>CM056171.1:60195605-60327664 GCA_029691765.1 Entomobrya proxima | reverse complement strand
ATCTCTATGAAATCGACGCACCTAGTAAATTTTTAAATTTAAGTAAAAGTGTGTAATAAATTAAATTATGAGCTCATTTTGTAGCGCGCTTCAAATAATAAACATATTGTATATACAATAATAAAATAGTTTTTGAGTAAGTCCACGTGATGGGTTCCACCAAAAATTTTTTTTGTTTTTGATCTTAAATGTTTTTACATATTTCAAACAAACATATGCCCGGAATTAATCACCCAAAATATTGGAGTCTCAAATTGCCCCAGTAGCGAAGGGCAGGCTTATGAATTTTTAGCATCAAGAACCTAATCGTCTCACAGTAACTCAATACTGGCAAATGTTTTCGGGCTTAAACTTTTTTGGTAAATTTGGCATACTATTATAATTCATTCGTGAAAATATTACTAAACGAGCAGCTCTGTATATTTTTCTAGAAAAGATTGTCTTCAAAAGCACCGAATTTTTCAGAATTTTTCAAACAAATGGGTCTGTAACTCGCATGTTTTAGATTTTTTGGGAACGCAAAAAGAATGTCCATCTACAACTTTTAATGGGCTATTTGATGAAAAAACTCGTTGGAAAAAAAAGCTCTTATCTGGGGAATTATGCATAAAAGTCGTAATCGATACATTCAGTCATGCAGGAATTAATGAATTTAAAGTTGTATAACTTTTGTTCTAAAAGCTTTTGTTGGAATGTTAAGGGCAATTTAGAATGCACAAAACCTGTTCTACTAAATACAATCACAAGTAGCTTCCGACCTCCTCAAGTGTACAAATGGTTAGCAAATTGTTAACTAATAGACATTTTTTTAAAAGTGTCCGGACGACGGGAAAGTTGCCATAACTTTTTTTGTACGCAAAATTTCAAAAACCTGAAAAACCCCATTTTGGCTAATTTAATGGTGATCATTTTGACATATCATTGTATAAAATTGCAAACTTGGTTGAGGAGCTTCAGCCCCAGATGTTTGGCATACTTAGCCGATTTTCAAAATTTCCTAAAATTTCAACTCATGATTTTTTGAGTTTTAAGCGCATAAAAACAAACGAAAATGTCTTATATTGTTGTAAGTAAACAAAATGGAACAAATGAGTAAACAAAAGTAAAAGATTTCACATTTTAAAAATTCCCCAAATTTTGAAAATTGGCTAAATATGCCAAACATCTGGGGTTGAAGCTCCTCAACCAAGTTTGCAATTTTCGACAATGATATGTCAAAATGATCACCATTAAATTAGCCAAAATGGGGTTTTTCAGATTTTTGAAATTTTGCGTACAAAAAAAGTTATGTCAACTTTCCCGTCGTCCGGACACTTTTATAAGAATGTCTATTAGTTAACAATTTGCTTACCATTTGTACACTTGAGGAGGTCGGAAGCTACTTGTGATTGTATTTAGTAGAACAGGTTTTGTGCATTCTAAATTGCCCTTAACATTCCAACAAAAGCTTTTAGAACAAAAGTTATACAACTTTAAATTCATTAATTCCTGCATGACTGAATGTATCGATTACGACTTTTATGCATAATTCCCCAGATAAGAGCTATTTCTTCCAACGAGTTTTTCCATCAAATAGCCCATTAAAAGTTGTAGATGGACATTCTTTTTGCGTTCCCAAAAAATCTAAAACATGCGAGTTACAGACCCATTTGTTTGAAAAATTCGGTGCTTTTGAAGACAATCTTTTCTAGAAAAATATATAGAGCTGCTCGTTTAGTAATATTTTCACGAATGAATTATAATAGTATGCCAAATTTACCAAAAAAGTTTAAGCCCGAAAACATTTGCCATTATTGAGTTATTGTGAGACAATTAGGTTCTTGATGCTAAAAATTCATAAGCCTGCCTTTCGCTACTGGGGGCAATTTGAGACTCCAATATTTTGGGTGATTAATTCCGGGCATATGTTTGTTTGAAATATGTAAAAACATTTAAGATCAGAAACAAAAAATTTTTTGGTGGAACCCATCACGTGGACTTACTCTTTAAAACGTAGGTCAAATTTTTAAGAAAAAAGACGTATTTCTGGGGTAAAATGTGCCAAAAAATTTTAAGAAAATTTTATAAACAAATAAAAACTACTCATAAAAACAAAAACATCCGAAAAGTATCCGACCGTGACTCATTTTATGGCTTACAAGCTGATTACATATAGTCATCATTATCATTTTCAGTTAAAACTGCAAAAAAGTTTTATCAACTTTTTGTTTTGCTGCATATCCCAAAATCGCTGCAGTGCCACACTGCATGTGTACCTTTTTTCAACCAAAATGAAATAATTTTTTACAGTTGTCAACCAACATATCAAATACAATTGAGAAATTGAAAAAAACACGTATGCATATTTCTTTTGAATGGTTGAACTATCTGTTGATGGTACATCTCTCTTGTAAGGGTTTTAGATTCGGTTGTTGCAGGTTCAGTGCCTCTTAGAATGGCATCAGTATTGGAAACGTCCGTGGTCCACTCGCCCGACTCTACGGAAGTGGATTTGGGTCACTGCAAATGTCAAGTCACCTCCTTGATCTACATTCTATCTTCGGCGTCTAGCAGATACCTCAATGCAGGTCGCCGGATTAGAAATTGCCTATGAAAGCATGAAAAAACGCAGCCAGTTGACATACAGCATACAGCAATGAAAACCACCGTTATTTTAAGACCAGTAAAATCAAGCCCAATTCTGAAAATACGGTACAGTAACAATTAAATGCTTGTATTATTCAGCATGGTACATCCTGTCATATTATAACCAAGTCGTGATCCATAAAATCACTAGAAATTCCCGTTACCCTCCCAGTTCCGTAGAACAATCCATTTTGATGACCTGCCGAGACAGAGTATCTTAGAATTTTGTAAGAATAAAATGCTACCTAAGTGAAAGGCAAATGAATTGCATAAGTGGAATTTATTTAGGAATGAAATTACCGGAAAAATAAATTCAGGATAATTAGCTCAGCTACGACGCCAGATCGATAAAAGTTTTGTTTAGCTGGTTTAGGTTTCAACCAGATTTCAATAAATTACCTATGTCCTGTCTAAAAGATTGAACTAAATTTTGAAACATTTCTAACAATTATTATTGAAGTAAATTTCCGCAAAACAATTACCCGTTTTACATACAGACTTTATTTATAAATTTACCTAAAATAATTTAGTACAAATGTTTTAAAATTTAATATTACTTTTCCAACCATGGATTTCACCAAAATATCTCAAAAACCTCCTAACGCAATACCTTCCTTCCACTCTTGCCCTTTCTTTGTCGCCTCCTCCTTAAATTCCGCTCTATTTTCACTGTTCTCCGAACCTTTAACCTTCAATTACTTTCTCATTTTCTCCACTCACCTCAAACGTCTCCGCGAATTATCTCTGGAAAACAATTTGCTGGTTGTTTTTAAAAGTCTAGTTTTTGCACTTGTTGAAACGAAAGCACTTTTTTAATGGTTTACTGTAATCCCACTTTAATTCCCAATTGAAAATTTATTTTCTAACAAATTTGATGAAGTCAAACCACCATTCAAACAAGTAGCTGGTCTCACTACAGGGAATAATAAGTATCTAATTGATTGAATGTCTCGTTTTATAACAAAAATCTAGTTGAGATGTTATGTTAATGCAATGACTTAGCACCGCTTGGTCCTTTCGTGGATGTGGAGGTAGCATTTAGTGGGCTAGAAGAATAAGTGCCAAGACCCTGGTCAATTGAAAGCAAAATATAATTGGCATATCGTATTAATGTTAATTTTATATTTAATAATTAGTTTGTTGCATTTTAATTCACTCTCCTAAATTACCAACCTTGCGGTATAAATAAACAATTTAATAGAATAAAACGCACTGTGAAATGCTTGAGGTTAGCTTGTGAAATTGAAAAGCAGAGAAAAAATCATTTAAAAGTTAGATGATTCCAATTTTTCTTATAGCCTCCAAACCAATCCCAGCTTCGTCACCTTCCTCAGCGGATGCTTTAGTGTCGCCTCAGTCTCCAATCAAATTAAGCGAAATCCATCTTAAGCATTTTTGCGATGCTTCAGCAGCATTTGGTTTTTTGGAGGAGGCGAAGTAGCAGTTTTGCTAATCAGATATTGCGGACACATCCTAATGTTTTCAACAAATAGTTATATTACTAATTTCAAAATGAATTTTTTAGCATGTAACGAATGTATGAAAATAAAATGAAATGTGTAGAGATAAGAACGAAAGAAACAGCTTGTCTAACTGTTTATTGGATGTCCTTCGTAATTTCCCTAGTGTGTAACCATTAGGAGAAATCCAGAGGACCTTAATGGTAAGCACCAAGTACCTTTCGGGTTATCGAAATATAATAATAATTATTATTATTATTAATAATCCGAGACTCGGAACGGACCAAATGTGCGAAATGAATACTACACACTTCGTTTGACTACTAATTTATTTTGAATTGCGTAAAATTTCATGACATGAATGAACCGCCTCGACACACCGCGGCCATATCCTCCTTCTCATCTAGAAGCAGTAGAGCAAGGATCGCCGCTTACCTCTGCCTCCTGTTTTCTACCCATTTCACCCCGTTTGCCATAAAACCTCGTCCATAACCGCCTCATCCCCACAAAATCCATTCCTGTAGGACACACGGGAAACACAACCTTTTGTTTTTGGAGTTGGTCACTTACTGGTAGTTATTGCTTAAATAAAATTTAGCATTAAGGTAGCTGTAAATGTTTTATAGGTTAGCTTACATTTACTGCATTTAGAAGTACCTGCTTTTTAAGTTGCCTGCGGAACTCCTTTACACTTACAAAACAAACTTTATTTTTTTAAACCCCGGGTTTTAAACCAAAGGCGATCGTTTGTTTGAATAACTTAGAACGAGTCGATAGCATGTGGTTTTGGTAAGGGTGAGATAGCAATTTAATTAAAGGCCACAGGAAGGCTTCAAAATTATTGAATTAGGAATCTATCAGGCAAAGAGATTACTTTAATGAGTAAATTTACGGTGAGTTTATTTGGAGGAGTCCCCAAGGAAACTGAAGTGGCAATGGGAAAGATCAGCTGGTATCTTTAATATTATTTTAGCTTTGTAATATTGAGAATATGTTATTTTAAGATTAGGTAGCTCGTGTAGCATCTCACGTGTATAATTAATTTGCTTTTTTAAATACGTCGTGCCCTGAAATCAGAGCATAAGTAAGGTAGCTGAAGAATGCTAGCTGGCTTCTAATTCTGGAAATAATGCTTGAATTACTGTAATGTTTTTACTACTGTTCGTCGCCCGATGTAAATTATCCATTGAAGCAATAAGCACTCAAAATGGGCAATCAAAAAAGGCTTAAAAACAGAGTTTTACTTTACTGTCACTATCCAATTTTGTTTTCTCTTTGTCTCCACCCCTGCTTTCGTACAGCATTTTAATCAGCTTGAAAATGAACCGGAAATGGAACGAAGTCCTAAATTACGACTTGCTAAGTTAAATCGAAAGTGATCAGTTTAATTCGTTGAAATTCCGTAATGTTTGTTTGGAAGGATTCAGCTACGTTCAATTTGTCTTTGGAGTTAATGGTAAATACTTGCAAATGCAGGTCTTCGTTCCGCAAGTTAGGTTTCCAGTATTTCAGCAATTACAATTAGTAATAGGCAAAATTTTTGTCAGGCGTCATAAAAACAACTTTTATCTATCAGAAAATCATTCTTTTATCCAAAGTCGGAAAAAAATAATATTCATTTATCCCAAGATGATTTTCTGAGTGATAAACAATTATTCCGATTCCTAAAAATAATTTTTTAAAATTCCGCCATTCAACGTAAATCAAGCAACCATTCTGCTTACTATTTTACTTAGGCCTTTGTACATTTCTTCAGACGACTTGGTCCTCTCTTGCATCTAAACTTCCAGATAATTTATCATTCTTATTTACCAGAACTTATACATTACATATGTCTATAGCTTTTCACCAATTTAACTAGTTGGCCTGCAATATAGCGGGAAAGGATATAGAAAGATTTCAAAATATCTGTGTATCAAGTCATCAAAGTTCTTCATCCAAGGGCAGATTTGCGATGTTTCCTGTTGAGCCATTTGAGGGAAATGTCACAACTCCATTAAAAGTCTTTTTATTGTACAACCTGCCAGTCCAATATTTTTTTGGGCAGTAAAAATCAACATCGTCACTGTTTTGAATCTATAAGTTTCGTTTTTCTTATAGTATAGGAAACAAAATCTTCAGAAATTATGACCATTTTCCATTGAACATTTATTCATTAAGCAGAAAGTTCAATAATCCTACAGTCATTGTATCCATTGTGGTTGCCATCAGTTGCGCTTCCAACTGATGACCGACTTCAAATTACCTAGCTAAATATACCAATGGCTTTTAGTGCAGAATGAAAACATTAAGACTACATGCATATCCATTAGAGTATGCTGACTTTTCGGAATAATTATTCATCCCGAAATGAAAATAATACTTTATCCCTGGAAAATCATTTTGGGATAAATGAATATTCTTTTTTTTCGGGGTTGGATAAAACAACAAAAAATAAGGTTAAAAATTCAGATTTTCTATGGACGAGAAATTACATGCCCAATTAATATGCTGGTAATCTAATTTTGTTGATACTGGTTTTTTCTTTCCTTTTTGAGAAGGAAAAGTACGCTGCCAGTCTTTGGTAACTTGAACTGATCCTTTATTTCAGGAAACAAAAAATTATGACATGCTATCTGAACAGAGTGAAGCTTTAGTTTCGATAACAATACTAGTAATTTTTTAATTATGACACGAAATTTACTCTTTGAGGATATTTCGGCTGAATTTTTGTATTTAAACATTTTTTAATGTTCAGCTAATTTTTACAGTAATCTACGTTATATATGATATTTCATTAAGATTCTTGAATTTTTATGCTAAATATTAATTGGCGGATTCTTATTCATTATGATAAAGTGTGAGTCATAAAAGGAATCACACAATTTGTTTATTTTAATCCAGTTCTTAGTGGAATACTAAGGGCTTCTGATTTTAGGATAAAGTAGAATGCTATTTATAAATGACTACTTTAGACTAAAGTATAAAAATGTATGCGTGGGTCAATCACAGTCGCGTTAACAAAATATCAGCAAGAAACTTGAAATGCAAAAAGTATGATTTTATTTCAGTTGTTCGTTCCACTAATGTTTGGTTTTTTATATATCTGCCTGGCCTTTGTCACTAGGCTTGGACAAAGTCCAAACACCAGTTACTTCTTTAAACCAGAACAATAGAATATTGTGTTTCCTTATAAACAATTGATGTAAAATAGTTGGTGTTTTTGCATATTTTTTAAAACAATGTCTTTATTGTGCAATAAATAATAAAAATAAAAATTCAACAGTTAAATTTATTCTTAATTATGAATGATTTGCTAAATCATTATTTTCAATATATTTTACGCTTTGAATCAGTTACTTTATGAAATTTTCGTAGAGTTACTTATTGTGAATTTCTATTTTAGACAGCCTTTTGTAAGAATTATCAAATTTATTTGCATTTCATAATCATTAGTTGTATTGAGATTCTTAACACAAAAAATTCTATGTTTTGATGGGATTCGATAATCGGTACTAGCAAGAGCAAAACTTGTTTCAAGTTGCTTTATTGAGCTCATAAAACCTCTCATAAATTCAGCTTATATGCCTCATTGTTATTATCAGTCTGCGTGAAACGTGAAACTAAATATTTTTTTCCTAGTTCCTAAATCAGGAATCCTGGTAGAAACAGCGGTGCAGTCAAAGAACTTCTTCGTTATTTTACTGATTTCACAATTTTGAATAACGTTAGCTTTGTTGTTCTATTTAGTTAATTATTCTATGGACAAAACCACCAATGAAACATCGAATCTGGAAAGGTACAGCATGTCCAAGAAGTAGGATGACAAAATTCAATTTCCAATAAAAATTCACAAACACGTTTTTAACAAACAATCCTAGTACATTATGATTAAGCTATCCTTTGAGTATAAGTGTAAAAAACGTCTTGATCCAGTGACCTTCCGTTTACCCATGATGCCATTTTAAATTAAGTGACGCCATCTACGAAATTTCCCGGTACTAAAATTTTTGTGTACTGCGTGTACTTATTCTTCTATTGCGGGTTCCAAGTAACTTATGGCTACAAATCAATTTCTACAATGTATTCAAAATTCATTTCTCTACAATCCTAGTCCAGAACATTAGTTTCATTTTCCTTGCAGTTTTGTGCACAGACGATTTTTGATCAAATGATCTTAAATTACGAGCCTTTGTTTATTGGTGGAATTTTTTCTACAATGCAATCACTACAATTATATTGCTTTGCACAGTCTGGAGGCTAAGAAAATGGGCTACAAACAATGCATAAAGAAATATAATTTCATAACTTGTATGCTAAGTTTGACCACTTCACACATTTGGAAGAACTTTTTTTTAAAAATTTAGTGTTCTTTCGAAAATGGCTAAAAATTGAATTTCTCATAATTTCCTTTGTACGTAGTTTCAAAGTTAGTCTAATAGCTCATTTGAATGCCCATCTTTTGGGGACTCTTTCATAGTCCATAACTGTGCAATTACTTTTACGAGAGAGAGTAGGCAAAGGATTAAATATGATCGTTCAAAGAAAAATCTGGAAAAATGAAAATCGACATTGCTGTATTCAGCATCAAGCTACTGCAATATCGTAAGTATTTTTGAAAAAACTTATATATCACAAAAATCTACTACGTTTAGTGTACCCAAGCATAACTTTGTCTGCTTGAAATTGCCCTTATGTAAGTTATTATAAATGCATACATTTTGTCATCCTACTTCTTGGACATGCTGTAGTAGTACCAAATAAGGATTTAAAAATTTATTTGTAGCAACTTTGTAGAAAGTTGTTTTTCGTTAGGACTCTTAAATTAGGAGCATTACGTCATTTATGGAGTTTAGAAAGTTTGCTGTTTTATGTTTTGGAGTAGTTTGTTCTAATTTTGAAATGTAGAGATTGCACGCCATTTGTTTCTACTATTGTTCTAAAATGCATAAGCAGAGCGTATAGATTGAACCTGACGATGCCGCAAATTTTGTGTCTGAAAATCCATTTGGTATTAACGATAATGTCTATCTAGCGTATTTTATACACTCCTAAAGCAATAAGCTCTACTTCTTCTGTTTAGCTTCATGCAGTTTTCAAGGAAAATATATTTTTGCATTAGCTGTACCACGTATATCAAATATGCTCGACAATGTCGAGTCGGCATACATATGTTGCTGAATCTTTTGCAGTGCCTAAGCTAGGAAAGGCCCGGCCCGGGCAAACACTTGCTGAAATAGTTGGATTTATCCAACTATTTGCCATTTGGCAGTAGAGGAGATTTGGGGGTGGGGACTTCGAATGCCGACCAAAACAGCAGCTGGCACACTTGCGGGCACTGGACCGGGCATTAAGGTACTTAGGATTCAGAGAGAAACTGTCTCTGAGACAGACAGAATTTGACAAATAATTATAATTTAAAAGGTTCTAGCCAAGAATCAATAGTGCGGGGTGCTTTTTGGAGGAGGTGGGGGGACAAAGGAATCATTAAGGAGTGCTACCCTTAGGTAAAGTGGACGGAGGGAAAGATCCTCGGGTCAAATGCTCCTGGAAGATTAGGAAGGAGCCGGAGAATGTCATTGTGTAGAGGAGGAGAATCCCAGAAGTAAGAGGAGACAACAGGTTCCTCCTCCTCCACAACAGGAAGGGGAGATGAATGGCGTAAAGGATTTGTTGGGTCAAAGCGAAGAGGTGGAAATTAGTCGGGGTCGGTCTAGAGGATAGTCAAGCTTTTGGAGCACGGTCTTTCCAGTACTTTTGCCAATTTTTGCGTGTCCTAAACATAAAAATTCCTTCCTCCACGTTATGCTTATCACTATGACGAGAACCTAGTTCGATGTCCAGTGCTTTGGCTTGGTGGACTACCGGAAACTGGACTATGGCGTTCGATAAACTGGCAGTTGACACCGGAAGACTTGTCTGGGAAGAGATGAAGATGAGCACTCCAATGTCAAAGAGTTCTTCATAGATTATTCGGTGGTCCCATCAGAGTTGATGAAGGTGAAGTACGGCTGGGACGATAAGAATATTTTTATAGCAGGTTGGCCGATTGGATTTGTAACGAGTATAGAGATATGAGAGTAGAAGAGGAAAAATGGGAAGGTGACTGTAAGAGATGTCAAGTCGAACACGATATTATCGAAGGAAGTAAACTCTAAAAAACAGAAATTGGAGGGGACTTTTGAGGTGAATGGGAAAATTGAGAAAATGGTGGAGGTAAAGGGTTCGAAAGGTATTGAAAATGAAGGGAAATATGAAGTTAAGAAGGAAACTAGAGGTGGAGGTGACAAAGAAATTGGACACGACACAAGAGATTCCGTTAGGATTGGGAGAAATTTCGTGAAATTCATGGTTATAAGAAAGTGGTAATATTCAAAGTACTAAGTTACTTTACGTAAATTTTTGAATAAAATCGTTGTATAAAACTGGATAATCGTCATGTGGAAACTAAGTATTCATTGCTTGCGATATTGCAGAGTTTAATTCAATGCTACAGTTTGTATAGAGAAGGAGTTTTGGTGTTTTTTCCTTTTTTGGGGCACCTTTTCCGATTTTCATTAAAATTGGTGTATATGTACCCTCTTGAATTACAATTTCAAAAATAGTATTATTTTAGTTCCAGGGTGACGATATCCTAATTTTTTTAATGCTTGTTTCAAAAAAATAAACCGCAAGACAAAATTCCGTTCCGTGGTGGAGATATTTGGAAAAATGTATGGACAAGTATACCAACCTTGACAGAATCCAACGTGCCAAAAATGACCGAATGCTGTTTCCGTCTGCTTTATCCAAACTGTCTAGTTGATATACAAAATTAAAGCCGATGCAAAACTCTAGGATCGTATTTCTCAGTTTTTTGAAATATGGACTTGAAAGAAAGTTATGACCACATTAGTCAAACCATTCATTTTGTGCAAAATTGCATCACTTTTCAAATGTGGTCATAACTTTCTTTCAAGTCCATATTTCAAAAAACTGAGAAATACGATCCTAGAGTTTTGCATCGGCTTTAATTTTGTATATCAACTAGACAGTTTGGATAAAGCAGACGGAAACAGCATTCGGTCACTTTTGGCACGTTGGATTCTGTCAAGGTTGGTATACTTGTCCATACATTTTTCCAAATATCTCCACCACGGAACGGAATTTTGTCTTGCGGTTTATTTTTTTGAAACAAGCATTAAAAAAATTAGGATGGCCCTCCCGGCGATTTTCCTGATTTTGATGCACGCAAAAGTTATATTCAAAAAACTTCAAAAATCCTAGTATTCCTCAAATACCATAAAATGGTCACTTTCGGTCATCAATATTTCAGTGATATCGTCACCCTGGAATCAAAATAATACTGTTTTTGAAATCGCAATACAAGAGGGTACATATACACCAATTTTGACGAAATGCTCAAAAAAATGGTAAAAACACCAAAACTCCTTCTCATATACCATTTCAATTTGGAAAAGATCAAATCTATGGGTGCAAAATTGCTGCAAGATAAAACATGCTGTCGATCTGGCGTCTTAGTAGAGCTAATATCCTCAATTCTTTTTACTGCTCCTTTTTCAATAAACTCCAGTTACTCCAGATGAAAATCATTTGCCTTTCAATATCTTACGTGGCATTTTACATTTTAGCACCTTTTGGATAAGCACCGATATTCTTACCTGCGTGCATACTAAAGAAAAAGGAAGTGACAACTGTTTCAAGGCAGATATGCAAACAGTCCATGAAGCTAACTGTAACTTCGTGGTGTTTAAAGAAGGTGACGAAACTTGTATTGGGATATCTGCTAGATGCCGTAAAAGGATGTAAATCAAGGAACAGACTTGATCTGGCTTGACATTGGCAGTGACCCAAAACCGTTTGAACCCGTGGAGTCGTGCGCGTGCACCACCGACCTTTGCAATACTTACTTTATTCTAAGCGACCCTGACACTGAACCTACAACAACCGAATCTAAGACCACTGTCAAAACATATGGACCATTGACAGTGGGTTAGGAAGACAAATACTTACAAGTGTTAGTTAAAACTCTCCCAAGGACATTGACGTGTAGGTTTACAAATATAAGCAATTATTTGCCGCCGTGCTTTTTCACAATTTTTAATCCCAAATCCAACATACTTCGATTTCTTAAACATACAAGACAAACGCTTTACTGTTCACCTAAATGTGGCTTTCATCCGTGGAGCAGCATCCAGTGTGAACTTTATTGTTTTGTCCTCTGTTGAAATCTTACAGTGTAGAAAATTTTAATAAATTATCTGTACATCAAGTACTCCCCAGAAGGTTTAAATGCAGCAGTGCCGGCGTTCAAATAAAACAAATATATTTTTAAAACTAACAAATCCTTGTAAAATCTTTTACATTTATTTAGTTGTTTTTCTATTCTGTTAAAAGACTATTCATCATTGGTTTGCATTTCATTAAGGTTTTTTTTATTTAGGCACAAGTTTTTGCTAATGAAGATATGGGCTTCTTTCTTCCAGCAAAGTTTAGATGTTTGTGGTGACGAGTACTATCATAGTACTACTATGTGTACTGTGCGTATGACCATTTATAAAGCTAAACGCCATTTCAAAAGACTACTAAATACACGCTTGACATCAAATATATTTTTACCATAAATGGAGCTGAGGATTGAACATGACGTTGCGTTGGATTACCAAAAACTAGGAGATATACTGTGAACTGTTTCTTAAAAACGTGGTTCATAAGTAACTAAAAAACCTCAAATTAGTTCCGTTAAATCTGTAATCAATCCCGTACTGTAATCAGATCTGTCCCACATTGAAACTAATAGATTCTTGCAATTATTCTGCGATGAGCCGACAGCGTTTCGTTTTTGCTGGAGGAAATGTAGCATCACACATTACCAGGGTGAACAAAGTGGGCTATTACTTGTGGAACTTGTCTATGTTCATCGCTTTGGGCTTTGGGTAAGGAAAATGTCTATTTAAAAATGAAATGTTGGAAATGGTATATATATATAAGGCAGAAATTTTATAGTTGTTATTTTGGTGTTGAGGAACCTCGATGTTCCCGTTTTTACCTGCTGCCCAAAATTCACAAAGTGAATAACCCTGGGCGGCCAATTGTCTCGGCTTGCTCCTGTCCAACAATGCATATTTCCTCATTTGTGGACCTTCACCTTCAACCGCTGGTACAAACAACGCCAGCTTTTCTGAAGGATACCACAGATTTCCTGCTTGGCATCCAGGATATCATATACAATGAGGAATTTACGCTAGTCACGGGAGACGTTGCCTCGTTGTATACTGTGATCCCTCATGGGGATGGTCTAGCTGCTCTTAAGCACTTTCTGGATTTACGACCCGACAAATCCCCTCCAACATCCTGCTTGCTTCGTCTAGCAGAACTAGTTCTCACGCTTAATGCGTTTGAGTTTAACGGGGAGTTTTTCCAGCAGGTGTCAGGAGTAGCAATGGGGACGAAGATGGGACCTTCATATGCCGATCTTTTTATGGCATACCTGGAACACAAGTTGTCCCAGAAGGTTTCACCTCCGTCTAAAACCATATATAGGAGGTTCAGAGATGATATATTTATATTTTCTCCAACCAACTCCACCATTATGGAACCATTCCTAGAATCACTAAACTCTATGCATCCTAACATCAAAATAGAGTTTCAACGAGGCAACTCACTCCCATATTTGGACACATTAGTATCAGCGTCAAATGGACGTCTCCATACGACAATATACTACAAGCCGACAGATTCGCACTCATACCTGCCTTACACTTCCTTCCACCCTCAAACAACACGTGACGCAATTCCTTATTCTCAATTTCTACGATTGAGAAGGATTTGCTCAGATGACAAAGACTTCGCTAATCGTTGCCAGGAGATGGCAACATTCTTCCGGGGTAGACTTTACCCCAACAACATCATTCAGAAGGCCTTGTCGAGGGTATCGGCTGTTTCTAGAGCTGATGCTCTGGCAAAATCCTCGGCCAAAACCAGTGAAGTCTTGCCATTTGTTGTCACGTTTAGTAAGGCAGGGCAACAAACAATGAGTGCTATAAAGAGCCTCTTTGGCGAAACGATCTCCAAAACATCGGAGTTGGTCAACATCTTCCCATCTCCTCCTGTTGCAGCATTTCGCAAGCCGAAAAGCATTCGGGATATTCTAGTCCGAGCACGACTAACATCAGTGCAACCTAGAATAAGTCACCCAAATTCGGGTACAATCCCATGTAACGTTGGTAAGTGTTTAACATGCAAACACACTATTTTACAAAAAGAGATCGTTGGACCAAAGGGACGCCTAAAGGTATGGGAACAATTTCACTGTAAGAGTGAATGCGTGATATATGCCATCGTATGTACGAAATGTTCAAAATTATATATTGGGGAGACGAAGCGTAAGCTTCTTGATCGCTTCAGGGAGCATCTCTATAGTCTATCACATGGAGAGCCCACTGAAGTGAGTGAACATTTCACCAAAGTACATACACGAGATGATATGCGTCTGACAGCGATCCAACTGGCTTCTTCTAATCAGATGAGTCGGCGGGAGCAAGAAGCACGCATTATTCATCGTTTAGGTACTCTGGCACCAATGGGACTTAATACAGAGTTCACCTATATATAGAATGAAAACGGGGCCATTCTATCCTCAAAAGTTCAAAAATCAGGCGTAGCTCCCACCTGAGGTGGGAATTTGGGCGAAATCTCATCACCATCGAATTCCTCGTCCAAAGTTTACTACCCCCTCTGCCATCACCACCAGAAAAAATCTCAGACCTTGAAAACCTCAGGGTGTCGAGATATTTGGCCCTGAAGGTGGGACGAACAAAAAAATTTTGAGGTACTTATATAGGTGAACCTTAGTATAGGCCTCATTTGCATATCTATCAAATATGCAAATTAGGCATATGCTAATAAGGCATAAGCAGGGTCCAAAAACCTATAAATACCCCTGCATCTCCAGCTTTTGCCTCAGTGCGTTTTTGGAAGTTGAACCAACAACATCTCCAGAAACGCTTATCCTGAAGAAGGTGACTTGCACCGAAACGTCGAGTTATTTTCTCACCATGCCCCCACCGAAGCCTATGGATATAAAGCATAGGCACCAACACCATAAGAAGGGGAAGTCTATGCAACATAGACCTTCCTCTTCAGCTGACATTAACACCATTGTCAGCAGTGTTGGAGTTGGTGTAGAGCAGGAGGTGTCCGTGTTACGGCATGGACATTTACCTGTAGGGTCTACCCATCAAAGCACCCTCCTTGGCGGTGCTTCCGAAGTCGGCCCAACCGGGTGCAGACTGGAAGCAAGGGAGGAGAGTGCATGTGGAGTGGTCCTACCTGATTCCGAAGCCGGCCTTTCGAGGTGCGGGTTGGAATCAGATAGGAACCATTCTACATCGATGGGAAACACCAACAAGACCCCTCAAACTACACCAATTCCCCTTATGTCTCTTAAATTCCCACGTCCAACGGGAAAAATGCCCAAAAATAATAAGAGACATAAAAGCGACATCGACCACCAAAATAACAACTATTTTAGCAGTCGCTTGCGCACTCATTTTAACAATTCAGAAATTTTATAGACTGTATCCTGAATATCAATTTGACAGAACTGGAGATGGAGGTGATAAAGAACATCCTAGTAGTAGTATTTAAGAAAAATCGTACGAAATGATTTTACGTCAATTGATAAAAAAGTCTTTGTGTAAAACGTGGTGATTCTTATGTGGAAACTCAGTTTAGTACTACTCATTTTAGCGATATGCTAAAATTCAACTCAATGTCTCAAGCGAATTTTAAACAATATATAAATCTGGGAGAATGTTGAGCGCGCTAACCACGAACTGTTATCTATCTGGTGTCGTAGCTGAGCGAATTATCCTAAATTCATTTTTCCGGCTCTTTCCTTCATAAATGAACTCCACATGGAATTCATTTGCCTTTCAATATTTAACGTAGCATTTTAAATTTTATTTTTCATTACGTCTTTCTACGAATGTCTATCTCTGCTGGCCACCAGGGGATTGATCTACTGAAGTGGGTGGATAATGGAAATTTCTAATGATTTTACAGTTCACAACTTGGTTTTAATATGACAGGATGTATAAGATAACGCATTAGTTTGCAGTAATATTTTTATCGGCTAATATCGGTTTGCCACTACTTTTTAAAGGAAATTAAGCTGTTAAAAGGAAAATTGAAAACGGAATGCTATGTTGTGTAGACAGTTAACTTGCTAGACTGATTAGGTTATTTTGGATTTGGAAAAATAGCTAACCAAGATCTATGCAGTCTAATGTAGCGCTGTGCATTGAATTTTTTAAAAACTGGAGTGGAGTTGTTGCATGAAAACCTATAACACTTGTACAACAAATGGAGGCAGCAAACCTCTATTCTAGAACTAATTGATATGGTATGCTAATCCATCAACTACCAAGGAACACTTTTCAGGTGCCAGGAGGATTCAGAGACGAGATATACCGATTCTGGTCAATTTTAGGGCGTAGATTACGATTCTGTATTTTGTTTTCTGTAAAACTAATGTTCTGACTTCTACAATAGGATTTATGTAGCGTGCGCAAGGCGTGCTTAGCACAGTTCAGCATAAGCACAGCATGCATGCCTTTGCTCCTCCCTCTTCTCTCTACTTTTTTACTTGCGCTTGAAGGAGGTAAGGGAGGGGAGGAGCAAGCAGCTTGTTGTGCTATGTGCCGAAAAGAATCAAATGCGCGCTCTCTTACGCGAGCAACAAAATGTAGAGAGAATAGTAAAAAGCATGACAATATTAGGAGATATGGAAAAACTAGAGGAAAAATGGGGAGGAGATTGGAGGAAGTGAGGATAATAGAGAAGAAAGTCATACCGAGAAACAAATTGGAGGAGACTTTTGAGTTGACAGAGGAAAATGAGAAAGTGGAAGAGGTTAAGGGTTCGGAGGGAACTTAAAATGGAAAGCAATGTGAAGTTAAAGAGGAAACTGGAGGTACAGGTGACAAAGAAATGGCGAAGAGAGGGAAAAATTGATACATTGGCAAAAATAGTTATATTTTGCCATGGTCCAATTTCCGGTAGTCCACCAAGCCAAAGCACTCATGCACTCGAGCTCTCGACGTGCCAAATAAAATGCCAGATTTTAGCCTGAAGGCGGGGAGGGGGCCAACATTCAATGGAATGAGGAATGGGCTAAGAAGCAATTGTATTTAAATGGGTGGGTATCATAGGAAAGTCATTAGTTTAAAAAAATGAAGTGACAGTTAATCTCTCATTCTGACTTTTATGGTACAGCTGCACTCCAATTATGAAAAAGTAATTTTTGAAGCGGTCTCTTTTTTCAATAGATAATTTTTGATGGTTAAGGTGACGAGACGGTTGTAGTATCGAAGATAGTATAAAAGTGGATTTAGTATTGATTACTTTGAAACTTTTCTGAGCAATTGCGTATTCAATTAACAACCAAATCACTCTCCAATTCGTTGGGTTTTAAAGAGGTTTAGTTTGTTTTATTTTGCAATAAAATTTCAACAAACAACATAATGGCAGACAAAAAAATTATGAAAAACCCGTATTCAAAAAAATTGGGATAACAGGTCAGTAATATGGCACACGTTTTTGACTAGCACGGAATCATATTTCAATATGTATTCATAATTTCTGTATTTTTAAATATGAAACTTTAGCCCAATGACCATTTGGAGTCACAAGTTGACATATAAGCTTAAAAGTTGTTTGAAAATGCACTTGTTTTTCGTAAAGATTCATAATTAAGTTTGTTTTTGTGAAGGAGCTGTATTTCATTTATTGTAGAGAATTTATTAAAGCGAATCTTCAATAATCCTAGATGCAAATGGCTCTAACCACTGAAACAAGGTACAAGACTGACGTTCAAGAGTAAATATTTAGTATTTAGTTATAAAACATCGTAATTTTTAAATGTATGACTGTTTTAAGATTTAGTCGGGCTTTCCAATTTATACTAAAGTTTATACTCACTCAATCAATATTCTAAATTCCCTGTACCCGATCTAAACTCGCTCCGAACATCCCTGCTACTTTATTAGGAACTTCTTACAATGAAGTAGCCGGTATATCATTTCCTAACTAACCGACTGGTTTTAAGACTAGCACTAGTTCTAAAACGTTAATATAATTTGAAGCTGTGCCTTGGTTATAGAAAATAGTTTTATGTTTACCAGTCTTCCGGCTGGAGTCCCAATCAAAGGATAATATGAGGGTTAAATTGGGCCATTTTCCTGCAGGATAGTTGAAAGGTTATGTTTATGGGAAGGACCAGGCCTAAGGCATGCATTCTCCATTTCCGGATATGTTTCCTCCACTTCCATACTAACCCGAGTGGAAGTGGAAGGAATAAGGAGTGGAGGGCTGAGTAGAACAGAAATATGAGAAATGGTCGCTGATGGAGAAAAAAGCGGAATTCCAAGTAAAGCTTAAAGTGGAGGAAGAGTGGATGGAGAATGGATGGAGGAGTCGATGGCCCAATTAAGTCCGGAAGTGGGGCTGGGACGATAAGGAGATTCTTTATGGAAGGTTGGCCCATGGGATTGTGACCAAGACAGTTGTCAACCAAGAAAAGTGATCCGGGTTAGTGCACAGCAACAACCGTTTCACTGCATCTGTCACGTTGCAATGTAATTACAAAATTTAAGTGCATTTTAAAAGTAATACAATCTTACGCACTAAAATGAAAATTGTGAAAAATATCCGACTCGTTGATTGATGAATGATTTGTTAGCAGAATAGCAACTAGATTAATGGAAAAAAATTTGAAAAGGAATTGATACTTTTTATGAAACATTCAGTCAGTACTCTTACCTACAATTGTGTACCTAGGTGGGTACAAATTTGTAGTCACCACAAAGATGTACCTAGGTCACTACAATTTTGTACCTACCTCACTACATTTTTGTAGTTACCACAAATTTGTACCTACCTAGGTAATAATTAGTTATTTGAACAATTTTGTCAAAATTACGCAAGTAAGCGAGTAACACAATTTGCAAGGTGAAAAAATTAGAAAAATTCAATTTTCTTGAATTTCAGCAAACACAATATTGACTGTGTTAATTTATTTTAACATATTTTAAGTGTTCAGGTAATTTAATTTTGTAATAATTTATTTCAAACCTCCTTGCAAATTTAATTACCCTACATGGTCCAACTTGCCCAAAAAGGTACAAATTTATACCTACCTCAATACAAAATTGTACCTAGAGGGCTACAAAATTGTAGTCACTACATACGTACCACTACCTAGGTAGGCACAAATATGTAGGTATGATTACTGACTGATATTTAAAGCATTTTAACGCCGGACAGCTGAACTTGCACTTTGCTGGGATGCCCCGGATGTACAGATTTCCTCTCCCACTTGTAGGGTTGGGTACATAATAATATACGAACGGGTTACGGACCCCAGTTCAATTTGAAGGTAGCCAATTCGATAGTAGATGCGCTATTGACATAGTTGTTAGATGATAAATAAAACTAGAACGTAGGTATTGAATATTGAGTAAGACCACGAGCTTGTTGACACCCAAAAATTTTTTTGCTTGAATTTCCAAAACTTTTATGTTGTTAGGAAGTATAAGTGCCCACAACACGGTTTACCAAGTTTCAGCTCCATACGTCCTTCTAAAGCCGGTAGGCAACAGTGTAAATTTTCAGTGCTCAAAAAACGAAAATTTGCTAATATCTCAGATTAGGAGTAAAACTGGTTAATGATACTTTTTGCGATAGTTAGGTGTAATGGGACCCTTTATTTTGATACAACATTATTTGTCGACGAGTTTTTCGATTTTTGCAAAAATTCATTTTTTCAAATTTGTTGAGGTTTTTTGTGGTTTTCTGAAAACTTTTGAAGTTATATTTTTTTATGATTTAGTTTCATGGCAAATTCAGACAGTTCTCCATCTTTATTAATGTCTGTTCTATGGAACACCGGAAACTTCTTGCCAAAATATTGCGATTTGCAAAAGTTATGAGGAGAAACGTAAAAAACCAGAAATTTTTCTTGAAGTTCACCGACACTTAAAACTTAATAACTTGCGTACGTGTGATCAAATTTCATCAAATGTATACTTAAATGAAAGATAAACGTTGAATTTACTAGAATAATTAGCAAATTGTAAAATACGAGTAGCCTTGATACGATTGTATTAAGGAATTCTCAAAATGAAGTTGCAAGCAAAAATGGTACCAATGTGAAAAACACCGCATAACTTTCCAAAATAGCCAATTTCCGAAAATTCAAAAAATACCTATTTTAGTTTTTTGAATTGCCTACAAATTGGTACCAGTTTCACCTAATTCCGACGTTTCAGTAACAAGAAAAATCTGCTAAGATTTTTGGAAACCCCCAAAATCGAAATTTCAAAACTTTATTTTGTTGCGATATTTCGTCACATATGATGTTTTTGTGAACGACATTCATCAAAAACGACTAGAAATCAGTTGTACTAAATTAAATGCCAAGAATAACCGAGAAATTGCAAAAATACGATTTTCTGAAATTTTCGATTTTGGGGGTTTCCAAAAATCTTAGCAGATTTTTCTTGTTACTGAAACGTCGGAATTAGGTGAAAGTGGTACCAATTTGTAAGCAATTCAAAAAACTAAAACAGGTATTTTTTGAATTTTCGGAAATTGGCTATTTTGGAAAGTTATGCGGTGTTTTTCACATTGGTACCATTTTTGCTTGCAACTTCATTTTGAGAATTCCTAAATACAATCGTATCAAGGCTACTCGTATTTTACAATTTGCTAATTATTCTAGTAAATTCAACGTTTATCTTCCATTTTAGTATACACTTGATGAAATTTGATCACACGTACGCAAGTTATTAAGTTTTAAGTGTCGGTGAACTTCAAGAAAAATTTCTGGTTTTTTACGTTTCTCCTCATAACTTTTGCAAATCGCAATATTTTGGCAAGAAGTTTCCGGTGTTCCATAGAACAGACATTAATAAAGATGGAGAACTGTCTGAATTTGCCATGAAACTAAATCATAAAAAAATATAACTTCAAAAGTTTTCAGAAAACCACAAAAAACCTCAACAAATTTGAAAAAAATGAATTTTTGCAAAAATCGAAAAACTCGTCGACAAATAATGTTGTATCAAAATAAAGGGTCCCATTACACCTAACTATCGCAAAAAGTATCATTAACCAGTTTTACTCCTAATCTGAGATATTAGCAAATTTTCGTTTTTTGAGCACTGAAAATTTACACTGTTGCCTACCGGCTTTAGAAGGACGTATGGAGCTGAAACTTGGTAAACCGTGTTGTGGGCACTTATACTTCCTAACAACATAAAAGTTTTGGAAATTCAAGCAAAAAAAATTTTGGGCGTCAACAAGCTCGTGGTCTTACTCATTAGTTATTTAAGTGCAAAGTTCCCCTTTCAAAATTAATGTATATTATAACTTTAACTTACTATTCTCAGCCCACCCGAGTACCAGTTTTAGCTTAATGTTTTCTAATTTTACATTACGATGCTTTAAAAAAATTGGAAGCATACATTAAGTTAACATACATTTTGCAACAAAAATTTATGCTACCATGTAAGAGATGGGTATGTAAAAATAGGTAAAGCATTGCCCCAAATGAACAAAGACAAAGGTGCGGGATCCTCATTGAGTCAAAAGTTTTAGGGAGTGTGTGCATAGTTGAAATGTGGTGTCAGGGAAACTGCCAAGCTTGCTTATGCATGTAGGGATATCCCCTACATGCCACAAGCTGAGAACATAACACTCGCATAGCTCTTTCTACACAGGCCCATGGTAACAACGAGGCTGTTAACGCATTTTTGTGCTAACACGGTAAATCAGCAGCAGAAACATCTCTCAGTTGTCGGTTGTGTGTGGTCGTGTAAACCCACTTTTTAGGTTAAGTTCCAGCGTATATCCAGGCGTAGAACAGGTAGGCATGGGAACATAAGTTTCCTAAAAGGGTTTTTAGTGCTGAATAAGTTTCCGGCTAGTGTGTGTGTATTATATTGCCCCATTTTAATGGTTGTGTGTCTTTTTGTTGGTTTGTAGGCGTAATTCTTTTGCGTATTTTATTGTGGCGTAAAAAATTGTCGTGATCATCGTGATCGTCTTGTCCAAGAGGAAATTAAAGTAAGAACTATGCAATATGGTATTGAGTTGATAATAGCCAGTTTTATGTTGAAAGATTAAATGTGGATTTTGTATGCGTTCATTTTGGTTAGGTATTCCATTTTCCCGTGTTTTCCCGAAATTACCCGTGTCCTATATTTCCCGTATTGTGTATCGACTATGTGGTAAGAGTTTACAAAAATGGACATAAGTCAAAGAGTGTGTGTGTGCAAATGGGCAAAGGTTATGTTTTAATTTTTATTGGTTTTAGCTCCTTTTCGGTTGCGTAACTTTGGTCAATAGTCCCACCTCCCATCCACCGTGTATTGTTCTTGGTTGCTGTCATCACTGTGTTTCATACCGTGCCTCCTGCTCATCAGTTAGCAATTAAGGGTAATTAAATGTATAAAACAACAAAAAGCCTGTAACTAGTTAAAGCCTACTTATTGGTCAAGTGGAAGCTTGCCCAATTTGAAGGTCAATCTTAAGACTCACTCAGTCACAGGTCAACACTGCAATGTTGCCCGAATCTTTTGAGTGAGTCCCTTCCTAATTATAAGTGCACAAGTCATAGCAAAATAATAGATAATTGTAAAAGTAGTTAAGCATTTAAATTAGATGCGCGCGCATTAGGGAATGTTAATGCTTTGTCAATTAATGCTAAGAAATAAGTACTACTTCCTATTTTAGTGAGAATTTCACAGTTTAAATAATTATTCTGTCAGATTTTATGATTCATTTCCGGTTTTAAGTTGCGTTCAAGTAATTTAATTGTCATTTTGAATTTGATGAATGATTCAGTTTAGAATAAAAACCAGGAAGTTTCTGTAATCAATTAACCTGCTACCACGCCCTATGATTCCATATTATGCAATTAATTGTAAATCTATCAATTAGTCATAAAGATTTCCGATGCCAGTTTAGAAATAGTTAGATAATGTGTCATATGCGGAGCCGGTATAAACCGAAATAGCCCGTATTTGAGAATTTACGTTTCATATTGCATTGAGCACCAGTCATAATGTTGCTATTTCTGACTATACCATGACAACCAACCAACGGGTTTTTTGGGAGAATGAGAAATCTCTGAGCTGAAACGCTAGTATTGAATTGAAAGATAGGAAGGTACTTTAATTAATGTGATTCTTCATAACCAAATTTTCATAATATGCAAAATTATTAGGCATCAGAACGTAAAAAGAAGTAGAATTATTTCGCAAATATATATTATGGTAACTTTTGAGAGCTGCTTCTTGTGAATGCAATTTTTCAAATGTTTAATGAATAAGAGGTAGGTTGGGGAAGTTATCTGTAGTTCCTGAAATTGTTCTGCGTACTGAAAGAAATTCAATAAGTTGTGAAAGTATTTCCTGAATAAAACTTTATTAAAATCAATATCAGCCAAAGCTCTCTCTCTCTCTGAAAGCTTTTTATCTCCAGTGCTCTATGCTCTTTGGGGACGGAATGAAGGAGTAAGCAGACTTGACAATTTTTATGCAATTTTTAAGTCCCATGAAACTTCTATGCTAAGAGTTTCCAAAATTTATCAAATTTGTAAAGTTTGTTATAACCTGCGGTCTCAGTAATTGTTCTGCGTACCTAGATAAATGCAAAAGAAGTAAAAGTTTTCAAAACGCGTTGAAAGCAAGCTTTATTAAAATCAATTCCATATGGTGTCTGGAGGAGGAACCGGAAACGAAAGAAAACATTGTGGTAGGAAAGGGAAGATACTGGTGTACTATATTTCTTTTGATATATTTAAGGCGGGGTTTCGACTTGATAGTATAGCTGATATCCAGATGATAAAATGGACTGAAGCGTCATATCATTTACCTTAGTTTCATTTTTTCTGTGTCTGTACTAAATCAGATCAGAGACGCTAAATTCTTTCGTAGGTGAAGGTACATCAATTGACGGTAGAGACAAAGTTTCTCCTCAAGGAATAACTTTTTAACTTTGGCCAGGTGTGATATCAATCTAAAAATCCATTCTGGGCTATCCCCATTTTAGGTACAGATTGCACAATTTAAGATTAAAATGATACCTCAATAATATCTACACGATCTTTTGTCATCCTATTTTCTAATTTATTAAAGAAATGGGCATAATATTATCAGTAAGAACTATAATTGACATATTTTGATATTCACCTCTCTATTTTCAACCTTCCCTGTCAAGACTTCAATGTTCAATATTCATTTTAAAGGGGAAAATTGCAAATAAATTGTTGAGGGGGGCTATAATTTGAGAGAGGCTATAATTTGAGAGAGGCTATAATTTGAGAGAGGCTATAATTTGAGAGAGGCTAAAATTTGAGAGAGGCTATAATTTGAGAGAGGCTATAATTTGAGAGAGGCTATAATTTGAGATAGGACTATAAATTGAAAATTTACGGTAGTTCAAATCCTGATTTTTTAAATAAAAGTCCATAAATTCCTTTTAAAGCTTTTTATTTCACTATTTAAAATTATGGAGAAGATGCAACAAACGTGGAAGGACGGTGGAAGGGCACTTGATAAACAACAGGAACAGTAGACCCTGTTGAACAGCAAGGAGAAAAGGTGTTGGAAGAAAAGCTGAGAAGTTGAAATGCAGAGAGTTGCGATTGGATTAGATGGCCAGAAAAATGAGACCTTCCTGGGCACTCATTTAATAAGCGCCAAGAAGAATGACAGGGAGAATAACATTGGGATCCCGAAGGACCTTGTCAAGTTGGACGCGGAGGAATTGAAGTTGTAACGAATGCTCTGGAATTGCTGGTTAAGGCAGATGTCCACGTCGAGGATGATAAGAGACCCTGAGAACGGGTAAGGTCCGGAGCCAGAGTGTGGAGGAGGACTTAGGCAACAGCAGGTGCCCCTCGTCGGGATTGGAGATGTAGTGTGAATGATTTATTAAGTGGAAGGGAAGTAGGAATTAGTGGAAGCACGAGCACAAGGTCGCATTAAGCCAATATTTAGTACCCCCTCTTTTCTATTTCTACGTGTGCTTACAATTACTAATTAATTTTATGCTTAGAAATACATTTAGTAATTACTTTGAAAATTTGAAATAGCATAATTTTGATTTTTATGCAAATGTTGCACACCAATTTTTGTCAAGTAAGTTTTGAAGCGCTTTCTTTCTTAATTAGATGATAAACGGACCATATCGGTTATAGTTTGGTAATTTGTATAATATCCAATTCTATAATAAATTACTTTAAAATTTATCTGAGCAATTGTAAACTCAATAAACAACCGAATCACTTTGAGAAATAAATTGTTTCTAGGATACACTAAATGCTAAATAATAGTTTTAATGAAAACGACAGAATCACTGTTTCTGCCAACTTTTGTGTTCCCAATTTGAACTCGTCCCATTCAATTTTAGACAAAGAAATCATATTAAATTACCAAATTACCCTGATGATCACTCTGACTGAGTCTCAAGGAAAAACCTGGTGAAGCCAAATCCAGTTCACCTTTTCCTATTGTGTAGCCGACCTAAAAGACGGACAAGTGGACAGAATATGGTTTTAATTGCAAATTGAAAATGCTATACGGACAAGTAAAGACGAGGGAGTATAAAATTAAGACACCACAACACTCTATATTTAAGTAAAAAATTATTAGTTAAAATTTTGTTGGAATGCAAGACAGTATAAATAATTTGATCATTTTGCACAGCAGAGAACTTTTAATTTTACGAATTAGGCTTGCTTCGATCTACAGACTTAAAATGTTAATCAACATTGACTTGAATGGCGTGCATGTGTGCAGCAGTGATACTTAATTATAACAATGAATAAACTAAAAAAATTACTTTCTGTCATCCTTGATGGGATACCCTTCACTTTTATTAATTTATTAAGAACTCAAATAAGTAGTAAAACCGCACATAAACACATCTAACGCGCTAAAAAGCGTTTTTTGGTTTTGCTTATAAAAATTTGGTATCCCTCAGTTTGCAATAAAATTATAATGAACATCAAAACAGTAGGCAAGCATAAATTTACGGAAAACCAGTATCCTAAAAAAACTGGCAGCACAAGCCAAACTGAACAAGTTATTGGTTCGTAAGGAATCATGTTTCGTCCAAAATCACCCAAATCCTTGCTATAATTTTATACATTGTAGACAGGCTTAGTATTTGAGGCAGGTTAGGATTGGTGACACAAAAAGTTTAATATAATTTTACTAGTATAGGAAAAGAAATAGCGTTGTGTGTAAATCGCATAATTGTAGTTAAGTTCTATTAGTTGAAATATGATACAAACGTATAGTACAAGCAAAAATCTGTACTAACCTAAAGAGGAACTTGTGTTCCAGAGCCCTACAACTTTAAAACTAGAACAAGCCCAAAACCTTCAATAAAAACATATTTTTCAACCGAATTGACTTTAAATACCAATAAATGCATCCTAACCGTTGGTGTTTCTAACAAAAAATCACTATGTTTAACAAAACAATTTTTCATTTAACCCGAAAAGCTATGCCTTCAGAAAGGTAAGTCCCAACTTACTAAGATTTTAAACTTGAAAAGACTATTTTTGATGCACTGAAAATCCAACATTAAGCATTTGTTGGGATGATTTGGTAACGCTTGGTTTTTTTGGTGACGGCGGAGAGAGCTGAAATAATGATAGGTACTTAACACTTGTTTTGAATAGTATTTTATTGCATTGCATCAACGAATGTTGTAAATGCCTGTTGCCTGTTTTACATCACTCGGAGGCAGCTCCGATCAGAGAAACGTTAAAAGCAGTTGGCAATTTGGCCTAAGTAGAATAGCAATAAGATTGTTGGAATAAAAACGTAGAATATATTGCATTTAATGAAAACAGTTTAATCTTGTTCTTGTAATTTCTTAATTAAACAGATCAAAGCCCACTCCAGAAGCAGTTCGAGCTAGTGTAAGGATTCCCGGAATATAGATCGCCGGTATTTTTATCGCGGTGACTTTATCGCCGACATTTTTATCGCGGGAAGTTTATCGCCTGGTAATATTATCGCGGTTACTTTATCGCCCAGTAAGATTATCGCCAGGTATTTTTATCGCCGGAACTTTATCGCGGAACAACATTATCGCCGAGCAATATTATCGCTAAGCAATATTATCGCCAAGGCATATTATCGCCGATCAATTTTATCGCCAAACAAAATTTCCCTATGACAAAGCAAATTTCACGCCAAATATGCGCTAACATACTTTATAGTTAGTTATTTGCGGGGAGGAATTTGCCTCTACATTGCCATTGAAACGGTTAAATTCCTAGCACACTTGGTAAGTAAGATGACGTAATTTTTTTACAAAAAACGCCTTCGTCGTAGACCATAATGCAGCAAATGAAACATTACAACGGTACTCATGGTGAGTAACTAAATTTTCATGTGCCTTATTTGGTTACATGTATTAGTTTCAGTAAATTTGTAATCATTGCGAATTTCAATACTAAATCATAAAATTCTTATTAAAATGACGCCAGCGACTCATCCATGGAGTATTATTTACTTAAAATTAACTTAAGTAACTATAATTTTCGCATTCTTATATTTGTAAAATTAGAAAAAATCAGTATTTGGCGTCAGCCTTAAAAAAGCAAAACAAGATCTTCTTTTAGGTTAAAGAATGGGTATCTGATACTAAAATTGCTGAGGTATGGAATTTTAAAGCAGAGCAGAATGTTATTTTGCTGACAATCCTTTTCCAAAAGAAAACGACTTGAGATGGTTACATGACATGTATCGTATTATTTTAAAGCTTCCGCAATTTTCTCCAAGCAAGTGCCTTTGTACCGTATCTGTGAGCGAATGCCAAATTAATTTTTAATCTTTAGAACGAAAAATGACTTGTTGAAATGAAGAAAAAAAAGCTATGACACTTGTTGTCTCGTTCTTAGTTTGTTCATCAGGATATATCTATGAAAGTTTTCGAATCATTGATTCTTTGTTTAACGAATTTGTTCCCAAGGAATATTGCTGTTAGCGATAATATTGCTTGGCGATAATATTCCTTGGCGATAATATTGCTCGGCGATAATGTTGTTCCGCGATAAAGTTCCGGCGATAAAAATACCTAGCGATAAACTTCCTGGGCGATAAAGTTACCGCGATAATATTACCAGGCGATAAACCTCCCGCGATAAAAATGTCGGCGATAAAGTTACCGCGATAATATTACGGCGATAAAAATGCCGGTCACCGTTTTGTAAGCTAGTCCAGGAATGATTAACTTCGAATTAATCCTCCCATTCTAGAATCTTTTAGGCAAGTAATTACCACCACCTCGAAAAACAAACTTTGCGACCACGTACTCGTGCTCCCACTAATTCGCATGTCTTCCTCTACTCTTTACAAATCCTTCACCCTACACTCCTCCAATCACCTCCCTGAGGTGAGGGGCAGCAGTTGTCGCCTAATTTCTCCTCCACAGTGTGGAGTTCACATTCACTCGGGCTCCCACTTGTCACGCTAATCTTCAAGCAGCATTTTTGAACTGCCGTTTTCTCTCCGCCCACCTCTCATTGGCGTGGTACTCCTTAGTAGTTCCCATCCCTCCCTCCTTTGTCCCTTCTCCTCGCCTTCACACACCCTTGCTTTATATTTGTCTTGCTTGTTAATTTATATTTGCCAAACTCCGTCTCTATTTCCTGCCTACCTATTCCCTGTGTTCTGTCCCATGCCAATGGATGTGATACCTTTTGCACCGCAGTAAAAGTGTCTCCGCCCCGAAAACCAAAAAATCCGCTTAAAGGTGCGTTAAAGTGACTCTACCAGGTAGAGTCTACCTTAGCAAAGTGGGTTTAATAAATTAGTTTGCCCCCGGGTATTGAATTGAATGAAGAGTCTTTTTGTTGCTCTGCTCGAGTCTGCCCTGAGCTCCAGTGCCTTCTCCTTGATCTTCAGTTTCTCCGTGTTCGTCATCAATTCTTTCACTTTCACTCCCAACCTTAGCTTGCACCCCCATTTGCTTCTTCTTCCCCGCCAATTCATTTTCCTTAACCAGCAATTCCAGAGCCTTTGTCACCTCCAACTCCTACACTTTCAACTGGTTGAGGTCATTTAGCATCCCAATCTTTGCTCGCTGTCATCAAGTTCTATCTTCCGGACACTCGCACTCATTTTCCTGTCCACCTTCTCTACCCTCACCTCTTTGCATTTCAACAATTGTCAGACTTAGCGTCCTACTCATTTTCTCCTTGCTATCCAACAGGCTCCATTGCAAAGCTCTAAACAAGGAATTTTAGATCTTTTAATTTTTAAAATCTGCGTTTGGAGTATTTGAACACCAGAATTGTTGTAGGTACATTGGATGGCGACTTCATTTGGTACAGGTAATTGTGGTCCAACGAAATAATTGGATTATTACTAACTCAAATATACTCAATGCGACGGGATTAAATACATAGTTTTTACCAAAACCTTGTTTCCTAGCTACATTCAGAAGCGTGGGCTAAATGTAACCTGGCAAACATATTCACTTATTTTTAGCGTTTCTTCAAATTTTCTCTAATTTGAAGTTAGAAAAAATATTGGTCTATAAAAACAATGTTGTTAAAGTGTTAATTTTATAAAACACACTTCTAGTATTTCAATTCAGTGGACAAACTCAATACTTTTGCATTTCTTTATACATGCTGCAATACAGATTCAAAGCAAAAAAATATGTAATTTTTTGGCATGCATTCATGTTGCAACGGTTATCGTTAGAATAGAATGGAAACATATCCACAAAAATATATTGGTAACTAAAACAGAAGCTTTCGAAACATTTTAAAATCGCAATTTGAGAAAGAAAGCTCTTCATAAATTATTATGTAATTGCATTCCAGCCTTCGGAAAATTATTTCTTAAGTGAATTAGGGTGAAAGCAGAATGGTTGGAGGCTTAAGTCTTCTTGAGAATAAAGTAACTATTTGAATAAACTACTACTTTGTCACAGCAACCTTATATGTAAAGACTCGGTTAATAACCAACAATCTCTTCAACCTTTCTCTGTTCCTAGCCTCCACACATTCCAAATAGTCAAGCGTTACACTGGAACCAACACCTCAATCTCCAAACAACCTGTCTTATTCGCTACCATGATGCAGAATACAAGACAGGTACTTCATTTGATTAGATTATATAGTCTGCATTAAATTTCATGCTTCATGGTAGCAGAGGTGCTTTTTAAGATATATCTTTGTGTTCGTCCACTTTATTTTTAATCAGCTAAAATAGATTCTTAACCAGACTAAATGGGCTTTAAACCTGCATAACTATAAATGGGAAAGTTTTATGGTAATATAGTGTTTATTAGCGAGCATCTTTACTGGTTTTACTATTGAGTCAATGGTATTGACTGGTTGTTAAATGTTTTTACCGCATAATTTGCTATATTTCTCATAGATGGAATTCCAAGTCAATTGATCAGGAGTAATTGCATTGCGGGAGCATTAGACATAATATCCCACTGTGATATAAAAGAGAATATTTTTAATGATATTTGATAGTGCATATATAGATAGAAGTATTATTACGTATTTCAAAAGTCCCGAAGTTTGTATTGTATTATTTTTGCACATTATGTTATATGGACATCTTATACCATGGGTAACTAAAACGACTATGGTAGAAGACAGACCTACAAAGCTATGGATGAGCGGAGTAGGTAAAATCCTACTGCGTAGCGTCTGTCAACGGCAATTTTCAAGCTTCCATTGAATTTTGTTTCGGTATCAACTACGTACTAAAGTGCAGTTTTACAAAACTTCAAGCTTTTAATTGACAAAATGAATATGTAAAACATTTCATAAATGTTGAAAGATACGTGAATTTCTTGTACAATTTATCGGCCAAACAATTTCTCGATTTGTTCGTTTTGTTTGCTTCTGAAAAATTATGAAAGTGTATAATAATTTACAACCCAAGCAGCATAATTTTTTACATTATTTCACAAAGGAAGAAACCGACGGAGAGGCACGAATCCGGGGGGAAGTGGGATAGAGAAATCTAACGCTTATATGTCGGACAAGTGAACTATAACCGTGAAAATGTAAACACTATAACCTAATATCTCATCACAAAAATATTCTAGCAAGAAGGAGAGGCTGCAACCTCAATATAATCAGTGATTTGTTCGTCTGATGAATCGGATTTTGGAAAATGTATTTACTATTTAAGCTACCTAGTCATATGTAAGATGATGGAATATGTTTTTGAGAAAATTGGAAATATATAAAAAGCTTTTACAGCAGCTGTAAAATGTTTTAAAGTCGATTTAGTACAAATACTTTTTTTGTTCAAACGTGTTATGTTTTTGTTCTAGGTTTAAGTTTTGATATTGATTTCTTAATATACTCGCTGTCGGAGGATTTGAGAAGCTTTTACATTACTACGCATCTTATCTGATACGAGGACACATTTTAGGAATCAGATAATTTGCTCCCTCCGTAGGTCATTCAACTATTACAACTAAATATCAATTAGGGATATGGAGTATCATTTTAAAGACAAATGCACCATTTGTCCAATAAATTGAATTCAATACAATTTAATAAAATTTATCTTTTTTGTTTAAAATTACAACTTTTTGAAACTGCAAATTTGCTTTAGGCCACGAACTGGACAACTTTGCAAAAGTATACTAAGGATTTTTTGGATGGGGATGATACAGAAACTCTACAACAGCAACAAGATTTGTAGCGGAAGATAAAAAGGTGAGTTTTTATCTGTGGGAATTTTTTATTGGAAATGTTGACCAGGTGCTTGAATTGATTGCGGGCGAATGAAAAAAATTATTTTATGTGCAAACTTGTTTTGTTTTTTACAAGTAGCCCGAGTTGCTTACTGTTGTGGTTACGGCTTATTATTTTTGCATTGTTTTCTGATCTGCTAACTATTTTATTGCCCTAAACTAGAAAGCGTTACTATAAAATATAGTCTGCCATCTCATTTCCGCTCCGCATCCATAGAAAATTAGCTAATTATCTTAATACTAATTAAGTCTAAGTAAATATATTTTCTTTTTTGAAGAAAAAAATGTTATACCTGGCAAGGTGCGAATTGGGAATAGCAAAAATTTAAATAAATTTTAATACCAACAGCGAGTCAAGTAAACTATATCCTTTGTCCGTTTCTACATTTGTAAGTTGTACTATAACAACGATTTGTGCAGAAATTCTTACCTAACCTATTATTCGACTTGCTACCTTCACCCCTACAAAAAGCAAGCAATGTTGAACCTTTACAAAATTTTTGTTACAAAAAAATGCTTAATTGTGGATTTCCAATAGATTTTTGGTAGAGACACACAAAAAACAAAAACTACAGTGGACAATGATATTTCGTTCGTTTTAATTGAAACATTTAGGTGTATGCAAATTGCATAATGCAATTAACTTTTAATTTGTATGATGACCTATGATTTTGAAAGTTTTCAAATTTTTATAAGGGATTGGTGCCTATGTCCCACCCCACTTCCCCAAGGGGATTCTCGTTGGATTATAAAGGAAAGGGAGAAACAACTAACATACCTCAACCAAAAACCAATTTCTACTTTTATTTTATACCAAAACGTTTGTTTGGTCCACACCACATCTTGAGGCCAAATGGCCTCATACTTCAGGTACATGAGGAAAAATCGGCGATTCCACGTGAGTTAAACTGGAATCCCGGAAAATGGAAACTTAGCTTTTAGGGTGGGATGAACAATTAATTTTGCCACTTTCCTCCCCCTACTCGTTCTAATTTAAAGAACCTCCTTGGTGCCACACATTGAACAATTGACTAAGCCAATGAAACTGTCAATAGTCTAGGCAGTAGTCCTACCAGTAACGTCTCTGTGTATCTCTTCGATTGTTTGTGCTATTTAGTAAAAAAAGTAGTAAACAAGTTGTTTACCGGGAGCTTAGTTTATCTACTCACATTAAAGTTTAATTATTTTATTTCACTTATTTGAAGAACAAGCATCTTATAATAAGCAAATATCCGGTTTAAACTTTGCGTATTCAGAAAAACAGTTCAAGAAGTCTTAAGACCTAGGGAGATCCTGCAGGCAAGTTAAATATCGTAGATGCCCATTCATCTTATTGACAGTTTTAGAGTTAAAGCATAATAAGCGGCAACACATTATCTGGTGTTGCAATTAATTACCTCCACCTCCAAAAATAACTGAACGTAACTGATTCATCACAAACTTTATAAGGTTTATATCACAAAACATTATATCACAAAAATACTTTTATGCTTACGCTTCGTGTCCATATGCAGTGTTTAGTGCCATTTCCGTTTCATTCTTAATCTGATTGAAATGTGTAATAAAATCGTATAATAAAACCAAAGCCTCTGCGGAGGAGCCACCACAAAAGGTGGGCAGAGGACATACCACCACGCCCTGTGGCGCAGGCAATCCTAGCACTTCAGCACTTCACCCTTCATTTCATCCTCTGCATTCCAAGCTTCTCCGCTCCCAAAACCTCTCCTGTCCTGTTCTTACCACCAATAATTCTTCTAAAACTTACTCCTGCTTAACGACGTGGGTTTCTGCGGCTTTTTTCATTTTTCCACCACTTCCGGTTCTGGTGGCGCTACTACTACCAACTCACCTGCTGCTACTATTGCGACACTTGGTCATAATTAGCAAAAATGTGCATTTATTTCATCATCAACATTAAAAAGAGTACACAAAGTTGCTCTATACAAACGAAACTCTTTCACCAATTGAGAAAAAAACCAAACTACTTTATGGCTTTTTATGCATCTGTATATTCGAACTAGTTTTGAAACCAGTCGAGTAGCTTGGAAACGTTATGCTATCATTCTCGTACTACATTGCCACGGTTATTTGGGGCAGGTTTAGATTGGATACAGAGATCTTCGAGAATATGGAATATTGACTGAGTAAGAGAGTGAGGAAATCTTAACATAATATGTAATAAATTTAAATAACCAGGAAATAAGTGAATGGGCGTCTGGATCAACGGAATCTGTGGTAGTTGCTATGCTGGATTTTTTGAAAGTTGTAATTTTTTAAACTGATACATGTAAAATGCGATTGCAATATTTTGAAAAAACATCATATTATTGTTTTGTGCTGTTACATCAGCGTAAGCTTATCATAACTTTTCCGTTTATCTGAAACTTTGTAAGTTTTACTTAGCTTCCAGTGCCTATTTCAGCGCTACATGTGTTTTGGGGATACGTGAGACGGACACACCTTCTGTAAGTATAGTAATTAGAAAAATTATGTAGCTACTTCCAACTCGGCAACCAAGGATCCCGTTATTCCAAATGCCCATTCAAGTATTTGTTTTCAAACTTCAGTTATCACATTTCACTAGACTCCTATGCACCTATGAATCATCAATAATGCGCCTTAGTAAGTACTTTACAATAACTGGAGTACAATTTTTTCACGAAAATCAGAATTAATTAAGTAATAATCCTAAAGCAAAACGCATTTTCATACAATTTTTAAATTTATGATAGGTCACGTTGAGATAAGATAGTACGGAATCATGTTTTAATATCGATTCGTGATTTCTATTGTCTTAAATATGAGAGTTCAGCACAATGAGCATTTGAAATCCCAACTTGATATGTCGTAAGCTTCAAAGCTATTTGGAAACCCGTTTTGCTGCAAGATTTCAAATTAATTATCTTTTTGTGAAAGAGCTGTATTCCACTGATTGTAAAGTATTTAATAAAGCGGATCTCCTTGAATCCTAGGTGAAAATGGTACTAACTACTGAAGCAAGGTACAAGTCTGACGAAAGAGAGTAAATAATTTTTAAACATTATAATTCTTAAATGTATTATTGTTTTAAAACTTAGTTGGGTTTCCCATTTTATACTAGCGCTTACACTCACTCAGTCAGTCAATATTCTAAATTCCATATACCCTATCTAAACTTCCTCCGAACATCCGTGCTAATTTAATAGGAACTTCCTACTAGGAGGAAGCCGACATATCATTCCCTAACCTCCCGATCACTTTGAAGACTAGTTTTAGTTCTAAAACGTTAATAATATTTTCAGCCGTGACCTGGCTATAGAAAAAAGTTATTATGTTTACCTGTTTACCATTCTTCCGGTGGTGACCCCAATCAAAGAATAAGTTGGGGGTAAATAGGGTCATTTCCTGCAGAATAGTTGAAAGGTTAGAAAATTTATGGAAAGGACTAGGCTTTAGGCGTACTCCATTTCCCGCGGATACGTTTCCACCACTTCCATAAGAACCAGCTCATCCTTCGCCATTGCAGGCTCCTGGTAGACCTTCTCGACTGCACCATGGTGAGCTACCCCGGTCGTCCTGAAGCAGCAGTTCATAGATCGCCTCCACCTCTGCCTCTGTCTGAAATTCAACCCCTTACGCCATACATTCCTCCTCTGGGACCGCCGCCGCCAGCCCGCACTCCAAAAAAATCATTCCCTCGTTTCCTAAAAATGTGTAATTAGCAGTAATGTCAACTTTTAGCTACATACTTTCCAAAAAAAACCTGAGTAGAGGAGAAGGTAAGGGAACAGAAGGAATGGCAAGTGGAGGTCGGAGAAGAACAGACATTGGAGGAGTAGGCGTCGATGCAGAAAAAAGCGGAGTTCCAAGCAAAGTTTGAAAATGAAGAAAAAGTTGATGGAGGAAGAGTCGATGGTTTAATTAAGTCCGGAAGTGGGCTGGGACGATAAGCAGATTCTTTATGGAAGGTTAGCCAAGTGGATTTTGACCAGAAGTGTGGTCAACCAAGGAAAGTGATCCGGGTAGATTGAGGGAATGTGAAGTAGAATAGGGGAGGTAGTTTACGACTTGGGAACGTGGAGGGATCTCCTCGGAATATTGACTAGGTTAGTAATAAGTATGAGGAGATGTCAGAGAAAAAGAGGAAAATGGGGAGGAGACTGGAGGAGATTATGACTGGTGACGATAATAGAGAAGGAAGTATTCTTAAGAAACAAATATTGGAGGAGACTTTTGAGGACCTCAACTTGAGGTTGACTAGGAAAATAAAAAAAATTGAAGGGGTTTTAGTGGGACTTAAAAATGGATGTGAATAGAGAATTTGAAGCCAAGAAGGGAAATGGAGGTGGAGGAGGCGCCCACGAATTTTTAATTTGCTTCATCTTCAATTCACTACATTAAGTTACCAACATTCCGGAATAATCAAAAATTTAATTAACAGATCCAAAAGCTCTGCCAAATGCTTGAACTTAGCTAATTAATTTCCGGAAACCTGAGAAAAAACAATTTTGAGAATATTTTACTCCAAGTTTACCAGTAACAGTTTGGCTACTTTAAGTGGAATGGAATAACTTAAATGGAACTAAAAATAAATCACGTTTTGCTAGGTAAAGTAGAACATGATTTTTGGTTGCACTAAAAATCTCAGCAAGCAAGCAAGCAACACTTTCGTATTTACTTTAGCAATAAATTTGTTTTTGAAGGATTTGTAAAACATCCTTTAGGAATCTTCTGCTCCGGATCATTCAGGTTCATCCGCTACTCCGCCATCTTGTCCAACATCACCTCTTCACATCTCAAATTGTCAACCTCCAGCTCTCCTTTTCCTGCTTATTGTAACGGGCTTCAGTGCTTATTCGGAGTAGAAAACAGAAGCGCTTTATTATCTTTAATGAACTCTCTCAGGACTTCAGTTATTTTAAAATTATTAAGAATAGTCAAAGTGGCAATATAAGACGTGCAACCGAGCAATTAGAAACTTTGTTTGTTTTATTCAACGGTTACAAAAAAAGGAATATATGTTGCGAAATCTTTGGAAGTGTACATATTTACTATTTATAACATGTACAGCAACAATCGTTTTACTTCATCTATTACGTTGCAATACAATTATATCATCTAAATGCACTTTTGTTCAAAACTCACACATTCTTACGCATTATAAAAGAAATTGTGTAAAAAAGCCAATCTAAGATTACTGATTCAGTGGCAGGATAGCAAAAGGATGAATGAAAACGTTTTGAATTGGATTTGTTAAATATTAATGAAGTAATTGAACGCCGAAAATGCTGCATTTGCACTAGCCAGGCATTTAATACTGTACAGGTTAAAAATTAACTTTTCTTCTTTTTTCGAATTTATCCATTGTATCTTGTCCTATCGTTTCCCATCTAAAATCAAGTGAGCAAACACTTAAATCTATAAAGGCCAATGTAATTACATAATATTTAACACGCATTCTTGTTTCAACCGATGTTTATCGATAAGGGAGCTAATTAAACTAACCGAGCACACCTTTGTACATTAGTTCATACATAAGCTTTCAGAACAGTTTACAATTGCACACATTTTACACAAAAACGCTTCCCCTCATTGATATGTGGTAGTTGCATTCCCACCTTTTGAAAATGATGTCTAACGCGGACTAGGTAGAGCATAGATTCTTGGAAATCTTAAAGATGGACTGAAAGATTATCTCACTTGTTAGAAGAATTGAACTTCAAGTATGCGATTTACATAAAATTCTACTTCTAGTCTCCTATTCATTTCCATTTAACAGTTTAAGTTTTTTGATATTCGGTCAATAGTAAAATTATTTAACAATTTTTGTGCCACCAATCTCAACCTGCCCTAAATAGTAGTGTGTCTAAAAGGGAAGGAAAGTACTTTGGGGGTTTTTTTGGAAGGGATTTCCTGAATTCTTCGTAGGGGAGGAGGAGAAATGAGTGATTTGGGAGTTTGGTAGGTGGTGCAGGTTTTTAGGATTTTTTAAAAGGGCAACCGAGGTAGTTTTGATGGAGATATTGGGGAAACGTGTGGTTACCGGGATACCATCGGGATATGGCATTACCAGGGTTCTTATGGTATCGGAGGAAACGGATCAAGTGAAAGTGGAGTAGAAAGGCCTAGTCCCTATCCACAAAGTTACCAAAGTTACCGCTGCTGGAAAAAACTCGGTAACCTGGTATCTAGGATACCGGGAAATTTTGAGTCGAGGGGGAGAAGGGGAAAGGAAAAGAAGAGGAAAGGGAAAAAGGAAAGGGAAGAAAGAGGAAAGGGAAGAAAAAGGAAAGGGAAGGAAAGAGGAAAGGGAAGAAATAGGGAAGCAAAGAGGAAAGGGAAGAAAAAGAAAGGGGAGGGAAACGGAGCAATAACTTCAAAGATGGAACGAACTGTTCTATTATTTTCCGATATTTCATGTGATTTCCTGATTTTGTAAGAGATTTTTGATTAAATGAATTGCTAATGTTCTCGCTTTTAAACAAAACCTAATTATTACAAAATTAGTTTCCCAGTTTTAAACAATTTTTTTTCCAAATTTATACAAAAGTTTGCCAGATTTATACAAAAGTTTGCCAGATTTATACAAAAGTTTGCCAGATTTATACAAAATTTTCCCAGACAAATACAAAATTTTCTAATTTCGTACTAAACTTTCCCGATTTCATTCTAAAGAACTTATATTTCATAAAAACGTTTCCCGTTTCCATACAAATTTTTTCCATCACATCACAAAATTTCCCATGTTCATTCGAAATTTTTCCAGTTCCATACAATTTCCCCAGTCTCATTGGTTTCATAAGCCTTCTCGAAATTCAAGTTTCATGCATAATAGATATGCATTTTAATACAATACTTATTCAATCTTAAGCGATTTCTTTCAATTTTCAAACAAAATTTTCTCGTCCCCTATAAATTGTGTGTGTCCTCGATGCTCATGACAGGATAGAAGCTATTGCATTATAATTGTTCAGTCTAACCAAACGACTTGATTACGTGCTGCATAAATCAAACCGTACATAGAGGCAAGTAGCCGAGTAGTAAGTTAAAAAAAAGGAAAAACAGTACAACTATAGCTTTTGAAGTATTATTATAGAAATCCAAAGGTATTTTTATGCAAACTTTTGAAATTCAGGCAGTGTATAATGCAAGAAGACGTTATGTACAGAACCGTTTCAGCGTAAAGAATAAAGCCTTGAGTGCTTTGAACGATATAATGCTGATTTTAAATAATCATTTTTAATAAACAGATTTACAAATTTCCAAAATTGAAAATTACTGGTGGAAAATGTTTAATTTCATATAGAAATTACAAACCTTTTGTTTTTAATCAAAATCAAGCATTTCTTTACCAAGCACATTTTCCGCCGTTTCTTCAAAACTTTTTCATACTAATACTTAGTATGATACTATTACCTAATTTACATATTTTTACTATTTTAAAAAATTTCCCATTATGTCACACGTTTTTATATTTTGCTAAATCGCTCCAATAAGCAAAATTTGGTTATAAAATGTATTCATAGAAAGGTAAATTGTAATAAGCTAACTCTGCCAGTTTTATAGTCAATTCATGAGTACCGTGTCGTTTCGTTATATGTCTAGCGGGAAAATCTTTAAATTATGTGGGCACCGGGAAATTTTTTGAGTAAACCTGGATACCGGGAAGAAAAAGTTTTTTCCAGAGGCGAAAGTTACCATCCATTAAAGTATAGTGCGGCATTCAGTGATTATGAGTCACGTCATGATTATTGGAAAAAGCAGGACCACAATACCTCAACACACAGTTATAAACTACAATAAAAACTTACTGCTGGGCTGGGGCTGGGAGAATAATTCCCCTGTTCTACGTTGTACGGGGGGAATTGACAAAAACAAGTAAATTATTCTCATGATTCCAATGATTCGCTACGTACTTTAACATCCTTATCATATCATTGAGAAGTAAGCTACAAGTTTGCTAGATTGAAAATTACACAAATTTTGAAAACGGAAGGGATGATTTTTCTTGGAGAGGGCTATTTAGCTAAATACATGTTTTAGTTGATTTTGAATTTTTAAAGGACTAAATTACACTTCTGGGTACTCATTTTCCAGAAGGTACGAAATATGTAGATCGGGTCGGAAAAATATAATACTGCTAACTACTTAGATGAGTTTTACATTAGCGAACTACCTAAAATAATTACAATTATTTATTAAATTAAAAGTACTCCCATGTGTGAGTCAGGTAAGCCATGTTATATTGATCATTCTGTTACGAAATAACTGTATTAGAGATTGAAGGATTGTGGATCTGAAATTCAGTATGCTATTCCGCCTCCATCAAAAAAGGAAATGGCGCTGAAGTATTGCAAAAAACCTTTCTGGTTAGGTAATTACTATGTTTTACAAATCTGCCTAACTAATTGGTTTGACAAGCTAAAAGTACCCAATTAAAGGTAACAGCATGTTATTGAATTAATTGTTTAATTTAAATAATTTATGTACGAACACCACCAGAATTTTTGTTCTGGTTAACTATGAAACTTTACAGAACTGTGGGACAAGTTAAAAGGTTACTGATAAAGTAATACTTCAAATGATATCAAAATGACTAATGAAGATGGATAATCAATTTCAATGGCAGAATGTTTATGGTAATGGTTGCGAAAATATCATCAGTCACTAGCAATAATAGCAAATAGCAATAGTATTTTTATGCAGTCAATTCATTCCAAAAAATAGGTAAAATCATTACAATCATTTTGTCCTGGTTTTGAGTTTGTGAAAAACGCTCACGCTTTAACACATTTTCTTGGTTGGTCGGGAATATGCATTAACACAGATACGATGAAAATGTCTCACAGCATTGTCAAAATCTCAGATACCTTTACGTTAGTCAGAAACTATGCTGTAATGTAATCAATCACAAAGGCCATAATTACATACTTTCGACGTATGTCAGTATGGGAGACACCGTTTTCCGTTTAACCTGTCATTTACAATTAAACCCAATTTGCATTAAGGTTTAACGAATACATTTCCATTTCATTTTTGAAGAAGAAACATGTTATGAATGGTGCGGGGCGAAGTAAGAAAGCCAAGTTTAAAAATTAAATTGACTCAATTTTAATCCCGGAGGAGAGTTCGCACTCTAACTAGCTTTCATATTCTTTCCTATATTCGTTTGTGTACTATTTGTCTCTACACTACTTATCTCGACCCTCCCTTTGGAGGCACCTGTTGTCACCTTCTAATCCTGGACTCCTCCTACTCCACACTCTGATTTCGGACCTCAGCAGCCCTTCTCAAGCTTCTCTTCTTGTCACACTCATCCCCCAGTAGCGTTTATAAGCTGCCTCTTTCGCTCCCTCCACTTCTCCTCGGGGTAGCACTCTTAAACAATCCCTCCAAAATCCCTGCATCCTTCGTTTTGTCCTTGCACCTTCTCCGCAACACACCCCGGACTATTGCTCCTCGACCATGACGTCTTCAAATTACCATTATTTATTTAACCGCGTCTCCAGCCTATTCCCTTTATGCAGGATCCAGTCCAAGCTGTGGCCCACAGCCTGTGTGTGGCTAACCTTACTTTTGCTCTGCATTCAGAGTTCCTCGGAGGAACTTCCTCCGCTTCGAAATCCCTTACATCCTCCCTTTTCAGACCATCAATAAATCCGGTGAAACAGTGAATCTAATTTAATAAAGTGGGGTTAACAAATCAGTTTGTTCAGTTTTCCCCCAGGTAGTGAATTAAAGGATTTTTTGATGCTCTGTTCCTTACTCCTGAGCTCTGGTTCCTCCAATTCATTTTCTTAACTAGCAATTGAAGAGCTTTCATCACCTACCACGCCTTTGCTTCCAATTGATTCAGGTCCTTCAGGATCCCAATATCTTGTGCTACGTGCTATCCAATTTCTTTTTCCGGGTACTCCTTTCCTACCCTATCTCAACTACCTGCATTTCAGCATCACAGCCTTTGCCTCCAACTCTTTTCCTTGCTGTCCAACAGGCTCCACTGCTCCCTTAATTTATTAAGTTTCCCTCCACTTCCGTTGGAACAAAAAAGCTTTAAAAAGGAATTTCCAGACTTTCGTAAAAATTACTATTTGAAGTGTTTGAACTCCAGAGAAGTTGTTTGTGCAACTAATGGACTTTTTGTAATACATAGATATGTGGTCACAATTGTAATTCGACTAATTAAGTATTCAAATTACTCAAATTTTGACTAGATGAGACCTGCTAGAAATATCGACCTATTTTAAACGTTTCTTTCAGTTCGCCAATTCCATTCAAATGCTCTCTCTAATCAGAAGTTAGCAAACGCGATACGCTATAAAAATGTATATATATAAATAAAAGTTTTTAAAGCGCGGATTGTATAAAACACACATTTTGAATTTCAATTGATAAAATAAAACTCATTACGTTTGCATTCTTTTGCACATCCTGGAATTCAATTTAAAAAATATTTAATTGGTTTTCATGCATAATGCTTCAACGGTTATCATTATAAGAATTTATACACAAACCAATAAAATTTTAATTAGCACAAAAGCTTTAGAACGATTTAAAATTGCATTTTGCACTAATTAATTTGCATTTATTACATTAGCATTTATTTTTTAGTGTATTTTTAATTCGTAAAGAACTTACTTACGTGCTAATGTACTTACATCGCACAATCCCGGATAAAGTTTCATTTTGGTTTTTTCTGGAACTTAATGAAATGCGCGAGTGAGGAGAGAACAAATGTCCATGTCTTGACATTTTACAGGAAATCATGTGGTGGAATGAATTATGGAAAATCCGTTTTGTCTCGTGTGCTGAATCGGATTTTTGAAAATGGCACCAGCTCTTGAGCTTTATTTTGGTATGCGCAATGGGATATGTCAAATATATTTTATTAAAATAAAAATTATGATTTTGTTCCAGTTTTAAGTTTGAATAACTTTACACTTAAAGATAATTTTGAATTTATAACCAAGGAATTCTGAACATGTCTATCGTTTCCCTTGCATATTAACCTGTTCCGGGTCCTAGTATCGGTCTTGTCAAATTGCACAGAAATTTAATTCAGAGGTACCATTTATCAAGTTCAATACTACCTTCGCCTCAACCAAAAACCAAATGGCCCGAAGCCTACACAAGAATGTTACAAAATCGAAAGAATCCTGTACCCACCACCACCTCACCACGAAATTTGTCAATCTCCTCCGATCCCCTCCAAAATCAATTTAAAAAATAAGCCCTTCTTGACCGTGTTTGGCTTAAACCTTTTTAATATTTTGTTCTGTAGCATAATGGTCTAAGCTGAGCTTGCTAAACAACCTGTTAACCTGTTATTATGTTTCGGAGGAAAAGGGAGGAGGAAGACTGGTTAAAAGTGGTCCGCGGGATTAAGAAGCTAGTCATTTTTTGTAGTCACAATTCTGTGGTTCCGGTCTTACACATATTCAACATTCTTCTTCAGAACAACTGTGTTAATACATTGTATTAAATACAATTTATACATAAGAAGGGAGTTTATCCATGTGACTTTTTATATTCAAATTTTCATTTATATGTAATTATCTGAAATTAAAAGTAAAAACTAATTACTTTCGACATGGCATTATTTGTCTAATAGGTTTGGTGATTTTCGCATCTTGTTTCCCAGGATCCCAGGAGTGTAATTTTCAAACGCTGAGTTTTTTGACGATTCAACAATAACAATGACAATAATTGGGACGATTCAGCTATGTTTAGTTTGTTTTTGGATGTGGTGGTAATTATTGTTAGAAACAGGTTTGGCTTGTAGATGCAAAAAAATACACACATACGTATTGCAGAAAAGTAGGCTTAATAAATAATATATTAACATGAGTAGAAAAATAAGTTTTCAAAAACTTAGGGCCTTGTAGAACAGGTAATGAAGGCGCTGGGATAAGCGGAAATTGGGCGTGAAGATGGCGGATGGACTGAGGAGAATTGAAGAATGTAGAATGGTAGGCAGAGTAGAAGTGGCTGAGTGGATGGAAGAAAAAGCGGGGTTTCATGTATTTCCTAAAAACTTTTCTTTAATTTCAGGAATTTACCAGCGTTTTGGTATATTTTGACAAGGCAGCTATGAACTTCCATCTGATCTCGTCTGAATATTGTGGTACTCAGACCCCTTACCACTTTGCATTTGCCACTGGTGGGTTGGGCAAAATTGGAGGTGGGTTTGATTAGCAGGCAAAGATATTCACGGACCGTAAACGAGAGCCCCAAGCCTAAGAATGGAGAGCTTTGAGAGATGTGGTGGAGGGAAAGTCTGGGAACTGCAGCATTTTGATGGCTTGTTGGTGGAGGAGATCGCTGCGGTCACATTGATTCATAGACTTTTATAGTGTTTAACCCCGCCATAAAAGTACACCTGATTCACGATTAGCCAAAGACCGAGCCGCTGGGTAACATGGCGGCGGCGAGACCAGAAAATTTTCAGGAAATGGCGGAAATGGACGAAGTCCAAGTGAGACGATAAGTCCGGGTGGTAGGGGAGCGAAAAAACGGGGTGGAGGGAGGACTCCTCCCGGAGGAGAGGGAAATTTAGAGGGAAGTGGAGGTGAAAATGAAAACGGTGAAAGAGTGGTAGGTTGAACAGAAAAAAGTAAAGGACTGGCGAGAATGGGGAGTTGAGTTCCCAGCAGGGATGCAAAATCTGGGCATCCTGGCATCGCCCCTGGAAAAAACTTTTTCTTCCCGGTATCCTGAGGTACTCAAAAAATTTCCCGGTGAGCACATGGTTTTAAAATTTCCCGCTAGACATAATACAAAACGCTTTTTGCTAGTAATATATAAAACTGGCAAATTTGACTTCTTAAATCTTGATATACCCATTAACAAATATTGTGGGATCATTTTGCATGGTGGAATGACTTTGCAAAAAAGGTAGAAGAAGTTCTAAAATAATATATGTAGACATTTTGTAAAGCAGCAAGACTGAAGATTTTGCAAAACGGTGGGAACATTTTGTTCAATAGTAATAGCATGTAAAATGGCAAAATGGAAGTGTCTTGAAGAAACAAGAACGGGAAAATTGCTTCGTATAAAAATTGCAAATTTGGGTTTAAAACGAGAACATTTGAGATTAAATCATTGCTAAAAATGCGTAAAGGACTTGGCAAACGTCTTTCTTCAGAAATTTTCAATTTAATCAATAAGATTTTTTTATTTGGGAAGTTAGTTTGCTTGTTTAAAAAATTATTACTTTTTATTAGCATTACGTCGAGGTTGGTTTGCGTACAAGGTGCTCTAGCGTTACATGTTTACGCTGAAACGATTCTATACTCAAAGAGTCTTGCAATATGACCTGTCATACAGTCTAAACGTACACTACTTTGATAAGTCATTGGTGTCGGTTAATTGAATTATATAACCAATATGAAATTAATAAATACTGTGATTTCACCTGAATAACCTAAAGTTTGCATAAAATACCTTTAGACTTCCAAGATACGCTTAATAAGCTAAAGCCGTACTGCTTGCAAACTTTTTAACCTGAGAAACATTTTTTAACTACTCCCAAGAAATCAGGAACTCGTCTCTATGTACGCTCCATATACATAGTCGGTCAATCAGTCGTTCTGCCAGACTTATCAATTTTAATGCAATTGCCTCAGTCATTGACATCAACAACATGGTAATTGTTTAAATCAGCCAGAAAAATTTGTATGAAAATTGAAACAGATTGCTGGACAGGTGATACCCAAAACGTATTGTTATGAAATGGAACAGTTTTGCATGAAACTCAAGCCTTTTCGAGTTTGGCTTGTATAAATTGGAGAAATATGGCATGAAACTCGAAATTTTTTATATGAGCATGACATGAGTAATTTGTACGAATAATGGCAAGCGGCAAACATTAGCATGAAAATGAGAAAATTTGGTATGAAGTGGTTGTTCATGGTTGAAAATGGTTGAAAAAAAATTGAAATTGGGAAAGGTTTGTGCAAAATTAGGAAAATTTCCAGTAAAACTGGAAAATGTTTGCATGAATCGGGGTTTTTTTTGTATAAATCGGGAAACATTTTGTATAAATCCGGGAAAATTTTGTTTAAAACTTTGAAAATACGCTTAAGAAGTTTTGTTTAAAAGCAAGAACATTTCACTGCCGGTTATAATCCGGAATAAGATTACTAATTTAGTTTACCAAATTAAGGAATCTAATGTAGTTTTGGAAAATGTTGAAGTATTTCGTTCCACATTTTGATATTTCTTCCCCGTCTTCGTTCCTTTGCAGTTTCCCTCCAATCCCCCTATTCTCCTTCTTTCCTTTTCTCTTCCTTCATTTCCCTCTTTCTTCTATTACTTCTTCCTGTCCTTTCATTTTCCCTTCCATTCTTTTCTCTTCCTTCCCTTTCTCCGTCCTTCCCTTTCTCCGTCCTTCCCTTTCTCCTTCCTTCCATTCCATCCTCTTTCCTCTTCCTTGGGTTCAAAATTTCCCGGTATCCTAGATACCAGGATACCGAGTTTTTTCCAGCGGCGGAGTAAAGCCATATGATGGGTTCCACCTGAAAAATATTTTTCTTGGATTTTCAAAGTTTTTGCATAAATTGGACATCAGTGGCGCAGCGAGGGGTGGGCACCTAGGGCACGTGCCCTACCTAAAAATTTGAGAACCTGAGTTTTTTGTTCCATATCAGATCATTATTATTCACAAACGTTAACAATTAGTGAAGTGAATTGACCATTTGATCCTTTTGCTCACACCAGAAGTAAAAAACAGAAATGATATATTTACATACATGGCTGTGTATCTTGCCAAAACTGTGTGAATCAACTCATGTAAAAAATTGCTGAATACTATAAACAAAGCTTGCCTTCTTTCTCATGCTCAACCAAACAAAACAGAGTTCCTAATACTTGTAATAAAGAGGCTGCTGAGGACAAAACGGCACAAGTAAGGAAAAGTATGCATCACTATTAGAATCAAATATTGCAAGAAAGCTTGGAGTTGTTGTTTATAAAACTTATTACTTATGCAGCTATATTTTGCATTGTATGTTTTGGTTCTTACCAAGGTTTGCGAGGCACAATCGATAACACGAAAAGAGTTTCTATTTGCTTTTCTCAGATTTATGAATTCGTGTATGTGAAATGTGAGATTTTTTATACTTCATCGCTTTAAACTATTAAAGTTTTTACCAAAAAATTGCACACACTCAATGAACAGAATTTCTAAAACCTATTTGCAACTTTAAATTTCCTGTTGCTTAAATCAACATTAAAACTACTACTACCGTACACGCTTATAGTTTTAATAATCTCCAAATCCTCAGAGCAGACATTCAACAATTTAAAAGCAGATTATTATTATTATTTATTTCATCAAACTTGTTTCAATTAAGAAACTCGTTACGTTTCACATCAAGTTACAAAGTCAATTCAAAAAACAATTTACATTGAAGAATAATATTTAAGTGTTTGAACGCAGAGTTAAGTCACAAATTAACAATAATATAACAATTAAATCATAACAATGAATTTTTGTAAGAATACAATATAATTAATTTAAAAACATAATTTTGATTCACCTTTTGGTTTAAAATATATCAATATTTTGCTTCAAGATTCTTTGTTTGAGTTTTAAGTGGCTCAAAATATTCTCAACAAACATTCACTTATACATCAAATTATTGACATTCCTGAAAACAATTTTCATTGAATAATTTTTAAATGTTTTGAAAATATGTTCAGAAAATGTCATTAGAATAAAAATTCGGAAAATACAAAAGCTATTCTGAAATGTTGAAACCAGTCAATGACTATCGTCATGGAAAGTATGAGATGCCCTTTAACAATTTGAGGTAGTTTGACTGTGTTCTTTTGAGAATGTCCATTGTTAGGGATATATTAACTATAGATCAATAAAATCACATATAGCTTACTCCTATATTTCCCTACAAATACTCAATGGAGAAAGTAAAACTAGCTTCCAAGATTACTAGACCCTCACGAAAAAAACCGAAAAATATAATAATTCGCACAAATAAGTTCGCATTAAAATATTTGTGTGCATGCATTGCATGTTTGCCGCTTTTTTGTGCAAATGCTAGTTCTGCTGGATACCATATTTATAATTCAATTATCAATATCAAAATATAAAAGATTGCAAATGTTTTGAAAAACTGAATCGCTTTTCTAAACATCTAAACGTTTTGTTTAAAAATTAGATCGGAAATCGTTTTGTAATCACGGGTAATCAAGTGTCATATGCTAACCATATTAGGTAATACTGAATATTTTCCTTGAAATTTTAACATATACTATGGATTATTTAAACTAAATTAAAACATCCATGGTAGGCCATTGAAAAATGCTCGCTGCTAACAACGATGAGTGTCTAAGTAGTCAAAAGATCCTACGACAAAATCCTTGATGAATGCAGTAAGTAATAATAACCCATTCTGGCTGATGTAAGCCCACCTGGGCTTCTTAAAAGCCTATTTTGTCTGGTTTAGAACCCATTTAACCTTATGTTGAGCCCATTTTGCCTGATTTTCAACCCATTTAACCTGGTTAAAAACCCATTTAGCCTGGTTTAGAGCCGATTTTGCTGGTTTAGAACCGATTTTGCTGGTTTAGAGCCGATTTTGCTGGTTTAGAGCCGATTTTGCTGGTTTAGAGCCAATTTTGCTGGTTTAGAGCCGATTTTGCTGGTTTAGACCCCATTTTGCCTGGTTTAAAAATAAAGTGTACGGACAGACGGACAGACAGACAGACAAACGGACAACGATATCTTAAATAGCTCTCCTGCAGAAGCAGCGAGCTAATAAATATAGTAATTGTTCATCAATAACTTAAACATATGCTGTATACAAAAGGAATTATTTATTCCTTTAGAGGTAAAAACTTGAAGATAATTTCTTTCCTCAAAGTCTTCAAAAATCAAACTGGTTATTGGAAGTGCAACAACTAATGCTTTTCTATTTATTAAGCATACGCATATAAAATTATTTTAAACAATAATTCAAGAATTGTCCTAAAATTTAAAAACTTTCGTAACGAAAACATGTAGTGTTACTGAGAGAGCTAAATGGAAAATGAAGCCTGTAATAGGCGCCATCCACTAATGACGTCATTTTTTAGGGTCAGTCAGTGGCCTGCAGTAGCGCACCCAGGTCTAAGGCCAAGTCCAGGCTGGAGGCACAGATATTTATAAGCACTTATTTTGAAAGAGAAAAAAAACAATTTTAATACATGTTTTCTGGTTCTGAGGTTTTATTTCCAATAAAATACCGAGTCAATAATTTTACATTAGTTAGCCGTTTACGTAATAAAGTATAATTTTTCGATTGAACCTTTTAAATTCGATCAACCTGGATGAGTCTGGAATATCCGAATGGATGTTAAATGTTGGATTAGAAATAATTTGCTGTTTTCACTGTTATAAAAAGTATCGGTGGTAGCACAGTTTTTACTGCTCTGGTAATGTTACCGAAAAGTACAAACGTCTTAGATATCTTACGAAATTTTTGAACTTTAGAAAAAATGAGATTGTTTTGTTCTTTACCGGATAAATAGCAATTAGTAATACATGTAATTTACCACTTGTTTGATTCCAATATTTATTTATCAGGAAACTGTGCACATTCGACACCATTCTATATTCTATTTGTGACTTGTGAGTATTTAATTAACAGGTCAGTTTAGTTAAAATTCTATGATTATGATACAAAATAATAATATGAAACAAAATATGAGAAGTACGGCCAACTTGTATAAACGTTCTTCGGCCCTTGAGCTTCTTAAATACGTATTTTACCTTCGCAAGCACAAAAATGTGCGTTCTGCTGTAGCCACAGAAATTGGTAGAGTTCTCAAATTTCTGAGAATTTTGTAAACAGACGGATAAAATGTTTCGTCACATTCTTCAAGACCTTACAAAGCAGATTTTGAAATTTTGTCAGCAGTTGTATTTTGTCGCTTAGCTGTTCACATTGTTAACTCGCCAGCAAATGAATCGGTAGAAATTTGTAAATCTTTTTAGTAAATATCATAAATTTCCAGAAGTCAATAAATTTTCTCGGGAGCAGCTTTAACATTTTTGGACGTTTGAGTTGTGATCCTGGAAACATGGTAAGGGATTCCCACGGGATAAATATTCCAACGTCGGTAAGGAAACGGCGTCTCGGTAGTAGTTTTCACCTTGGATAAAAATGTCTTCCTTGTATTCTGTACTGTCGCGCGAGGCTGCGAGGAAGACAATAACTAGTGTGGTGCACATTTTAGAAAACCTTAAAATGTTTTAGTAAACTTAAATTTGTGCAGAATTTTTATTGCTTCGATGGCAATAGAAACAGCGTTAACGTGTTGGCCACAGGATCCAAATCAGCTTTAGTGTCCTGAAGGGTTCATGAGAGTGGCTGTGTCAAATTTAAAACATCTGCAGCAGAAAACAGCTACAAAAAACCCGATACTACACATTTAAGAACTCCATTTGTCTAGGTTTTCGCCTTATGCTCTATTTTAACCTTCTCAATCTTTTAAATAGTGACAACAATTGCTTGGAACACAACCTTTGTGAGTTCGCAGGTCGTTTGAACCCTGTACGTCTCATTTTAAAAACTCAATTTTTACTGTAAATCCGTCAAAATGCTGGAAAGCAATAATAAATTAGCTTTTGTGGGAGTTACAGAAAATAATATCATCAGTACGTAATATACATGTCAGAGAAAGAATGCCGACATAGCTACAACGGCTACAAGTGTCCTCGTGAGTGGATTTCATTTTGAGGCAGCCAAATGTAAAAGAATGGTATCTAAAAATCTACAAGTTGTTTGGTTTCTGTAAAATATTTTAATTTTTTCCAAAGCTTTAATCCCCAGCTAGAGGCACGTGCCTGGTGTGCCTGTTCCTGGGTGCGCGCTTGGTGGCCTGTCAGTGAAAGTGACGACAAGTGACATTGGTGGGTGGGTGGCTAATGACAAAAGTGACGTCACTACCGTACCACCAAAGATTTAAATATCCTCCATTGAATTCCTCTAATTAAAAACAGTGATCTTCTTTGTAATTGTGTTTTATCTCAAAATATCTTAAAAATTGAGGCTCCAATTTGTACTTTACTTACTTACTTTACTTACTTACTTACTTACTTACGTACTTACTTTACGTAACCTCAGGTGACATGACAAGTGGGGTCAGTGGTAAATTGAAAAAGTGACAGCATAATGACAGGGGTCAGTCAGTGGTCCAAAAAATAGCGATTTTTAAGTGACGTCATTAGTGGATGGGGCCTAATTTTTGGTCCAAAGTTGAACTGCCGAAATTTGGTTCTGTAATTTTAAAAAAATAATTTTAGATTTTATACGATTAAACGGTTTAATGGTGATTTTAATAAACATAATAAAGCTTAGGTGATTTTTGTTTTGTTTTAGAACAACAAATTGAATATGGAAGCAGTTTTGTATTTAGAGAAAGGCGTTTTGTGATCGATGTAAATAAAATAAACAAAATTTATTTGTAGAGGAGAATGATATTATTGCGTTGGAAGGAAGGAAGGCAAAGTTAGTGAAGCAATTGGAAAGACTAGACTCAGGTTGAAGGTTTTGCAGATGACTCAAAAGAAAAACTGGGTGATGGATAGCGCTCTGGTATGGCGCTCATGGATGGGAAAGCGGGTGATTCTGGGGGAGCTAGGGGAACCTCTAACTTTGAGTTAACTTAAGTTTGATCAGTCAAGCCAATGGAAGATTTGGAGTCGGGAAAAGTGGTTTACATTTACATTTCGTCGGTTCCTTGGATTCCGATATTTGTTGATAATGAAAATTGAATTGCATTTTTATGAAATTCAAATATTATTATTTGTATTTATTACATATTATATTATTACATTGGAAGAAAAATATAATTTTAGTGAAAAATTACCATGCGTATCAAAGCTTGAGTTAATATGACGCTCTTATCTGTACAAATGCATCTTTGTGGAGTGTGGGTTTTAAACAGGTAGTCTAGCGATTCCAGATTTGTTCTACGTCATCCAGCGTATAAGCAATACGCATTAATTGGCTAAATTACAGTTATTTAGTGATTTTTCTTGTATGCTAAGCATTTTTTGCCAATTAATATCTGAGATTGAAAGAAAACAATTGAAGACACTACGATTTTAGTTGCTAATGTGGAGTAAATAATCAGTTAACATAGACGTCAATGTGGTAATTATACTTGAGGTGTAATGGGGTAACAGCAGTAATTTCTTTAGAATTGGTTATGGACACTGCTGCAAATTTAAACACGTGTAATAACCGTTGACGTGGGAATTATTCGAAATCCTGGGGAGATCAACTGAATATTATTTTAGGCAGGTCAGTGACGAACAGCTGATAATTAAGACCTGCCACTTCGAGAAGTGGACTAGCCCTGCAGAAAAATAAGTTTTAAACCTTTCAAATCGGTTTTTAATCGACTGAATTTTAAGCGCTCCCAAAAAGCCCACTTGCAAGCAAGAAGTTAATTTTAAGTTCTGTCGCCTTTGTAAACGGTCTATTTATACTTAATATTAAGCTCCCCTAAATGAAAACATTAATGCATTCTTTTATATGCGTATATTGGCGTAGGGAAATAAGTTGATTTGTGAACGAGGTCCAATTGAGGAATGAGGTGGGCTCAGAAACGGGCACCGCATTTTTTTAATGAAAACTTTATCTTCTCCATTTGTCTGATTATATCTAAACTCAATAAATCGTCGTTGCAAGGATTTTCAGTTCGCTTAATCTTTTGTAGTACAACAAGAACTAAAGAACTGACAATATAAATATTCTGCTGTGGTTTAAATCCACAAACTTCCAAAGTAATAACATCATATTTCCCCACAAGAAAGTTTTCTTAGCTGGAGTAACCATCCAATTTGGATGGGGTTCTGGGGCACCAGTTGACCTAGCACACTGAAAGTCTGTAATACACTCGGCTAAGGTTACTGTGCTTATAGTTATGGCAACTTAACAAACATGACCGAAGGGTTGGGTTGGGACCGAAAGGACTGCCAAGATTAACTTGACGGTCAATCGTAAGGAACAGGCGTCATCCATTAATGACATCACTTGTAGGCGTCGGTGGGTGGCTCGGGTTAAAAGGTGACGGCCCATGTTAAGTGCCCTATCCTACAATGTTAAAAAATAGTGACAGGGGTCAGTGGGTCACTCAAAAAATCGGTTTTTTAAAGTGACGTCATTAGTGGACGACGCCACACAGGAACACTTGAGTATTCGAAGTATCTTGTTTTGAGAAACATTGGAGATGTTTCATTCAAGGATGATTCATTTATTGCTCTGTAACTATTGTGTGCAAAATAGGTTTTGCTTTCAGCAGAAAATCGCAATAATGTTAGATTATAGTCTACAAAATTGTATTGCGATAATTATAAATAAAAAGGACAATTTGATTGTTGAGGAGGAGGATTCTATGATTGTAGAAGGAGAGTAGTTTTCAATAAAAAAGAAACAATGGAGAAAAGATTTGTGTTGTTTAGACGCCATTTTTATGAAAACTGGTGGATTGGAAGATTTTGGTCTTCTCAGGTACGATCTACACAAAAAAGTCATTTTGAGTTACTGTTAAAAGTTATGTCAACACAATTCATTCAACTGGATTTCCGTTATTGGTTGGAAAATAAAAAGCAATTAGAAAAGTTTGTAGTTGCTCACAAATTAAAGACTTCATTTATATTACACATATTCATTAATGAGAACATTTTGGTTTATTTGACATTGCGCAATTATTTCTGACGATTTTATTAAAATCTATGTTTCTTATTTTACACTAACTTAGCTTATAAAAACTATGATAAACAAACTAAGCATAGCGGAATCAGACCAAAGTTTGCGCCACACACATTATGAGTTTTCAGTACATGTGTGACCATATATTACTGTAAGTGGTGACAACCTTGCAACCATTCGCATAAATATTCTAAGCCATTAAAATTGATTATCCATTTTAATTAGTCATTTTTGATATGACTCAGAGTGCAGTAATTGCTTTTCCAGTATTTTTGCTCATTGCCACGCGTTTGGGTAAAGTTTCACAGCACACAGAATGCATGGTCACAAACGTTTTAGACCAATTAGTTAAATAGTTTAATGGATTTGTGAATTGTAGTACTTAATTAACCAGAGCAATTAAACAGCATTTTTACGATGCTTCGGCACCGTTTAGGCTCTTGATGGAGGCGGTAAGGCATTTTTGTTGAAGAGATTGATTAAATGCTTCTTCGTGATCGTAATCTGTGGTTATTAGCTCGCTGCGTCTACACGAGAGCTATTTAAGATGTCGTGTCCGTGTGTCCGTGTGTCCACTTGATTTTCCGTAGACCAGGGTAAATGGGCCTAAACTAGGGTAAATGGGCTCTAACCGGGGTAAATGGGCTCTAAATCAGGGTAAATGGGGCCTAAACCAGGGTAAATGGGGTTTAAACCAGGTTAAATGGGGCCTAAACCAGGGTAAATGGGGCCTAAACCAGGGTAAATGGGGCCTAAACCAGGGTAAATGGGGCCTAAACCAGGGTAAATGGGGCCTAAACCAGGGTAAATGGGGCCTAAACCAGGGTAAATGGGGCCTAAAACAGGGTAAATGGGGCCTAAACCAGGGTAAATGGGGCCTAAACAAGGGTAAATGGGGCCTAAACCAGGGTAAATGGGGCCTAAACCAGGGTAAATGGGGCCTAAACCAGGGTAAATGAGGTCTAAACCAAGTTTGATTAGCTCCATAGTTATTTATGGTACACTCATCATGTAGTTTTTTCTCGTAGTATATTTTTGTCTTCAGACACTCGTGATCTTTAGCAGCGAGCATTTTGATTGGCTTGCCATCAACTGGTTTATATTTGCCCAACTCCGTCTCTGTCTCTGAATCAACTATAGTCACTTTTTGCCGGATCCAGTGCCCTTGAGTGTGCTGGCCTGACTTTTGCTGTTCCTCCGTCCCAAAGTCCCCTCCATTCCTTTTCTGACCAACAATCTCAGTTCCTCGGCTTTCTCCCCATTTTCGCTTTCATCACAAAACTTGTACCTCCATTTCCTTGAACGGCAATTCCCTTTCCCTAACCAGCAATTCCAGAACCTTAGGCACCTTTAACTTCCACGCAGGCCCTTCAAGATCCCAATGTTTTTCTCCGTGTCATAATTCAGTTGCGTCTTCGGGACACTCATTTCCCTAGCCATCATATCCAACCTCACATCCGTGCATTTCAACTTCTCAGCCTTTGCCTTCAACTCATTTTTCCTTGCAGTCCAACCTGCTTTACTCTTCCCCAAATTTATCAAAGTGCCCTTCCACCATCTCTCCACATCCGTTGTTTCTCTTCCAGATTGATAGATAGATCGATAGAATTTTAAAGAGTGAAAGTGAAAGAACTTTAGAAAGACATTTCTGGACTTATATTTTTAAAGAATCATTATTCGAAGTACTTGAACCTCAGAAAAGCTGTACGCGTGTTTGATGGACTATTCCATTGGTACAGATTTAGTAACTTGAATTTAGTGTTGATATATATTTCTTTCAGTCTACTGTTTCAATCCTACAGTTGTATTCAGTTTTCACAAGTTGGAAGTCAGCAAACACATTACGTTGTGAAACAATATGGTAGAGCGCTAATTCTAGAAAACGCGCTAATTTTTATTTTCAATTGAAGGAACAAATTCAATACATTTGCATATCTTTGTACATGTTGGTATAGTAATTCAAAGTGAAAAATTTGAACTTGTTAGTATTTATTTACTTCTCAACTTCTATCACTAAAACAATTTATTATATACAAAAAAATGCATATTAAGTAAGCACAGAAGATTTAAAAACATTTTATGATTGCATTTTGCATACTGAAGGCTCCTCCTTAATTTTTGTGTAATATGTGCATTCCAGCTTTAAGAAAATTAATTCTTAAGCGGATTTGCATACGCAGTAGATCAACAAAACAATTCCCACCTTGATGTATGGCTTGCAAAAAATGAGGTGGATCTGATTTGCTGGTGACAGGGCAGATCATTTACCTCTACTTTATTTGTCCCATTTTCAATTTTATGGACACCTCAACATATCAACATTTGTGGCAGAACAAACCAAGTGTATCAGTGCCATATTGGCTAGCGAAAATACTCGGGTGCTAAAAAGCAAAATCTTAATGAAATGGAAATGAATTAAGTCTTTTACAATTTAGAGGCTGCATTTTACACAGCTGTATTGCTTTTTTCTTGATCTTTACTTCGTCCAACTCCTCATCCTAATCGTCTGCATGCGATCATCAAGCTTCGTTGTAGTAAAATTTTCACGTCTCAATAGATTTGTTTGCTACGCAGAGCGATTTCAGAGACTGCAGATGCTAACGTTTCCAACCAACTGTGTTCTTTTGAAAAATTGGTTTCACCGGAAATAAATCCAAAAAATCAACATAATAATCTTAGAAGAATACAATTTACAAATTACATTTCTTTATGTTTAAAATACCAACTTTTACACCAATATGAAAATTAGCTCGTGGCAACTCATTGAGCAGTTCTCTTGGCCGCTGAGACAGTCAGGAGACCCAGCCCTACTAATATGTAGCTTCCCCGTGTCTCCCGTGGTTTGTCTGTTAGAACATAGAAAAAACACAAGGTAGATTAGTAGAAGTTTAGTTACCTATTCATTAAGGTTTAATGAACATAATTCTAGTTTTTAAAGAAAATCCAAAATACCAACACATGCAAATATCTGGTTAAAAAACCATTCGTGGCCAATATAGAAAAGCAAGTTAAAACTAAACCCATTCAGTTTCAAGACCGATGAAGATTCCACTTGCAGGCTAAACATCTAAGGTACCCTTTTATGTTATTTGGAATTGGTAGACCTCAAAATGTGCACAATTGATATCTTTCATTGTAGAGTATAGCCTCTAACTTTAAAATCAAACTGAACGTCGCCGAACCATTACAAATTTTTTGTGAATCAAATAGTCCTGTTCGATTTTTCTTGGCAGGTCGTGATTTAAAGTTAAGTAATTTCCAGTTTTTTTTAAAGCCTATTGAAATGTGGCATACAAGCAGAGGTGAAGATATTGATAGTTTGAGATACCCCCGACGAAATAAATTTTCAAATGTCAGAAAGAATTTCTAATCCTTTGCCTACAGGAATGATTTCTGTTAAGACAAATTTATAGCTAGTTTCAAACAAAATGAAACACGCAACCATCTTAATCCCTTCCTATTTTCGTCATCCAGTCTTGTAAGCTTGTTATTCCAAAACGAATCAAAAATTCAACTGAAGCTCGGGTTTTCAATTAAATTAGTGATGTAGAATGTAGAATACTACTAACTGCACTATTGACTGGTTTAGCGGCTTAGACAAATGGTCAATGAGTGGCGATGAGCATTTAAAAGGTATATTTTTTAAACTCGTCTCGTCTAAAGTAAATGTGATGATTTTTGGGACTGTTATGATGAGTACATGCAAATTTTCAAATGAATAATAAACCTGATGACGACGAGAAGATTCACCTACACATTATATACTGGCTTGCGTGCGGAAAAAACGCATTCAGGCATGAAGGTTTTACAATTGTCAACACATTAAACTAGAACACATAACCATAACTGGAGGCTGGAGAAGCCGAAAATTAAGCAGAGACAGCAGGTGCCACCTCAAGTAGGGTCCGGAGTCTCTCAGGAATGAATAGAAAAAAGTCTTTCATTCCTTTCATTACCCTTCCATTCACTGAAAGGAATGGAAAGGAATGACATTTTTTCAAAACCAATAATGAAAGGAAAGGAATGAGATGGAAACCTGAAAGGAATGGAATGGAAAGGAAATAAAAGACTTGAAAGGAATCCGTTCCTTTCAAAAGTAAAATTTTGCAAAATATTTCAATTGTTCAAAAACATAACTCAAATAATTACAAATTGATAAATATATCCAATAAATCAGTAAATGTATCTAATAAATGTAATTATTTAACAAAAACTGACGCAGTTCGTCGATTATTTAGCTCAATGTAATATTATTGTTATTATGAATTCCAGTCGTCTTTGAAATTAAAATCAATTCAACTAAAGCGTATAATTGTTGATTTAACTTTTTGGTAACAATTTAATTAGTTTTGGTATAAATTTTATTGGTTTAAACCAATTTTTATCGTAAATGGTAAATTATGTATGTTAAAAGACATTTGTCATTCCTTTCCATTCTTTTCCTTTCATTCACCTGAAAGGAATGAAAGGAATGACATTTTTCGAAACCTGAAAGACTTTGAAAGACATCATTCCTTTCGAAAGACTTTGAATGAAAGGAATGACAATAATGAAAGACTTTGAAAGACTCCGGACCCTAACCTCAAGGATGGAATTGGAAGGAAGAGATGAGTAGTGTAGAGGACTTGTTGAGTGCAGGGGAAGGGGTGGGAATTGGTAATTAGTGGAAGCACAAGTACAATTTTGTTAGATCGAAAAAATGGAAGGATTTGGAAGTTGTGAGGAATGCCTGTGGTATGTCCCCCGGTGGAAATGAGCCTTCCCGTTATGGTGGTTCCTCCTCATAGAGCGAGCCACTCCAGTTTCAGTTCTGCAAGGATTGCGAGGAATTCTATGGCTGTGCATGGAACTACCACTTATATAAGCATTAAAGGTAGTCAGAAAATGGAGGGGTGTGGCAGAAGAATTTTGGGAGCTTAATTATTGGAAGTCTGGGGTAAGAATCAGTTCAATAGAGGGAGGATAACCCACATCCTCATGCCTATTAAATTTCGCTGATTGACCTTCCTCCTAAAAAGCTTCCAAAGGAGATCTGGAAATTTGCATGGACGGTTGTCATCTAACGGATTCTTTTGAGAATTTCTCAACGAGACATACAACCAACGTTTTCAGACTTTATATCACCGACCATTTCAATACCCTGAGGTTCATGCACATTGCTTACCTTTAATTGCTTCAGGTATCCTTGACAGTGCTTCAAAGGCTCGGAATACCCATCTGCGGGAATTTCGGTTTCTTTGGTGCTAATCATTGATCAACTGGACTAATAATCTAGCCTTAGATTAGTTCACGCCAACCAAGTTTCTGCAGAGTTGGAACTTTCTCCCAAATGCAAGACTTGTCCCATAGATGTCCTTTTGACAATACTCATGAATTTGAAGCCAGTTCCTCTATGGAAGAACCAGTCTGGCAAATATCCAGAACTTAAATGGTTTGAAGTCGTATGTTTAACTATTTTTAAAATAGCAAACATACCTGACAAAACGCTACTTTCAATGATTGCTGCTATTGAAATGTTTAGCCTGTTTCCACCGCTTTCACTGGCGTATTTGTTTGCCATGTGCTTTAAGATTTGAATTTAAAAAATTTTTGATGCACAGTTGTTACGTTAGATTAACTCCGTACTTGTGAGTATAAATCAATATAAGTATAGTTTGTCGTTTTAAAACGGAATTATTTTCATTATTGTTTATAATGTATTCATAGCTGTTTACATCTGTAAGGAATCTGTATAACACTAATATCCCAGGAAGTGTAAGTGGAGAATTTCCGGCGTTCAAATACATAAAAATTTCATAAATATGAACAAATCCATTTCAAAAATTTTCATTAATTTATTTGCATTTCTGTCTCTAAATCAGTCATTTCTACTGTTTCTAAATCAGGTGTACTGTTTTACACAATTTTCTATAAGTGTGTGAATTTCAAACAAAAATGCTTTTAAATTGTACAATTGTATTTCACAGTTCCAGTGATGAGGTTGTTGCCGTAAATATTATAAATAGTAAATAGGTACACTTCGAAAGGTCTTGTCAGATACACCCTGTAAACTTAATAAGGAGACGACCTAGCATTTCAGCATAACTCCACAAAGACTGAAAGGATATTCTGGATATTTTGTATACTAGAAGATCAATCGATGCAATTAAGCAATAGAGCTCAATAATATGCAGCATTTTTAATTTTAAATGACTATTCATCATTTCTTTTCGTTTCATTGGAAATTTGCATCTTAGCTCTAGGATTTTGCTATTGATACGTTGGCTTCATTTTGCCAAAGAAGTTGAGATGTCTACGGTAATAGAAAATGGGACAGAAAAAGTAGTCGTAAATGTACTGTTAGTGTTTTCACGACCAGTTATAAAGCTAAACATTATTTCAAAACGACCTAAAGTTTTTTGAGATTACGCTTGGCACCAAGTCTGTTTTTACGCTTGGTAAACCCTACTTTTAAAGAAAATCAATCTCTTAGAGGAAAATTGAAAGTCATATCTAGATACAAGGTTTGCTATTTTGGCTAGTGCTAAACTAATTTTGATATACCAAACATTATGCTACAAAGAGATACGAGGAAATCAATTCACCTTTCGAATATAGGAGCCTTGCTGCACACTTAAAATCATCACCGGCGTTGATTTGAGTAACAAATGCAGGAATCTTGTTTCAGCAAGTTGAAATTCTGCTGATGTTATGATGAGAACATAAGCAGATATTCTGAATCCGTTGTAGATTCAGAATAATGTTTGGAGGGGGATAGTGAACTTACCAGGAATATAAACCGATTGACAGGGATGGCAAATTATGTAGTATGTGCAAACATCACTGGAGTATTTCAATCGGTTCGAAAATTCTGTAATCAATATGTTTGCTAACTTTGCGTACTACTTTCCATCAAAAAATTGGGGAGAGCCAAAAGGGGTATCCGTGAAATAATTGTGTTGAAATTCAAGGAAATGTACTCATGCACAATATAGTTTTACTGTTACTAGTCCTGTATAAGAAGTAAAGGGTCCTTAGGCAACTGTAATAGGTGAAATAAATAAGAATATTAATTGCCACTAATGTTGGAGGGATCCCAAATGATCTTATTTCCATTCCCATGTTTCCCCAGACTTGGACGTTGGGCAAATCGGTGAGGGGCATATAGACAGACCTTTTTCAAAAAATCCCAAAAACTACCCAAACCATAACACGCCTCTTATATTAATAGCCCATGGTATACCCTTCATTGCCAAATCGTTTGAAATTACTTTATCTATCCATGCTTTTCCGCCATGTCCCAAAACCCTTGCTATGCCAAACTCGCGCAATTCATTCAACTCCAAAATGAACCAAAAATGGAAAAAAGTCAAGATGGCCAAATAAATTAGCAAATGTAGTTTATTAAACATGCACTGAAGGCCAGTGATTACTTATATTTACAACTATACAAGATCCCAACGATTTTATGAACTTTTTGTTTTGATTCGGGAGCATTTGTTTTTTTTGCTTTTGTGGTGGTAGTAATTCATACTGGCAGATGTGTCTTGCACGAACTTGATTTGTAGGACAAAGCTTTAAATCATGGATTGAATGAATGATGGTTACGCTCATCAAACGTAAGCATAAAATGTGTGTAAATAACTAGTCTGTGATTTTACCTTGTCATTCATTCATTCATTATTTATTAAAGACCAAAAAAAATTGCATCTTACACAAACATGTCACAATTTACAAAGTTAACATGAATGAAAATGATACAATGGGTTAATAGATTTGACATTACAAGAAAATTAAGTAAAAATAGAAGGGTTGCAAGCCGCCAACCTAGGCGCTGTGCTGAGATAATTTAACAAACTAGAGAAAAAGAAAGTAAGTTACGAGGAGATTTAAGGAATACATTTAACAATGTTTACGCAGCAATCTTATAAGGGATGGGATTGTAGATCTTTGGTAACGTTCATAGGTACATTTGACGATCCTAAAATTGTGTTTATTTTTATTATACCTACTACTAAAGTTCTCTTTACGCTTAATTTTATATGGTTCAAGCCACTTCTTAAATCTGTCACTTTTTACAATTTTCAGTCCAAATCTAACCAGTAATTCATCCCATCGTTTTTCGATATTAGTTAGGCACAGACTTTCACAAATAGGTACATAATTTGAGCTACATACATATTTTCTAGTTATTATGGAAAGAGCTCGTTTTTCCACACTAACAAGTCTTTTACATTGTTCTTTGGTAAGGCTAATATACCATACAATACAACAGTATTCGAGTATACTACGTATATGTAGAATGTACAAAGTTGTGCTGAGCTTAATCCAAAACATTTAAGTTTTCTAAGAATGAATAGTTTCTTGCAGGCCTTCATGTACACAAAGTCAATATGAGTTCCCCCGTCACAGTTTGCATTTATCTTTACACCCAAAAGCTTGCTTAAATTCGCATGAGGTATTTCTTGACCGTCAATAGTGATTTTTACATTTGAGTACTTTTTACCTTTTGATTTATCAATGACAATTACACAGCTCTTTTTAGGATTAAGGCACATGTTGTTTGCTTTTAGCTTGTTATTAATATCATTAATATACCTGTTCATTAGTGGTTGACTGTTATATTTCACACATTCGGCTACGACCAAATCATCAACAAATGCATTAAGTAAATTGTTATTTCCAGCATGCTTACTATAGAAATCAATAAGAACTGAGTTAACAAGGATGATAAAAATTAGTACAGCAATTTTTGTTCCTTGTGGAGTTCCGTTGCTAAGATTAAGGAATTTAGACAGGTAATCTTGAAACCAAGTACACTGTTGCCTTCCACGAAGAAAATCTGATACCCAAATAACATCATTTTCATCCACTCCAATTACCCTAAGACAGTATATAACCACATTATGATCAACTAAGTCAAATGCTTTGGCCAGGTCGAGAAGGACAAGTATAATATATGTGTTGGGTTTATCAAACGATTTCAGTATAAACTCAAATAGTGATACCATATAGTGGGTTGTTGACGACTTTTTATGGCACCAAATTGAGATTGATTAAGTTTATCAATAACCTGATTGTATATCCTATTGAACATGAATTCTTCTAATATTTTACAGTAAATGTTAGTTTGTGTAATCGGTCTTAAGTTGTCTATAGATATGTGACTAGGATCTTTGGGAACAGAAGTAACAAAACCTTTTTTCCAGTCTGTCGGTACCACATTCATTTTAAAACTGTAGTTAATGATATGAGTGAATACTGGTACTATATGAACACCAGCCAGTTTCAGTAATCGAGTTGGAAGAGCACCAGGAACATTCGACTTTCTTGGGTTTAATTTGTCAAAACACTTTAGAACTTGAAACTCATTGACAACTAGGCAATTACTTGTTGTACTGGGACTTTCAATACATTTTATGGGAGGGTATCTGTTATTTACCTCAGTAAAATAAGCATTTATTTTGTTAAGTATTGACTCAATTGAACAGTTTTCAATAAGAGATAACTGTTCAACTGGAGATTCCTTTTTCTTTAACTCACATAAATTATTTACAACGTAGTGCAGACTGTTAGGCTTATTTATAAGCTGGCTTTGTAATTTTTTGGCGTACTCTTCTTTTGGTAACTTGATTTTTGAGTTTATTTCATTATTCAAGTACAAGTATTCTGTGCTACCTCTTCTCACTTTGTTCCGTTTTTTGAATAGAGCAGCTAAACCAGGGGTAACCCATAAACCCTACCCACAATACTTAATCTTTTCTAAAAAGAAATTAGATTTAAATTCTAGAAAAGTAAAATCTAAGTTTCTAATTGCAATTTGTATGTTTGTAGAAATTTTAAAATTATTACATTGATTTTGAAATTGTTTAAAATAAAAATAAATAAGACTATTAAATTATTGCATAAAAGTACGATGGCGTAATTGTGACATGCGTTAAGTACACACGTCATACCTACCCTACGACCGGTACCCAAAATCGGTACCAACGTTTAGGTGTACTGAACGTATAATGGAAAAAAAATCTACTAGGGAAAAGGAAAAAAAATGATTGGGATGACTCAAAAAGTATCACACAAAAAAGGAAATGCAAAGGATTCAACATCCAACTACCCAAATGACGAAAGCTGATCCCGGAGGCAATCATGCTGTAACAAACGATTTTTAGAAAAAATTACTTGGGAGGGCAAAGGATAAATACTGAAGGGGATTGCTGGTGTAGGACAGATCACACTGTCATGAGAAGATGCTGCGAAGGTACAAAGGTTATACCATGTAAAGTTATGCAGCCACATAGCGTTTATTACATGTATTTAATTTGCAATAGTCTTCGAGTTCAGATTATGTGAATCAAAATTGATTACCCACCAGGGGCATTCACAAGAAATTCACTTGTGAGCACGCTAATTGGATTGACCAGCATTAGTATTTAAAATCGACAGTTAAAAGAAAAAAAATACTAGCTGATCGTTTGTCTAGCCGACTTGCGTCGGAGATACTTTCTCGTACTTTTGGGATTCTGTCGAAAGTTTCATCTCTACATTCCCAAATTGTGCCACAGAATATGAACCACCCAAATCATTTATGCATAAAAATGATAGTAAATGAATGAATTGTTTATAAGAAAATCACAATTCTGCCACGTAAAAAAATACTTAGGAATTGAAACTAAATGAAATTATGTTTTGCTATAAGCTATTGTTACTCGAAACTAGAATTTAGGAATTTTGTAAAATTGACTGACTGTCATACTGACTTGACTGATTAAAAACGAAATCTATGTACAATTAGAATGGATTCAATCTGTAGCATAAACAAATTTCAATATTTTAATATTCGGAATTTAATAATTTGGAACCGCGTTGAAAAATAATTTTGAGAAAAGTTGTCTAATTAATAATTTTGTATCTTGCACTCTAGGAACGAGCCATCTGCACCAGTTATGGTAATAAAGTATGATGCTCCCAGATGTCATGTGTGGGAATATATTATGCTGAAATAAAGTACAACAGGAACACGAGGTTTCTGACAGCCAAGTCCAAGAGTGGACTTGTGTGAGTCCTGAGACTCTCTGTCTGACTGGATATCTTTATTGATTGATTGCTTGGTATATATACAGATTCATAAATACTGATTACATGGATTAACACACGTGCACAAATTTGTATATTTACAATGCGAATGTATGAACTAGGTACTTACGCACTAACGTTTACACATTAACGTTTACACATTAACGTTTACACACTATCGTTTATACACTAACGTTTACGCACTTACGTGTCGGTTTTTAGTAGGTACTTAGGAATGTAGGTCATGACTCATGTGTATTCGCGTTATAGTCCCATACGTAGATATATTTATGTCATGTAGTCACATCGGTGATGTGCTGATGTGCTGCAGAGCACACATCACAGCATATATAAAGCTTCAATTTATTTTTCAAACAATGTACAATGCAAACGCTAACCAACATGTTTTTCAATCTTTTTGGACATTCATACCCATCAGGTCCATTTCTTTGGCAAATTGAAGGTTAATAAATCAGAATAGCGCAGGATAAAAATTATGTGTTAAATTTTGCACTGTTAAACTATTTCCACTCTAGGATGCTGAGTATTGAATGGAAAATAGTGTTTCAGCATATTTTACCGATAGCAAATACGTTTTCTTTGTTTTTAATCACAATTAGCAACATTCACTGGCGTTGACAATAATGGCTGTGAATAAAATTGAAGCAACGTAAGCGTATCTCACTACGCTAAATGACCAATATTGTCAATCTGCCAAGATTAAATACTCCCACTAATTCCCACCCTTTCCCATTCACTCATCAAACCCTCCATATTACGATCTCCTCCCTCTTTAACACTTTGATTTCGAAAAACGCATTAATACGTTTTGCCGGAACACCCTCAAACGCGGGAAAACATAATATTGCGTTTCTACTTTCAGAGAGTTGTTGCGGTAAAACGTACTATTACGTAGATTTGAATACGTTTTGAAAATGGTAAAACGTAATATTGCGCTGCCAGAGCTCTTCCGCCGGAGTGGAAATACGCACTAATCAGCCGTTCTTGCGTTCCCGTGGAAAAACGTATTATTACGTTCGTTTTTGTTGTACTATAAACAATTACCATGTGAAGGGCTGAAACATATTTTTGAAATTCCCATTTCAGTTGATACTGGTTCTATAGGAATTCCCACATCGACTGCTTGGCTTCCACATTTTAATTGCCATATGGGCTTTCGCAACAACATAATTTTAACGCCACTTTAACTATAACAAAGTAGTATTTAATTGCCATGCAAAAGGGAGGTATTTGTTGTCGCCTTCTAATCCTGGACGTTTCCTCCGCCAAAATCTGACACCGGACCTAAACCCATTTTGAAATTCTTCTCTTGTCACCCTTTTCCCCCAGCAGCTTTTCTGCGTGTCCGGAAAAAAAGACAAATCCCAAAAGTCAAACGCAACTGAGACCGTAGGAAAAAAAGGCGAAGCGGAAAGAAAGACAAATAGGAAAAAAAGGACAAAAGTACCTTAGTAAGAGGCTCTAACCACAAATAAATCTGTTAAAATATTGACACAAGCTCTGGTACATACTCCTGAGCTTTAGTTCTGCCTCCTTGAACTTCAATTCCTCCGCTTTCTCCTCCAAATCTTTCGCTTTCACCGCATATCTGAACCTGTACCTCCTGATCCATCTCATCTTTCATTCTTCAAATTACTGCTTACCTGTCCTTTTGCTTCCCTATTTCTCCCTATGCTAATACGCTGTGGAAATCGCACCCATTAGACAATCTGCTTCTTTCCTCATCCTTCCATTTCATTTTAAATACATGTTACAGTAAGCAGTTCATTTTTAGGTTACACTTTTTGGGATATCGGTAGTTAGAAATAGAAGTTATAAGTGGATGTAATTTAAAAGGTAAGTTAGGATAACTTATTAACGTTCGTTGTCCGGACACGGTCCAATTTGATCTAGTTAAATGCTTATGCTACTCCGCCTCGATCAAGAAACCAAACGTTACTGAAACATTACAAAATTTTTTGTTTAATGGATAATTAATTAATTGCTATATTTTACAAATCTGATTAACTAATTGACTTAAAAAGTGAGAACAATAACTAATTGAAGCTTATAGCATGTTATTAAATATATTTTAATAGAAATTATATCAGTACGCAAACGACCAGGCATTCTGTTCTGGTGTGCTATAGAACATTACAGAAATTGGGAGAAATTGGGAAAAGAAAATTACTATAAAATGAATATAGTATTCTGAGCTGTATTGAGGGATACGAAATGGGTCCCTTAAAAAATAGTGGAAGCAGTTTTTAGAAACAGAAAAACAGCTACGAAATTTAGTATCTTTGATTACGTCAATTCATTACAAAAACAGGTTTTTATTCAAATAATGTCTATGGCTATATAAATGAGTTTGTCCTAGTTTTAAGTTTATGATTGTTTTTTCGTCACGTAGGGTTACTTAATTGAGTGCAGATTAGATTCCACAATCACTTTGGGGCGTATAATGTAACTTTTCTCTTAATCCGGGTTTAAACTAATCCTGTCTAATCCAAAATTTAATCCGGATTTCGTAAATTTCGGGCTAATCCTGCAATTAGGATTAAGCAAGATTAAATTTAATCCGATTTTCAAATGCAAGCGTAACAGGCTTACAACCACTCCTGACCGGTCGTAAGTTTTGGATTAACTTCAGCTAATCTCGCTCAAATAATCTTTCTAGATTAACTTGAATTTAAACCAAAGTTATATTATTAGAATAATTCTAAATCGGGTTTAAACTCGACTTAAACTCAGAATTAAAGTTAGATTATACGCCCCTTAAAGTTGTTAAAACTTCGGATAACTTTACAATTTTCATTCAACAATTAATTCTAAAGTCAAAAAAGCTACTTTCTTCGACGAATGTCAATTACTAGAGACATGCTCAAACCTAGGTCATAACTGAATAATTTTCGTAACCGTTTGAACCGAGTACTAGTCCATCTGTTGTAGCCTCGTCAAAAACTTTCTATTACCGAGTATGGTGACCCACACGAAGAAACACATTGGGCAAACTGCAAGTAGTAATAAACTTGGAAATTCCAAGGTGAAATCATGTCATAAAATTTTAACTTGTTGTCATTAAGCATTACGTTTTATTACAAGAATATCTTCTAAATTATAGTCTCATTTCCGCTCTGCCTCCATTATAAAAATAACCAATTGTCTTAGAAAATAAATTTCTATCAATTAAATATTTTTCAGTGATAACTTAATGATTTCCCTGAAACCCCTACTTTCTTCCCCATGATTACACCCATTTTTTGTTGGAAAAGGATAAACAGGGATAGTAACCTAATTGATTCTGGGAACTTGGTTAGCTCTTGACATTAGGGATTAAGATAAATTAACAGATAAGTAAAAAACTCATTTAAGTTTTTCCAGTAGCTAAACTAGCACTGGCCCGGCCCGCGTGATATGTTTTAACACAAAATAGTTTTTGCAATTTTTCTAAATATAGTTTTTAACTAATATATACTATCAATCCATAACAAAGCCATTTTATCGGGCTAGGATTGTATCGGTACTTTCAAAATGAACTGTAGTTTTAAATAGCTTTTATTTGAAATACTTCATCAGCAAAAGAAAACCTTCAAAGCATTTTTAAAATGTCCTGAAGTATAATTTATTGAAGCTGCAAGAAACGCTGACTCCTGCTGTGATCTCAATTTTAAATGTCTGAAATTATTTAGTCAGGTTTGTTACAATAAAAATTCGGCTTGTAATTAAAGAAACTTAATCCATAGATTTATATAAGTTTTAAAATATTAGATATTTCTCAATGAAGTATCTAAAATTATTCGAATTAATTATTAAAACTAAATTAGACCTAGACGTAAAGGTTTGATAGTACAAGATTTGTTTCAAGAATATTTCTTTATTGATACTACTGCATGATGGAATAAATTTTAAATAAAACTCTTTGGCATATAACGAACTATCGTCAAGACCTCCTGAAAATACATAAATTGAAACCCATTAGCAAACACAAAACTTGAACGGCGAAACGGCGGCAAATCTTGACAAAATTTGACATGATGAAACAAATTATAAGAAAGTAATTTAGTAGTGTTTAAAAAAGGATAACTGATAGTGAGTAAATTTGTTCCCAGATCTCTTAGTGTACAATTAACGCTGCATCAAAAATTCCACCATTCTAAACAGAGGCGTGCTTTGAATCAGAAGAAAGTTAATTTGCAATTAGGGGGTCGTTATTTTGAAGGGTGGTTTGAATTTATCTTGGTTTGTCTAAAGTAAAACCTAGAACTTTCAAGGTTCTCCGGAAATTAAAATTACTCGTAGACGTTAGCACGTCATTTTCATAATTTTTCTTTTTCGTAAAATTTTTAGGGCCGCTATCTGTTACACTTTTTTGAACGTATCCTGGTACACGTACTAAAGCAGCGCTTTCTAAACAAACTTGCTGCTACAAGTAACTAGAGCTATCAAAGTCCATTGTACTTGGACCAGTGTCCAACTATAAACTGGAATATGTCTTTTGGTTTAACTTGGTTTTCATTCATCTTTTTGACATCCAAGCAAGCTTTTCTCCAATTACTTTCAACTAACTTTCTCTAGATTGCGGAGAGATGCGTTGTATTACTAAGCCATTTCGTTTTGGATAGATTCATTTTTCTTCTAAATGAATAATATAAGTTTAATAATCAATGCGAATTCCGGCTATTGGAGGCGTAATTTTTCCAAATGCCTATGCCATCCTTCTTTTATATTTGAAAGTAGATCAAGTTACCAACTGGCATCTTTGAAACGTTTATTTCTGCGTGTTTATCAAACATAGCTGGCTATATACATCCTTGAAAAGCCCACATTCATGTTTCCGTACTTCCGATAAATGTATTTTAAAAATTTGGTAAAATAATAAATTCATTCACACAAAAGGAAATTAGAAAGGTCTATTTAGTAAGAACAGGGGATTGAACGTTGGGAATATTTGGAAAGGAACAATAATAGGAACACCCTGGAAAACCAACAAGAACATGGTTATTTGGTTGACAAACAAAACACAAATGCTCTATGACATTAAGATCAAACACTATGGTTTATAAAATCAGTCTCTTTGACAATTCTAATGGGATAGCATTGTAGTATGCTAATATAAAATTCCTTTCAAATTTTCCTTTCAAAATCTTTATTTTTCTCTCGGCCCGGCCCTATGGCCTTATGTACCTAGCCCGGCCCGCGCTACGGCGGCGGCCCTCAAAACGCGCCTATTTTAGCCCTGCTGTGATGTTGCTCTTGTGCGTGTTTTTATTTAGTTGCTCTTGTTACTAAATATTGGTAAACAATGGAGGCTTTTAGATTACATTTTAAGTTTTACTTTGCTCTTAGTTTGAAATTGAGTTTACTAGTTATTGTTTACTTTTGGAATTTATACGCGTATCTACACAAATAATATAAAAAGCGAAACTAAAGATTTGTAGTAAATGTCATTTAAATGTTTCTACTAGCAACATGACAACTAAAGTTTTTATATACCATACACGCACACACTTAGTAGGTATTGTATCTGAATGTTTAGTAGCTAGCGCACGACTAACAAACAAACAAATCTACACAGAAGACTGATTGACAGACGACAGACCTTAATAGCATTAATAGAATACCGGAAATTCAAAAATAAGAAAATCAAATACAGCAAACAGCAGACCCACACCTACAATAAAATATAATACTACAACATTTACTTTGCTATTTACTTCAAGATTAACAGACTGTCCTACAATTTCTTGAAATCTTGAAGGTCGGGCTCGTTGTCTTTTAGCTACTTCACTATGCAAACTATTCCAAAAATCTACTACACCTGACTGAAATACCAATTTAATTCTAGCAATAAAATTGTACGGCATAACTCCCTGCAGCTGATAACCCATCCATTTCTCAAAAATATCATTTTTACCCAAGAACGCTGGCAATTTATACTTCTCCAAACTTGAATGAAGCTGTCTAGCTTTACTTCCAAGCAAAATAACTGCAGCTTTTTTGCATTGCGTCATGTGTGGTATTAACATCTCTTTTGTCGCTTGTATATTCCAATGCCCTGAATAATTAATTTTACGCCAATCTGGAAATAACCGGGAATTGTTTAAGTAGTACCAAGTACTATTCGAAACGTCGGTTTTTGAAAGGTCTCCAAAAATCTTGCTTTCGTCGTTTAGGGCAAGTTGCAAACGAAAAGTTGATATAATCGGGTAAGCTCTGTGGTTGTCTGTCTGGACAAATTTTGGCAGATTTCTATACGGCGTGGATTCATTGAAATATAAATAGTCACCAAAATCCGCAAGAAATGGTTCAGCGTAAATATTAAAGTTATTTTTCACAAGTGTATTGAATTCGTCGTAAGGTGTTAATTGTGGCAACACAGTAAGTCGAGTTATATTTTCCCCTTTATATGCGTTGCTCATAATCAGAATTGCAAGTATTGCAGCATAAAGTAGGAAGCACCCAAAAAAGGTACCGCTATATTTTAGTGCCTCAATGACCGACGAACCTTGCTCTACAAGTAATTTTAATAACGATGTAGCTACTTTCAAAATTTTTAGTTTTGGTTCTTTGTAACTGTCAAAGTTTCCAGTAGTTTTATCTTTCTGCAAGGTTGTAACGTCGTGATTTACAAGTACCCAGGCGACCAGCATTATCGTACACAGCAAGCTTAACCAGATGAAAACGTCAAAAGCAGACACCAAGTTTACTAAATTGGGAATCCACGTTTGCAAATTTTTGTGGCAACTTACAAACTTCCATGTGGAGCGATACCAAGCCATTGAATGCTCTTGATACTTAAATCTACTCATGCTACCCACAATTTCGATTCTAGGAATGTGCATTGCGGGATACCTAAATCTTGCTGGTTTTCCATTGCAAATTTTAGAATTTCGCCAGGTGATAATACCGTCATAAGCTGAAGGATATCGGTACTCGTGTAGTGTTACGTTCTTTATAACAAGCAAGGAAACTATGTGCATAAAAAGTCCAGGTAAAACATCGGGCGTTTCATCACCATAAGTCATTGAGTCACGCAGTTCTTCAAATAATATCAAACCATTAGAACCTCCTAAGGAAATCCAATTGAATACAGAAATGGATCGCAAGTTTTTATCTACTCCGTTAATGATGTTCAGCATTTGTGCTATTTGCATGTCACTTAAGGGAACGTAATTACCATTGACCACTCGGGCTGGAACCAAGTTTATGTTGTTGCAAACATTGCAAGAAAAGCATGGCACATATATATTTGAAATTATGGAATTGCTTATTTGCCATATAACAAAGTATATGTTAATTTGCGCTTGACGAACAGCCATCATGGTGTTAAACCAGATACGAATATTTTCCTTCCAGCCTTCAGAAACGAAGGAGGTAGCAAATATTAGATACATGTTTCTTGTATTCACAGCTAAACTTTGCCATTCTCCTAGAAACGAACAATTAACTGCACACATTTAAGATGGCTCTTTTAACAAAACGTAACCTTCAGGTGCATCGTAGTACAAGCTGGGATTCTCCAGTGCAGAGGGAGGTTGAAAATATGTCACACTTGTACAGTTGAGGTACTTTATTTGAAGCAGTCTGTTTGGGCGAGAACCCGGGGTGTCGGTATTAAAAGGAAAACTTTAGGCAGTTCGCTGCTGACAATGATGTAGGTGGACAAAGCAAAAGGTTGGGAGATCGCTCGGATGATGATGGTTAAAAAATGTGGGGAATGTGCAACAATAAGATGAAACTGAAGATGATTAAAACAAAGATGATTAAAAACAAACGTAGCTTATGCCTTGGACTTCTCGCCGTGTAAGCCACCTGGAGGTGGAGAATTAGTAGAACAAAGAAACACAAGAGATTTGTGCTGACAAGTCAAAAATGTACTGAGTTTATTTTACAAGGCAAAAAATGAAAGGTAAAAAGGTGCCGCTGAGCAAGTCGGCAGTTTGACGAGAAGTGAATTAAAAAGTGAGTTGGGCGAGCCCAAGAAAGCTTCTATCGAGAATGTTCTCTCGAGAATTGAGGTTGCACGAGTTTACAAAAGGTTCTATCGAGAATGTTCTTTTAGACAATGAGGTTACACGAGTTTACAAGTTCAATAAAAAGGTAAAATGACAATGACATTTAGTTCAGCACGTAGGCCCAAATTAGAATAATATGTTAATTGTAAAAAAGGTATTTCATATTTTTAAGTAGTAGTACACAGCACAATTTACATAAGTATACATAGTCTCCGTGTAGTTTATATGGTCTCCGTGTAGTTTATATGGTCTCCGTGTATTTAGATGGTCTCCGTATATTCAGATGGTCTCCGTGTATTCAGATGGTCTCCGTGTATTCAGATGGAGCGAGACAAGAATATCGATTCGCGTACGAACATTCTGCCCCGGCCTTGCCGTAGAGGCAACATGATAAAACAATGAAAATAAGTCAAAAATTAAAAACATAACAATGTCGATTGATAAAAAAGATGATTTTAAAAATTGAAATTAAAAGTTAGGATGAACCGTCGCTAGAGTAGGTTGACAGGTAAGGGCTCCAGGGTACATGGTACATGCGTTAGGGCGTACCACGATCACTTCCCCACCTCGTCATCAATGCACCCAAGCTGACGCAACCTTTCTAGAGCTACGCCACCCCGGGGATGGACTGGAGAGAGGGTGATCGAGTTACCACTGTAGATACCAAACAAGTCATTTTTACCCAGCTGCTAGCACGGCCAGAAAGGAACATGAAACAAAGAAGGAAACAAATTAATTCGTTCAAAAACAAGGCACGGGTTCCGTATAATTGATTAATTAGTAGTAGACAAAGCTTAATGATGAGACGGTCAACCAAAACGTCGTTAGTTCTTAACGTTGCAGTTCGGGCACGATTGTCAGCATCAGGAGTCGCTTCGGTGACATAGGCAAGTGTCCACTTGAAGGGCGATAGTCTCGTATCCTTGATGATTACGAGGACTGTCACGGTCAGGTCAGGGGATGGCTTCGTCCTCTGAGGTCGATGTTGAAGGCAAGTGAGGTACTTGCCTGTCCGCCGTTTCCGAAACAGCTTGAGTTGCTTATGTCCGATGTGGTAGCGTTGCAGGAGTGCAACGTTCTCTGTCGAGAGATCAGGTTCTGGTAGGGCTGTGATTGGAACACCAGTCATGAAGTGAGCTGAGGTCAGCGTATCTAGGTCCCATGAATCCGCTGATTTAGATGCAATGGGTTCTGTGAGGTCGACATCACGTGTTGTTGCTTGTTGAATTCGGTGGGGTGGTAGATCACCCATTATCTGAGGCAGGAGGCGGGGTCGATGATGAAAACAAGTAGCACTTTTCCGTGTTTGTGCTCGCACTATGTCTGTTCCGTTGATGATCCAGAGTCGCTGGTGGCGCTGGAACATTGTTGGACCTGGTCCGTTGTGTAGATGCTTGCTGTTGGTTGCCTTAATGATTGAGGACGTCAGGTGATGTCCATTTGGTAGCAGAATCGGATATTTCTGCTGGCAGGGATGTGATGTGTGACGATGACGACCGCCGTTGCGGAGAAGTCCAGAGTCACTGATGAAGAGCTTGAGGCTTAACCTTGAGTTGCTTGAAGGTAGTTTCAGCTGTGTCATTTGTCCACGGGCTGAGCAATCAGAAAAACAATTTTTATACATTAACCATTGTTGGTTTGACTTACGGAGCTGCTCGCAGTCACGGTTGCTACTGCTGTCGATTCCGTTCTCAATTGATAAGAACAAACAAATGGTCATCTGTGGAGATGGTTCATGCTTCTGTTGTTTGGAGGAAAGTGGCATGTGGAACCTTCCAGTTGAGTTCCGAGCCTGCGTTCGCGCACAGTGTCCCTTGCCAGTTGTTTCCGCTGATGTCAGCGGAGGTTGGTTGAGAGTCGTCTCTTGTTCCCAAATCCTCTGGAGCTGCACATCCATGTTGAGATGATGAGCGATGACCAAGGGCGATGATGATGAATTGGCTTCTGCTGCTGGCCAGCAAAGCGCTGCTTTGATTCCACTGGGGGTACCAGGAAGACGATTCTTCTTCTCGGGTTGTAGCAGATTCCAGATGAGTAGCATGTAAACTTGGGCAGGTTCATTGTAGTCGGGGTCAGCGAGCTGAAGGTGGCTCAGGTGTGGCCACTTGTGTCGGTCCAGTCTCTCCGTCGGGAGGTTTGAGCTGATGCTCTTGATCACCAGGGCTGTTACAGTGGAGGAGAGAAGAAAATTAAATTTGGCTTTGAATGAGAATTGAGTTGTGAACCTGGCTGGTTCCAGTTGAGCTTTTTTAAGTTCTGTCTTGAGAATGTTGACACGGCGCAGATGTAGGCTGATGGCTCTGGCTGAACGTTCAGTGATGCGGTTGTTGATTGACCGTCCGTCAACCATTGACTGTGTCCAGGGTGGTCCGATGACTTGAAGTTTGGCAGTGGTAAGATGTCCTGTGTGTAGTATGCCCAGGTAGGCATTAACATGATGACTCTGCACTGTGGCAGAGATTTCAGCTGATGTGAACGAGGATGGCTGCTGTTGAGCCGCAGGAAACGATTGCTGTCGAGCACTTTGTCGGTCGGTTCCTAGATGGTGCAAGGTGTGAAGTTGCTTGTTGCATGTCTTGCAATTATACTTCATGGGGCATGTCGATGCCTGTCCAACGATAATGCACTTGGTGCATAGTTTTATTGTGTTGACCGCCTCCATCCGCTGCTGGGGGGTTTCCACCAGTAATTCAGGGCCCTTGAAGAGGGGATGAGGTTGTGCCCTTTCCATTGAGCACTTGGTGGCGTTTACGAGAGATCTCGGCTTGGCTGCAGACCCGATGGCGTTGACAATGGATCCCAGCTTGGCTGCAGATCCGGTGGCGTTGACAAAGGATCCCAGCTTGGCTGCAGACCCGGTAGAGTTGACGAAGGATCCCAGCTTGGCTGCAGACCTGGTAGCGAATGATGGGGATCTCAGCTTGGCTGCAGACCCGATAGCGAATGATGGGGATCTCAGCTTGGCTGCAGACCCGATGGCGTTGACAATGGATCCCAGCTTGGCTGCAGATCCGGTGGCGTTGACAAAGGATCCCAGCTTGGCTGCAGACCTGGTAGCGAATGATGGGGATCTCAGCTTGGCTGCAGACCCGATAGCGAATGATGGGGATCTCAGCTTGGCTGCAGACCCGATAGCGAATGATGGGGATCTCAGCTTGGCTGCAGACCCGATAGCGAATGATGGGGATCTCAGCTTGGCTGCAGACCCGATGGCGTTGACAATGGATCCCAGCTTGGCTGCAGATCCGGTGGCGTTGACAAAGGATCCCAGCTTGGCTGCAGACCCGGTAGAGTTGACGAAGGATCCCAGCTTGGCTGCAGACCTGGTAGCGAATGATGGGGATCTCAGCTTGGCTGCAGACCCGGTAACAAATGATGAGGATCTCAGCTTGGCTGCAGACCCGGTAGCTAATGATGGGGATCCCAGCTTGGCTGCGGACCCATTGATGATGACAGGCTGGTGCTGTCGAGCTTTATGGGTGAGGAGTGGAGTCAGCTTGTCACCTCAGTCTGGGTTGTCGCAGCTCGTTGACAGTTGTGGGATCTCACGTTGGGTGCAGATCCACTGACGGTTCCTGGGGCTGGCTGGGTCACCAAACGCTGTCGAGCTGCTTCATCGGTGAGGTTGATCTGGGTTCAACGGCACCACCTCGGTGAGTGATGAACTGTGAGCGTTGGTGGAGACTGGTTCTCGGTGGAGGAACTCGATCCTGTAGATTTTCTTGTAGTTCCAGGGGTGGCAGGCTGATGCTGCAGTGCTCCGTTGAGAATGATGAGTGTGATGAAGAGGAAGATGACGATGGACCAGATGGCTGGAGGTAACGAAGATTTTATTTCGTGAAAACTATAATGGAGTCTGATACCAAGTTGGCACAACTGCCGATAGAGTTGAAGGTGGGGTTCCATGTCTGTTCCTGTTGGCGCTGTGAGCCATAGTTGGCTTTGTTTGGGAGGAAGCTGCTTCCTGCTGGCGTCCAGTTGCTCCAAGTAGCAATCTACCTCTATAGAGTTAAGAGGTGTAGTGGCATGATGAGCGATCGCGATGAATTCCAGACACTCTAAATGGTCCTTGAGACATTGCATCTGCACTACTGCTTTGTCAAAGTCGGTGAGTGCCATGGTAGCACTTGTGACTGGAACTGCTGTAGAGGTTTCCTAAAACTCCTGACGAGAAGGATCCTTATCAGAGGTGGATCCGGTGGACGAAGGACCAATGTTTGGGCGAGAACCCGGGGTGTCGGTATTAAATGGAAAACTTTAGGCAGTTCGCTGCTGATGATGATGTAGGTGGACAAAGCAGAAAGTTGGGAGATCGCTCGGATGATGATAGTTAAAAATATGGGGCGATGTGCAACGATGAAGTTAAAACAAAGATGATTAAACAAGATGATTAAAACAAAACGTAGCTTATGCCTTGGACTTCTCGCCGTGTAAGCCACCTGGAGGTGGAGAATGAGTATAACAAAGAACACAAGAGATTTGTGCTGATAAGTCAAAAAGTACTGAGTTTATTTTACAAGGCAAAAATGAAAGGTAAAAAGAGCCGCTGAGCAAGTCGGCAGTTGGACGAGAAGTGAATTAAAAAGTGAGTTGGGCAAGCCCAAGAAAGCTTCTATCGAGAATGTTCTCTCGAGAATTGAGGTTGCACGAGTTTACAAAAGGTTCTATCGAGAATGTTCTTTTAGACAATGAGGTTACACGAGTTTACAAGTTCAATAAAAAGGTAAAATGACAATGACATTTAGTTCAGCACGTAGGCCCAAATTAGAATAATATGTTAATTGTAAAAAAGGTATTTCATATTTTTAAGTAGTAGTACACAGCACAATTTACATAAGTATACATAGTCTCCGTGTAGTTTATATGGTCTCCGTGTAGTTTATATGGTCTCCGTGTATTTAGATGGTCTCCGTATATTCAGATGGTCTCCGTGTATTCAGATGGTCTCCGTGTATTCAGATGGAGCGAGACAAGAATATCGATTCGCGTACGAACACAGTCTAAAATTGTGGAGGATTCCTTTCATTACGGAGGCTCTTCTCTTCATGTTTTCCTGACTTTGATTTGCGTGCTTGAGGTCAGACGGAATTAGCAGAAGGTTTTCACTAGTTGTAAAATATTTGCTGAGGACATACGGCGGAGATTTTTCATGAGGCAGTATATCGTATCTGTCGTAAGTGAAAACATAATTGTTGCAACTGGAATAAGGCTTCAAGTTTTCTTGCAGATTTCTGATCAAAGGAACTACTCTAACTTTACCAACTACTGCTAACTTAATGCTCGTACTAAAGAAATAAGTATAAATTAAAACTCCTAGAAAACGTGAACAAGATGTCATTTTGGCCTTTTCATATTCTGTTCAGGTTTCAATTTTCAAAGTTGCAACTTATCCGTTTAACAATAATTTCGTTTTAATTTTATAAATATTATACAGAACCAAAAATGGGCCTCATTATCTCAGCAAGACTTTACGTAAAATGAACTTAACAGTTTTATGTACTAAAAACACAGGGTTAATAAGTGTACTTTGCTGAGAAAACTGGAGCTCCAATTATAAATCTTAAACACTCACAAAGAAAAGCAATTTTAAAATTATTAACAACAACTGTGTTTACAACTATTTTTCAAGGTTATACGGCCGTTTGGTAACACGATTTTTAAAGTGTACTTAATAAAAAACTCAATGTTAAAAAAGATGAGTTTAAGTGCAATTAGAAGCTTTAAGTAAGATTTGTTAGTAACGCTTCAAGGTTTAAAAACACAATTAAAATACTGTATGTACTACTCTTTGGGAATAACTGCGGCCATGAATATGAACGAACTACATGTTTACAAAATTGACCTTCAAATGTCCAAGTTAAGAAGTTTGTTTTGTTTAAATGCTATAAAAACACCATGTCTGCTAGCAGTTTTTTTAATTAAAAGTTTACTTCTAAGCATTTTTCATTGTTTACAAAATCGTCTACAAAACACGCTTTTTGTTATGACAAATTAATTGCTAGCTAATTGGTTTTTTGTCGCTTGAAAATAATCAACGTAAATTGATGTTTGTAGGCATGGAAAATTATATAATACTTTACCTAAATTTATTTATAATGTTGATGGTGGCAATAGCACATAATATTCTGAAATATCAATCATTTTGCTACCTTGTTCTGTGGTATTTTTTGCGCCTTTACTATTCAGAGACATGTAAATATGGACATAAGTGTACGTAGCCAGAATACTGGCAATACGATTCACAAATGTATAAAGGATGAGGAAAAGTCGGAATATATAAACCAACGTCTCAAAAGCCCTACTCAAGGAATGGCTCATTTTGCGTTATAAGAATCCTGCGTTTTGTAGGTTTTAGTAGTTGAGTATTTTTGATTCCAAGACCTTGCTCTGGACTGAACAAATTCTCTCCAAATGAATAAATTTAAACAGTAATTTTATACATAGCCTTTTATAAAATGCTGGAATACTTTTAAAAAACGAAGATTAAAAAATGCTGCTGTTTGAATATCTTTTGTTAGTTTTATTGTTGAGATAATGTATTTTGCTTGCTTGCATGAGCTGCACGTGACATGTATTGTAAGAAAGACTAGAAAAAAGAAATGGCATTGAAGACTGACGAACAAGTGCTAACGTGAAAAAGCTTTTGAACTTAATTTAAAGAATACAAAAACTGTTAGGAACCACACTCTCTCAAAATCGTAGAAACGTCACATAGTTTTTTGTTTTTAGATTTTCCGCCACACACAATTTAAGAAGCAAGGGTAAATCCAAGTAGAGAGTATACCAAAATATTTGCAAAACCGTTCGTGTCCATCCAGGTCAGCAGCAGTAGATGGCCAGAACTACCACCAATGGTACTGGGGTTAAATGGGGTATTGGGGTAAGATCGGGTGTTGCTTCGTGATTATGCTCCTACTTCAACCTCTTCCCCCACTATTCAAATCCCCAGATCTGTACGTAACAGATAATACGCATACTGAACAGAATTGATGCTCAGAAGAAACAGGTAATTTTCAGGCTTCACTAGTTTGACTCAGACCTCCTCTACCCTCTTGCACTGTGATGACACTGTCGTTATCACTTGTGCTAACTGATGATGATGATTAAATCAACCACACCACCACTCAATCAAACTTAATTTTGCGTGGTCACTACTGCCCACAAAACACAACTGACTATTTTATTCTTTTCAGTAAACTAGTATGCACGCAGAGATCAAGCTAAATGTTACAACAATTAAATTTTAACTACTCAAAGTTTGCTACGGGAAATATTCACTACTACTGCTTGCGGTGCTCCCTTTCCACACCGTCATCGTCAATCGTCACAATCCCAAGTCCAAGTTGCTTCTTCTTCCTCTCTCAAAAGCCAACTGAAACAAAAAAAACCCAAACTCCACACCAAGCTTCATTTATCTCAACATGTAGAGAATATCTCTACGTGTATTTTTCACGCTCCCTGCTTTGCTCCTCCTTCCTCTTCCAGTACCTAGCTGTCAGGTGCCTCTACCTAACTCTGGGTAGATGGCATCCACAACCCCCTGGTCATAACAATGGTGGCAGACTGCCACGGTTAATCAACAATGTTTTGTTCAATTTATAACAGCAAAATACAAACTAAACAAATCCTCCTGACCAAATGAATATTTACTGTAAATCCTAAGAAAATTTCCCCGTGATAATTTTGAAGTAAACGATATTTCAGGTAGTTTATAGTTTTTTCTTAATACAATATTTATCGTTCCATTTAGTTCTAATTGTCCAAATTTTGAATCAACAGCCTTTCATAACACACTTAATCAGAAGGTAATCGTACAAGCATAAGATCTAACCCAATAAGTTTTAAATGTTTATACACTTCAATTACTTGTTGCACGCATCCATTAAATTTTCTTGTGTTCGGTCTATGCTTGCAGATAAAAAGCTAGCGAACCGTGAAATTGCCCATATGAAATACAGTGTTGTAAACTATCATTATCGCACAACCTACGCAAAGATAGTCTCTAGTGACACGTAGCTACAAGGCTTGTAGTACAAGCCGTACAATAATACCTTGAGCAGATAAGCAATTTGGAAAATTAAACTCTAATTGCGTTGCAGATAAAAGGAATTACACAGTACAAGTTTTATATTAAAAGTTTAAATTTGTGGCTTAATTCATCCAATACGTAAACAAGCATACGTAACCCAGACATACAAGGCTCCGTCTTTCAAACGTTTTGTAATAAACCTGCATCATAATAAAGTAATATTTGAAAACAACAACATTTGTCCTGAACGTAAAAATTGCTGAACTGAATACTGAGTATCAAAAAAATCATATGAATAAATTTTTGTTACTTTTGGGTGTGTTTGCATGAAACGTAATAGCATGATACGTTCCTGTTCCATACCGTCAGGATGTAATGAACTTATCTTTATTCACACGTATTATAAATGGGCTTCATGGCTGGGCTGCTCCCCATACCAAATTCTTATTTCCGAGGAAAGGATACTTGAGATTCGAGAATCTAAAATTTTGCTGGTATAGGAAATAATTCATATTACTATAGTATTAGTAATTACTATTAGTATGTTACACAAAATATCTTGTAATATAAAAATATTTCTATCGAGTATATCTTTTTTAGGTTATTTACCTTCTTTAAACCTTGGTGGCATTTTATCATGACGTTGAATTGCTTTGGACTTCAGTTCAAAATTACTACTTAGGTTTCTCCGCTTTTTTATATCTTTTTTCTAAAGCAGTCAACCAAGTATATCTTGTGGCCCTAGTGTATGTCCAGATAACATACAAAAAGTCAATACTCAAGTTTTATGCAAAGCTTCAGTACCTTCAAAACTCCAGTTTAGAAAGTAAAATATGTGGAATTTTAAAGGTGGTTGCAACCAGGTTTATATTTTTTGTTGACAGTGGATACCTTTTTAAGGCAACTTGACTGTAATTTTATTTTATCCTACAGGAAAAAATCTATATGTGGTCATGGAACATTGCTTTATTTGCAATGACTGCAGTTGGTGCATTTCATCTAATGATTTCCTACGAATTCAAAACGTCCGGATACCTCTTGGAGGACGCTAAAAGCAGCTTCTTAGGAAACTGTTTATGGGATTCGCCTAGTGGAAGATATATAAGTATTACTATATACATTATGAGTGGTTCGATTGCACATCTAAGGGAAATGCTTAGTAACGCGTTTATATTGACCGTACTACTCGAATTTTGCGATCTTGCTGAGAGGTTTGAGTTAAATGTTTATGAACTACGGTCTAATACAGTTTCTGAAGATTTGTTGGTCCAGTTTAGAAAGCTGAAAGAAAAGTTTAAAGAACATCTTCGATTGTTAATCAAATTTGACAAACTGTTTGGTAGCGTTGTGTTTCTAAAAATTGTTTTTGTAGCTGCCACTGGATGTGCAATCTTGCTGTACATTCTTCATAGTAGTTTATTCACAATAATTATAAATCTGACTGATACAATTACAATTATGTCAACAGTTATGTTAGGATATAATTTTTCACGAAGGGTAAGTTTCCAAAGCAAATACGCAATGTAGCTTCACAGTGCAATCCCCAATTCATTAATAATTTTCTCGTATTCATAGATGTTCAGCTTTGCTAGTTTTATGCAACTATTAATTTCCAAGAATCAACTTAATCTAAACGAAACCTGCCTTGGTCTGTATTGGTTTCAAACATGTACATGCAGCATTAGAGCCCAAGCAATTAAAATTACCCCTGGATCCACCTATTTGGTAAACATTATAAAAGTAATAAAAATATTTTTCTAATATACACTTCCGTAATATCGAAATTTGTTTGCAGATTATGAGCATTTCCACCGTGATATTTTTTGGAGCAGTGTCTGATTAACTAAAAGCTAGTACTTAAATTTGCTTGGTTTTACAAGTTGTTTTAATGCTGGTATATAAACAATGTGCGTGCTTCTAATGTGTACCTGCACCTAAGCAACCAATGACACAACGGGCTGTCATAATTGCACTGTGACGCAACATATCATAATGCGATCATCTTGTTCCAACAATGTTTTACTAAATCGATGAAGTGTCTTTAAGCTCTAGTTAAACTCAACTTGTCTTAGATTAAAATTACTTGACGAACTTTTGCAATATAAATTGATAAATGCTGGTAGAATAATTGTACAAATAATCAAACGATACATTTGAATTGGTACTGTATAAATTTTTACTACAAACATACAACTAATGTTGAAAGTATATGAAAAATATAATGCATTAAAATAAATCATATTCACGACGCCACCAACATGCAAATTGTACAAATTCTATTTTTGCAGTGGGTTACAATTTTCAGCCTGAGTAGCTAATTGTCTACACTAATATCCTAAACTCGACAAGTTCTGGGATTTAGAAGGAAATTTAAACATTAAATATTTGCAATGATATATTGAGTCCCAGGTTGCACAATATATTTATCTTATGTTATCAATATTAGATCTACTGCCCGTTCGAAGATATTTTGATAAAAATTTTGGGTAGTGTCCTCGTCAAATCGTGCCGTTCCATAGTACCACGATATCGGCCGCTGTGCTTTCAGCTTTCTATTCCATACTTTTAAGCTAAAGCACAGACGTTGTCCATTTGCCATAAGTTTCCAATATTTTATCGTTTTTCTTGGCCACATTGTCATAACTAAATGCTTACTGTATATAAAGCATTTGCAAATACGTGGTAGCGTTTCTACCATGATAAAATACGCTGAAAATGTAAGAAACGCAAACAAGCTGTATAGAAAGAATGAAACTTGATTCAGTCCTAACACCAATAAAGACGTACACATAACTGCGAGCACAAACCCAACTCCCATTAGTATCCCAGCACCTATCCGGATGCTCTCAAATCCACACTGAACCAGGCATTGAAGTTTAATATATTCTGTAATGCCAGCTATGTTTGGAGGTTGTGTAGCAACTTTTTTAAGGCAACTGAATAAAGTGTTGAATACTGAAACTGCAGGAAGAAACAGAGTCAGGAGGGACCGAGCTCCTTCCAAACCAACCCACTGGGACATTAATAGTCGAGAAGCAAACTTTAGCAGGGCAAAGTGTTTTGTTTCGAACTGCTGTTTAAAAATATAGTACGCCGGATCTAAATTGATGAATGTGGCCAACGGTGGTAGGGCAACTGCACAAGTTATACCCATGAGGACCATTCCATTCATCATAAGTCCAACTGAATCCACATGTTGGTTTCTCCTTACGAGTTTGGTTGCTTCTGAAAGAAACGTTAGCACAAATTGTTTAGAACACAAAAAGAGTTGCACTCAATTATAAATTTTGCAAGGCTAACCAAAGCTTAGTAGCTTGTAAACCGAACTACAAACAAAGTAAGCTTTCGGTTTTCTGTCTTTTCTTAGGGAACGATCCTGTATCCACAAACTGTTGACATACTCCTCAAAGAGTTCGGTACCATATACTTTCATAAAAATGTTTAAACTCACGCATAATCCTAAAGCTAAAAGTTCTGCAAAATATAAATATAATTGAATGTCTGGTACTATGTTAACGTGAAACATGCATTTTTGTGCTAAAATGAAAGCACAAAATAATCCGTACACTGTTATAATTACGTTTGATAGATAAAACATTACTAATTTCTGTAAACGGTGCTCAATTTGGTATTTTTCTGTACAAATATCAATTGTTACTACATGACAGTACAAAAGTTTTGTGAACAAAGTTTCGTGCAGCTCAAATGCCTTCCACATGAGACAGGTAGCCATTCTGTATCGAAAGTTTTCAAATCCCTTTTATTTAGTAATATTAAATATACCAGTTTTTAAACTCTCTGTCGAAGTTGCTAGCCTTTTGGGTCGTGTCCTTCGAAAATATGACAAAAACAAATTTATGTGTAGCTAGAAAATAAAAGCTAGCTAAAAATACTTATTGTATTTTAGGCAAAACAATCTGACATTCAGCCCTAAAATAAATTTTTATGTTTAATTAAGAGTTTAATTATGTTAAGGAATGATTGACAATTTTATTCTGAGTTAACTAGCTAACATAATTAAGTTACAACATTTTTCAATTCCAGAACTATTCAGTGGGTATTAATGGCTTACTTACTTACAAACGCGTGGGTTTGAATGTCAAGTCTGACAACTTAGTCGTATTGGAAACGCCTTTGGAATATTACAAACGAATAGAATGGAATCCTTTCCGCGTACGTGTAGATTAAACAGAGGGCATGACGGGCTAGCTCAGTGTTATATGCCTTAGTACCAAATGCTTGTGCAAATTTTTAAATCGCTTTTTGCTAATAACCAAAAGTTTTAGGTCGATTTGTTTCTTGTTTTGAATTTGAACCATGATCTCAGAAAACATTTGTAGCACTTTTTTAAAGGATCGCACATATGTTTCGTCGCCAAACTCTGCTATCTGTGCTCTTAGATCTGTGTGTCCGCCTGACAGTGGAGTCGTGCCTGCTTCTAATTTACGCATTTTGTGAACCTGTGCACAAACGAATGATTCTCGACCGTTGCAACTTTTAACCTTATCTTGCTCTATTTGCCTCCCAATATACCGTTTAAGCTCATACTCTGGAAATGTTGCAAGCTAGTTTTCAAACAGTTTTGCTTTACCACTTTTGGTGTACATATCTCTTAAAATCGGTATTGAGTACAACGTAAAGTTTTTATTTAGAATCTTTGAAAACTTCTCTAAAGTTTTAACTTGCAACGGCGTTATCACATCGTTAATATTTTTTTCGAGATAGCCATTTGTAAGAATGACTCCTACAACCAACCAAATTCCACAAACCCATTTATATCTGTGTGCAAACGGAATCCCCTGGGATAAGAGAAGACGATAAGCAAACACAAGAACTGCAAACCTGTCTAGAGAAGTACTGATTTTCAACAAAATGGCACTGGATGCTCCGGAAACTAAAACTAAAGTAAATCATAGTTGCCATGTAAACTAATGTTTGTCCAAAATTGACTTAAATTCTTATTTCCTAATACAACGAACAAAATCTAGTGTACAGTTTTACATTGTTGTGTTAATCGTCATTGACTTGTAGTCTGTAAACTGAAATATAAAAATTGGTTATTCACGATTAGAACACCAAGAAAATATATAGTCAGAAACACAGGATCCACAAGCATACTCATAACTTTGCTCTTGCTGATTTCCTTGTATTAGTTTTCAGCAGCATTTCATGCGTATCAAACACCTATTGCTATTGCTACTTCTGTTTTACAATACAAGTTTTTAGTTAAGTTTTCCGTATTCTTAAGTCAAGTTTGTTGGTCTTTCTTCTGTGCTAGGGTAGTCTGGATCGTAAAAGTGCACATGAATACAGTTTGATTCAACAAATCAACATTTAAACGTACCTAAGAAAATACTAAAATACTTCCTTTGTAGAAGACCACATGCATTCAATATTTGCCCTTATCATAAATCTTTTGTACTTTTCCATGCGCATTTAGGCCACCAAGGATTGTCAGTGCATTTATTGCACTGCGTTGTTTAAAAAACGACTACGCGACAAGGGGCATTTTTAATCCTAGCTCTGTTCAAGGGTAAGTATACTCATTTTCATACACCCAAGCACTAAATTGGGACATTGAAAATTAACGTACACTCCTACCTTACGTTCATACTCACAATAATTAAAACCACACTGTACACTTTGACTTTGTGGAAGTAAAGATTGTATATGTAATGCTTGTGCATACACATGCACAAGTAGAAACTATACTTTTCCTACTCCTATTAATACCTGATTCTGATACCCAGGGTTGCTAGAATTTTCTCAGAAGAAAAGGTAGGGATTAGAAGAAAGGTATTATATTTTCCGCTCAGTGGCTTTCTATTGTAAATCGTAACTAAAAGTGTTCCTGTCATTTTAGGGTTTCATATTCTTCACTTGGGTACCCATTCTTGGAAAAAAGTGACAATGTGATGCATTGAATTGTCCGAATATACTTCTGAACATTTTAATATTTTTTGTCTGCCTTATATCCAGCATATTAGACGGTTGAAGAACCAATATAAGCAGATACCGCATTTAGGTTTTAGGTACTTTTTTTAATGCCTCCTTTTTTAGAAAGTATGGGCTAATAAATTAAGATTCAAGTCCCCAAACGTATAGGTTAGAATTTAACGTTTCGTGAAAAAACGTGGTAATCCCTTTACATCAATTAGAATCTCACATTCGTACAGCGGGTATAAGAAATTCAAAGAAATGGCCAAGCTTATATACGTTATACAAAAAATACACATATTTGTGGGTATTTAGGAACTCAGTACGAGATCAGATACCTTACCGTGAGTCCGCGAAGAAATTCACTTTGAATGGACAAATTGTGAAGCCAAACATTGCATCGGCTGAATTTTTGATTGTGCATATTTTAGACTTTATTGTTGTTTTACAAACCTAAAGTTTATGAAAAACTTATATTTGCAGTTCGCTTCAAATGTTAAATTTTACTTTTCAGTTTGGCCAAATGTTCACGGTGCAACGTTTAGTGCCAAATTGATCAAACCTTTATAATAACGTACAACTAGACTACAACAAAAAGAATTTACAAGAATGGGCCAACATATGGATTCAAAAACATTAGGTTCACAGTGTCAAATATGCGACAAAGTATTTCCTTTTGACGCAGCCCTTGTCGCACATATGCGCAAACACACAGGCGAGAAACCGTTCAAATGTGACTTGTGTAACAAAACTTTCACACAAGCTGGCTCATTGAAATTTCATACAGATGAAGTGCACTTGGGTAAAAAACCTTTTCAATGTCAGCTATGCAAAAAGCAGTTTGGGCGAAAACAGAATCTCATTCGGCACATACTGGTTCATAGCGGCGAAAACCCGTTTGGTTGCTTATTTTGTAACAAACGATACCGTCAAGTTGAGGATTTGTATAGGCATTTAAGAGTGCACACCAAAGAAGAAAGTTTCGCCTGCTCAAAATGTAGCAGAACATTTGGATCAAGAAGTGGTCATGGTGGACACTTCACCCGGAACCATCTAGGTGAGTTTTAATAAGCAAGTAATTAGAACTTAGTTGGGTCAGTCATGCAGTCAGAATTGTAACATGTTATTTTTAGGAATGGACATCGCCAAGCGTTTTCATTGCGTGTTTTGTGATCGCCGGTTTCTTGTTCTGGCAGACCTCTATTCTCACATTTTTTCGCACATTCAAGAAAAGCCTTACAATTGCTCAAAATGTGACATGGAATTCAGCAACAAAAGCACTATGAAAAGTCACATGGCAAACAAACATTCAAATGAACGAATGTATTCGTGTGACCTATGCCCTAAGACCTATAAAACTGCCGAGCACGTGAAATTACATATCCGAATCCATTTGGGCGAAAAACCCTACAAATGTGAAATTTGTAACCGGGCATTTATCACAAGGACCAACTTGAAACTTCATTATATTGTACACTCAAACGCTAAAATGTTTAAATGTGACGAGTGCAGCCGGTCATTTAATCAGCCTAACGGCTTATGGAGTCACAAAATGCGAGTGCACTCAAACGTAAAGCCGTGGAAGTGTGAGCTTTGTGAAAAATTCTTCAAGACAAAGCAGGAGTTGGGTAATCATGAAAGGGTTCATAGTGGCGAGAAGCCCTTCAAATGTAAACACTGCTCTGCAAAGTTTGCACACAAATGCAATTTGACTAAGCATTTACTAAAGCATTTTCCTAAATGACGTACTAAGGTAACCAAGATAAACCGTGTTACTATGCGAGGGTTGTATACAATACATAAAATTCAAATTTATATACTGATTTTATAGTTGATTTTGTACCAAATGCTAAGTTGAATCATCATTGAAAAACGTTTAATGTATAAATTTATGTTTGAAAAACTATGCAATATGGTGCTATTTAGCATGTTCATTAACCCATTCTGCTTGCAAGCTGATTATGTAACCGTAATGCAGTATGTAATCCTCATGATTGAAAACTCAAGTTTTTTTTGATGTTCCATCAATAATTTATGTTTTAAAAGATTGATATTTAGTAGTTTAGTTTACCAGTAGGATGTTAACACGTTGGTTGTTAGATATAAGCAATTTGGACATGTCCTTAATTTTATTTATGTACATACAAAGTCGTCATGTAACGTATTAATACAAAAAATTTGTAGTAAAATTTATGCTCCAACTAGCTCAAAGACCCTTTGAATTAAGTTTCGTGGGCTAATAAGCATATAGTAATTTTGAAAAATTCAAATGTAGGTATATATGTTTTAAATTTGTTTTCTGAATAAAATTTATCTTAAAAATAAAAATGTTTACAGTGGCATAAAAGAAAGATCTACCCTAACGTATTAAGACTTCTCAATTACCGCCAATAAAAAAACCTCATCTGATTAACACTATTTGGGGCAAAGAGAAACAGTTTTCTGTATGCTTTGTCTGATTCGGAATCTCCCATACGTTTGGCCAGATCTTTCTTTTATGCCACAGTACATACCATTTTTTTCAAAGGTTTATCCTGAGGTTTCCCTACTAAAATTTTTCTTGATCAATTACGCTTAATAAGTGGTGACCTCTAACTGGACCGAAAATCAAAAAGAATCTAATTTATAAGAATACTTACTTCATGTAGCAACCATTTAATATTATTCAACGTGGATGCATAACAAGAGTCTTGTTACAAGACTTTTTATGATGGGCTTCAATAAAACTTTCAAAACAAACAAATATTTTTAGATTTTGCTCCGTTGGTTTGGGCTTGGTTGAGTTAAATGTGTTAGGAAGAGTAGAATAAATGAATGAAAATTTGGTCAGCAATCATTGCTGCCGCGTAACAAAAAGTGCTTAGTTATCATATATTTTGCCGCTCTTTGGAAACCCGGCTAAGATTTTTGCATCAAGTGAACAATGCAAGGAACTTTCTGTACAACGGTCTGTCTACATGTCTTCAAATTACTTGCTTATTGTCTCGTCTTACCATGTCTACAACTTGGCATAATATGACAGTATAATAAAAATCACAAGCAAATTATTAAACGTTTCTATAGATATAAAAAAAACTCTAGAAGTTATAAAGCATTTGCTGTATCTCGATTACTTCTCGAAATCGCTTCGCAATCTGAATATGTTTCACATGACAGAATAAGCTATAGAGACAATGTACCGAAAACAACTTCTGGCTTTACGAAGTATCAGTAATAAAGCTTTTTAAATGAATTAAATAAATATGAAAATACACAACTAATTTATATACAAGTGCCCTTGCAATTAGATTTTGGTAAGCAATTTTTAAAACGTTGTTGGAGTTTTACACGAGCCTGTTAGTCTGATTTATTCTGACATTTGCTAATCTTGATTATTTTGTGGAAATATGTTTTGTTAATCATGTTATTAGTAACTCTGAGACGAAAAAAGGAAGAATGATTGTCTTGATTTGTTAAGATTGATCAATAAATATATAAAAGTGAGCTATCAACTTGCAATTTGGTTTACGAAGCAATGCAAAAAAATGAGATGTAGCAACCTTACCAGTTTTTAAATTTAGTAAATACAAAATCAGGTTTCTTAATTATAAAAGGCTTAAGTATGTATATTTCTTTGATTAGATCATCTTATTTTGAAGTCTGGTATGGCATTTTGTGAAATATTAAGACAAGACATGAATTTAAAACAGCAATTTTACGCAACTTTACCTAGATATTAATGGCTAAAATGAGTAAGGCGTTTCTATTAACTTTTTCATATCAGTTAAACGACAGTTTATTATAAATTTCATAAAAATTGAAAAGTTCGGTACGCGGCTTTTTTGTTTAGAAGAACATAACTATTTTACTGTCTGTTTTGTCGGTTATCACGTGACGCGTCTTATTCTAGAACAATATTCTGTTTTCAGACGATGAGATAACGATAACGGCTAACACAGTACAGACATACAATGGATGATGCTATTCACCCACTGCTTTTAATTGTCACTGATAATGGGATGCTTACGTGAGATTCATTGTCTCGGTATTTTCCATTAATTTGCTGCCGACATATTAAACCAATAGCTTCAAGCATTTATAGCTTCGGCAGCTAAACTGAGCATACCAAAAAAATGTAGTTGCAATTTGTGAGTCATATCTTTATGAAAATGGTACTGTTTTTAGACCTAAATTTTTGTTTTAATCAAGCATTTGATAAATGCGGCGTAGTTCACAAGACGCCGGCTTACTAAAAAGAATCAATAGCCAATTTGCACACAAAAAGAAACACCGATTAATTTCACAAGGATTGTGGGGATTTTCCAGCCTAGCTATGAAATAAATATAAAGTACGTTTTACATCAAGGCATGCATCAAACTCAAGAATAACAATAGCTAATAAAATGCGAGATTTTTGGTTAGACACGATTTAATCATGACGTAAAGTCTGGAATGTACAAGAAGCGACCAGAAGATATGAACAAATTGTGATTAAATTACATACCGCTATTCTTCATGTGTAAAATGTTATGAGAGTTTTTGGTATATAAGACCCGGGCTAACACCAGGCTCGTCACAGTCACAGAAACATCCTAACAAAGCAAACATCACTCAAATCAACCAACCCTACTTTCTACTCTACTTCTATCAACATGAAATTCGCAGCAATTATTCTGGGTTTAGTTCTGACTGTGTGCTTGTATGCAACAGCAACCAACGTAAGTGTTTCAGTATTTCAAAAACATTTGCAAATTGCACAAGTTTTTAAAATTTCTGATTTTTATAATTTTTTACAGGCTAGTGCCGCCCCAGCCAAGTCCGCAGCACCAGCTAAGTTGAACGCAGGCGCAGCGCCAAGTAAGATGAACGGGGGTGCGGCGCCAGGTAAAATGAACGGGGGTGCGGCGCCAGGTAAAATGAACGGGGGCGCAGCACCAGGTAAAATGAACGGGGGTGCGGCGCCAGCCAAGGTACCAGCAGCAGTGCCGAATGGGGGAAAGTGAAGCAGCAATTAAGTAGGAACAGAGCAGATAGTTATCTACTATACTCGTGTTTAATATTTTAACAAGCATGGAATAAAATCAAACATTAATTGTTACAACATGGTATGACACCATTGGTATCTGTGTTGTCATTATTCACAGTCTCTTTGGCTGATTACCTGATATACCTTATTTAGACAAAACTGCACAAAAACATACATAAATTAGCATAATACTAATACAAATAATACGTTGCATGCAAATTTTAAGAACCGCCGAAGGATCAAGGAAATGAATGTGCCTTCTGGGATAATCCCGAAATACTCCAAACAAATTGTAACATGGGGTTAGCATTGGCCATACATTAACATGGAATTAAGCATACTGAAACGTTTTTTCACAAATACTCAAAACGCACAAAAAAAATTATAAATTAGAGTTATAAATATGCATCAAATGCATATCCACAAGAACCCCGCGTTAACAAACTCATTTATTGTATGCATCTGCTCTGTTTGTGTTTTCAAACAGTTTCAACAAAAGGGTATGAGGATATATATGTATAATTTGCCACGAATGTAAGTAATGGGTACAAATTTCGCATTGCACAGTTTTATGTTGAAGCAAGCATCCATAATGTACTGTAAAAAATTTGTTGTCGGCGCTTGGACTTCGCAGAGGGGAGTTCATAGTTTTGTAAAATTATATACCTATTTAGAAAAACATTGACGATATACGCATTCATAAGTATAAACATGACTAATAAACACAGGTAACTCAGATACCAAAGCCAAATATATATTAGTAAATTCCAAGTCCTTACAAAATGTCCAATTATCTGCAGATTTATTGCTTCAAAAAACTTTTCAACAATGTGTGGGTGGATATGAGAATAAAATTCTAAAATCCGTATTCTACAATTCTGGTTTTAGTGTACGCATATGTTATGATGTACTTTTATTTGCTGCAACATCCACCGTCTCATCAGTGTTCGTATTTTCTGTATCCGGTTTACCAACTTTCCGCGTAAATTTTTGTACCAACGTATGTGTTAGCGTTCTAAATTCTTTGCTTCGGCAGTAGTAAATCGGCAAGTTAGCAGCAGAGTTCAGAGACATTGACGCATACGCGAGCATAAACATATCTCTATACGCCTTTTTCTGATACGTCATAAGGAAAATTACAGTGGATGGTACTATATTTGTAGCAAAGTAGACCAAAGTTACCAACAAAAACATTTGAGCAGCATTTATGTTACATTTTTCCTGGTTGGTGAGTTTACAGCGGTTTCTGGCAATTCGTTTTATCTAAAGAGGAAAAAATTAGAATTTAATGCACGTGGAGGCATATTATTCGTTTTTCACTTAAAGCATACCTGAATGTACGACATTGTATTCAAAATTATGACGGTCACAGGAGGAACCCAAAAGTCAATCTGATTATGAAATGCTCGTAAACGGTGATACAAAACTTTTGCAAACGCCGTGGGTCTTACAATGTAATCGAAATGTGATAACTCAGAGATAAAAGTATATTGGTTAGGTACAATAGTAAAACTTAGGAATCTTGGGATTCCCAAAGATGCAGGTATTGCTAACATGCAAAGAGCAAAAACTTTTGATTTTCCAGGTGTATACCAGTGTGGCGCAGAAAATGGGAATACAAGAATTAGATATTGTTGAAGAGCTATTAAAACAGTTGTGAATGCTGAAACACTTCTAGCTAGCTCCTGGCCAAGCACAGATAAAACATTCCAGTAGAATATAGCACGCCCTTTACTTATGGCTTTTCCTATTTTAATTTAAAAATTAATTTGTAAAACTTATGGTAAGTTTATAAATTTTTAATCATGTTTCACCTAAAGTCATGGCGTTTGCCAATCCTGCGGAAGCTTCTAGTACACAAACAATAAAATCTACACAAGCTAAAAATACCAGGAAGAAATCTAAGGAACGGACTGTTTTTTGCTTCTTATCACTACTATTATAACTATACTGTTAAACATTCCAATAAACGATATAGTCAAAATGACAAAGCAACTAATATAGAGAAACATCTGGGAATCGATTCCAAAAAACCGATCTCCAAATAAATACGCACCCTGAACGGGACACTGAACACATATTTTGGATGTACTATTTTGAAAACATTGAATTCCATTTTTAGGGAAATCAAGAAAATAACATAACATAACTGTAAATTTTTCTACGATGTTAATTTTAGGAACAGTTTCGTCCGTCATGTTGTAAATTTTTATAAAAAGATAATCAGCTTTTATAATATATAAGACATGCAGCAGCTCTTCCAAAGGCAAATTTAAACTGGAAAATTTATTAAGTTATGTGAATTGAATTCCATATAGGCACGTGGCAAAACGGATGCAAGTTCATACCACATTATAACATTCTTGTTATGCCATTCAACCAGTTATAGGAAAAATGTGGTTTGTGGAAATGCCAATCTCATTATTCTGCGGATAACGGCGACCACATTTAGCACGAGCATAGTTTACGGAAAAAAATACTTTAAAATGGCAACTGTTGTAGATAGATGGGTGTGTACAAAGCACTAAAAAATCAAGGACGCAAGTAAGTGAAGAACATTACGCCGCTTTGCTTTTTTGTGTATGTCATCTACATATGTTAGCTTACAGATATTTTTAATTTTCCTGCTTTAGCACATGTTGGGACGAATCAATATCGCTTTAATAACCAATAATTAATATACTTGCTCTACTAATCGTTCATCGGAAAATGTAGTGATATTTTTGAACAGTAAATCAAGAAACTAGATTGAGTTGCCCATGTTTCTTAGCTTTCCAAAAAGCTTAAAGAAACCACTAACCGATACAGACGCACAAATACTCCATGAGGTCAGTACCCCTGTATTTGTTAAATCCGTCTGCTTTCCGTACCGTATAATTAAAAAATTGCTAAAAAGCACTAAATTTGTTAAAATAAAACTTGCTGGTACAAACAATACCGATATAATATCTAAATTATGTAAAACTTGCATTTGCACATAACATATTTTTATGTTTTTGAACTCTCGAAAATCATCTGTCGCTCGTCTAGTTTTTCTAGTAGAATTAAAATTAAATTCGGATAGCAGAAGCTTTGCTACCAAATATTTACAAGAAGGTACAAAAACGTAAACCAGTATAGCTTCCAAATGTCAACTAAGGCATAAATATAAAGAAAACTGAATACTATTCTAAATGGCCAATACAGTATTGGTGAAAAATCTAGCGAGGTTGGATATGAGGAGGAGGATATGGAAAGAAGAGGTTATGACTTCCAACAAAAAATCCTAAAAACGGAAATAGTCGAAATGACGTTTCCAGGATGGCATCAAAATACCAATTGTCTTTACGCTTGTTTGGGTTCCGATGCTTCATAAAATCAAATCACAACTTGGCAACAAATAATTAACTAAATTATATAGTCAGGTAATTAAGCTTACTTTGACTTCGCCCAAGAAGTCAAACCACTCCATGTACCACAGTACCATCTCATGTCGTTTCCGAAACGCTTGAATAGTTAGACAAACGACGAAATAGCAGCAGCAGTAGCTAAGTAAGGTTCGGTCCGGCCCGCGTGATATATAAAGTAATTTTTAAACTGTCAAATATAAACGCATGCACATTGCAATGTAAATAAAACATGACACAACAATTAATCATAGTTTTTAAATTAGTGATTATAAATGTACATTTTCAAATTGATTGAGGGATCAAGAAATTCTAGTTGATTCAGCTGAAAATTGCTTAATTTTTACTAAAAATTTGTTAACATTATTACATACAGGGGCAATTTATCCAAGTTTTCAAAAGGCTAGTCTCTAAATTGCAATAAATAAGAAATGTAAATGTTCACATTCAACGATTGAAGGCGTTGCAAATTAATTGGTTTTTTGCCTATAGTTCAAACAACAAAATTTGTTGTTTCCTTGTGGTAGATTTTATTTACCTAAAACAACAAGCCACCGTTCCATAGAAATCCATATGACTATTGTGTGACTTAATTACTATAATTAACTCTCGGTAAAAGATATTGGACTTCACCCATTAAGCCAAACGCCTTTATGGGAATTATTGCATTAAAAGCAAAATTTTATTTGTTTTGTTTTGTTCGTGAAAACAGGTAATATGGAAAAAGTATAACTGGTGAACAAATACATAGTAAGGTGATATAAACAAACGTTGGGCTTCCAACCGTTTGAGTTCTTCATTGAAATCTATTCAATTTTAAAAGAGCTTCTGTACCTTTGGCGTTAAGGTTGGCTATTGCACAAATTAGGACTACTATTCGAAATTTCAAGATCTGTGATTTAAATATAAAGCGATATTGCTGTACTGGTTCAATTAGAAACTTCATTATTTCTTAATATTTGTGTTTCTAAGGTCCGTCGAACAGGAAAACAATAATTAATTCTACAATATTTTAAGATATAAAACTTATATAAATATATATAAATATATAAATATTCATGAGGTTTGAGCTAACAATATTTCACTGCAAAGTGGAATAAAGGGGTCTAGGCTATTAGCTCTCGAGCCAACGAGCTCCCGGTGGTCAGTTAGCTCCCCGACCCACTAGCTCCCAGACACATTAGCTCCCCGTGCCACTTGCTCCCAGGTAAGTTTGCTCCCATAACCACTAGCTCCCAGACCACTTGGCTCCCATGCCAACTTGCTTCCTGTTCCATTGGCTCCCAAACTATTTGCCCCCTTAGGACTTTAGCTCCCAGGCAAGTTTGCTCCCAACAATTTACTAAACAGTGCAAAGTCCAACATAAACAATACTGAACAAACAGACAGACCCACTATATCTTAATAAGCTCGTCTGCAAAGCGGCGAGATAATAATGCTACTAAGAACTCCAATTTAATGTGCATATGAAATTAACAAATTACTTGATGGAAAGTCTGTATCTGATCATGAGATTGACGGTGATTGAGAAATTATTAATGATTATTAATGAAAATAGGAAATCTTGAGTTCCCAAAAATTTACGGAAATTTTAAAGAAGTTGCAGCCTTTCTGATGTTTTTAAGATTTCATATATTTAGTTCGAATGTCTTTTGCTACGATTGTGAATGTATATGCAGATTGCTATGTAGGTTAATAATATAATTCCTTCAAAGATTTAAATGAAGCCTTAACTTACCTCATGAAACGAAGGTTAACGGTTTCATGTTCTTACAAATGTTTATATTTTAAATTGTAACTTGTATTCCAAGGACTTTGCACTGTTTAGTAAATTGTTGGGAGCAAACTTGCCTGGGAGCTAAAGTCCTAAGGGGGCAAATAGTTTGGGAGCCAATGGAACAGGGAGCAAGTTGGCATGGGAGCCAAGTGGTCCGGGAGCTAGTGGTTATGGCAGCAAACTTACCTGGGAGCAAATGGCACGGGGAGCTAATGTGTCTGGGAGCTAGTGGGTCGGGGAGCTAACTGACCACCGGGAGCTAGTTGGCTCGGGAGCTAATAGCCGGTTACCGAATAAAGGATGTCTTCTAATTCATATACGGATGAGTTTACAATTATTAAACCTATCATTTGCTTTTCGCTTGTCTTGTGTTTTAAGACACTAAAGAGACGCTTTATCTCTTAATGGCATTTTAAAATTAATTTTTGCAAAAACAATCATTTGTCATCAATCTTTAAATTTACCCTAAATGTTTATGCAGATCATAATGAAGCATGGATGCCAGGTACTTGAGAGTTTAGGATTAATATTTTGTAAACGTTTTTGAAACTATAAACAAATCATATTTGTATCATTTGGTTTTAAGTTTCGCTTGTTTTATTTAAACGGTAATTAGTTTCAGTTTTTAGCTACAATAATATTACCTTCAAAAACTTGTTTTGTCAAAAGGTTTTTGCAACGCAGGCTTTGCTAATTTCATGCAAACCGATAAAATAATTATAAAAACTAAAAATTTGGTTGTTTTTGTAATACCAAGTATAATTAATGTTACCTAACTGATGTGTTTCACATATATACGGTTGAACATGCCTAAAACCTAAATTAAGCAACCTTTGGTTACGACTCAAAACCACGTAACACTTGGCTACGTTTTGTTGCATAAATTCTAGTACAAATTAACATAACTAAATCTTACTAAGATTCATTAAGTTACGGTTGGTTATTGGAAATATTGTAGGCTTCTATTATATAATTTTATCCCATTAAATTTGTAATAAATGCGGATAAGTTCTTCTTTTATAGTTATAGGAATTTGCAAGGTTATGAACAAGATTTTGTGTCACTTTGCTGATGGCTACTTAACCATGTAAAACTTAAAATGAGAAGCAGTAAAATAAAACGATTTAAAGAATCAAGGAATTTTAGTTACAGTTATTTTGAGACGTGAGATATTAATACTGTTGTTTACACTGTTGTTTATGTAATCAAGATATACTAGAGGGATTTAACAATACGGATACTAGATGTAATTAGAACTAGAGTACCAGTGATGTTTTTCACTCAGCTAATACCGTCAGAGTAAATGTGCATACTCTAAATTTAAAATGTCACTAAAACCTGAATTTCCTGATACTCAAAATTTTTCGCTCTTGTCGGTCCGGCCCTTTTTGTGGTCCGGCCCGCGTGACGATCACGCACCAGGACACGCGTCACTTAGCCCCTGAGCAGCAGAGCATTAAACCGTAAAGAAAGTAGAATGAAATGGTTTTGGTTTGTTTCCGGATTATAAGACGAATGGCTTGAGTTATAATAAATATAGTACACAATTATAGAAATGCAGATAAGCAACAAAATCGAATTAGCGCAGAACTCGTTGTTACAATTATTCTACGACCCTTTCCCATTGTGTAATTCTTCCATGCTAGGAGTATGGCGCCAAAATAAATGGCATCGCTGCAAGCAGTTTCCAGTATTTTATAGAAACGTTGGCTAAGCATTTTTAAAAATTAGGATTTCCAGGTGTGACTCTAAGAAAAACAAGCAAACAAATTGGTTGCTATGTGGTTTTTTGCATTACTACCGGTATTAAAAGTACAAGCGACATTCTGGCATGAAAGGGAAGGAGGATTCAAAACTTACGTTTCTGATTCTGATTTTTCATATTTGTGTTATCCTTAGTACTTTTTTCACTTATTTGCAATTTTTGATGGCAAGGATGAATATGCATTTTTTGCATATCTCTGAATAAATGATTTTTTGGCACATTCATTTTTACTCATACGTTTTTATTACGTACGTATTACGTCTATAGGAGAACAAAATTCCTCATGAATTCATTTAGAAAAGAAATCACTTCTAAACGCGCATTTGTAAAACTTAGCTTCCAATAAATTTAAAGTTGTTGTTGGTGGTGTATTTAACATACAGATACGTGAGTCATGTTGAATCCATGACTATGCATTAACAATAAGTTAATAATCTGCGCGGAATTGTTCCGTACACAGGTTAACATCTAGCATGACAATTTGCTAAGTATTACTTTTTCAAACGACAAATTACATACTTCTCTCGGTTGAGTTACCAAAGTAGCAGGCGTTCTTGTTCTTGTGTTCTACTGCAATTAAATTTATTGATACCAGTAAATCGTTTCTAAGGCTTTTAGTTCCAGGATTTAAAGAAGTTTAGCACAAAATTTATACATGCTACCGAAGGAGTGCAAGCAAACGTCGGATGGAGACCATAACTGCTCCAGTAAATCATTTAGCATCAACATACTCACTGTATAAGGTACTTATAATACAATTTCGTATGTAATCGCGGCTTCGCAAATCACTTCGTATGGCATTTTGTACAAACGTTTTGGTTTCTAAACATTGCAACATTAGATTGTTAAATTTGTGCTGGTCTTTTATAGTATTGACTGCACAAAATATTGATTCATAGATTGAATATTTATAGAAGTCTACGCATGTACGCATACAAATAAACTAAAAAAACAAATGCATTTCATAGTAAGTATATTGGCATCAGTAAAATCACTGTATAAGGTACTTCATGAAGTTCTGGGAAAACGTAGTATTTTCCAAACAAATAACAAATTGCCTTCTCAAATTAAAAATACAATATGCGGAACATGGCGTGTTTACATTGTTCCTATCTTGCTACTCCTGCTACACTTATCCAAAATACCATAGTATGCTGAACTCCACATATATGGATTATATTTGGAAAGGAAAAAGGGTTATAGGATTAAATCATCCACTGTTTGCATGCACAACTCTTGCCATGCAAGTTACTTATACAAAATTACCAAGAAGCAGCTACAGGCGCATAATCCCCAAACAGAGTTTGTATATACACTAAGCATTTTCTGTTTTTTTAAAGTTTACTCAGCTTAGTAAATTCTGAGAAATACTGTGGCTTACTATCTGTACGATATCTATCCAAGCACAAAAAATTTAATAACCCACGAAACAGTTTTTGTAAAACGTCAGCAACGAGTATAAATGCTCGGATTTGCCAGAATATTTCCAGAAGGTTTCGGAGTTTCTTAACGACAGACAAGTCATTGCCTGTTTAACTGTAGTCAAGTCAACACTTCTCAGCTACGAAGACATGAAGGTTGCCACAATTACATGCATGGGATGGTACAAACCGATACATTGTAACTTACAATTTGTAAGTAAATATTGCCGTTGGAATATTATTATACAACTATTCTATGTGTCATATAAAATCACATAATCACAGTACTCAGTCTATCTGCTCTGTAGGTTTTAAGTGCCTTGCTAGTTGGCAATAACGCTCAGAAGTAATTGTTTATATTTTATAAATTTAAAGCTTAAACCTCACGGATGGCAACTCAAGGAACTTGGAAATTATAACAGCAGCTTGTGCCTGGTTCCACCAAGACACGGGTTATGCAGGCGTAAATTCCGTACGTTCTATTTTAATTCGACTACGCTTACATGTGAACTATTTCCAAAAAGGGGATGTGTGAGATCTACAAATCTGTTCCCCACAAAGGAGGATTGCGAGCAAGTTTGTGATCCTTATTTGCTAAAATTTTAAACTGTCTTAGGCGATTGATAAAACATTTCTGCTAACGTTTTCAATTTTTATGTACGCAGTTTATTATTTCGCTAAATTCAGGTTTGCTTAAAAGTGTCTAAATAAAATTTTAGAAACAAATAAATTGAATTATCTTCAATAAAGTCGTTTGTATGAAATTATCACTTCACAGTAGAATTCAATTCAGATAACATGAACTTTACTTCACATGTTATAGTTTTATTGCTTCTTGTTTATTGGGTAAATCATTTGCCGAAAAAGTAGATTAGTACAAAAACGTATACGCACTTTAAAACTGAATTTCAAATTAGCTTCACAAAACCGTATAACAGTTATATTTTGCCATTATCATACTAATGCTGCATACTATCATAAGTCTTTTAAGCACTTAATAATAGTCACACATCTTAACAGGTTATTTGTCCTTATAGCTACTTATAGACGCATTTAAGGTTTAAATTGTTTATTGACCGAAATCTTGCAAAACCTTATAATTGAAGCTGCAAGTATAGCAACAAAATCTGCACTTTAATTCATTTTTCGTTGCATGTGTGTACTGGTAATTGCAATAAATTCCTGGGTAGAGTCAAAAGTATCACCTATACTTGGAATTCGTAGCGTCAGCTTACAAAGCAGGTTGAAATTGGGCTACATCCTGAAAACTCCATGGTCATAGCTGCCTCAGGTGCTGGCTTGGGACTCAAATCGGTTTTTCGATGAATACGAAATACATCTAGGCTTGGAACAGAACTCACTTGGCATACGGTTTCCATTTTCATTTCATCTCCCAGTCTTTTATCATCAGTCGCTTCCGCTTTCGCCTTTCCAATTGTCGTCCCTCATTCTTTCTGAAGGTTCCTCGCTCCCGAAATATCATCTTGTAAGCTAGCGTTTATTTCCACTGTCACACTTAGTTCCTCCTTCCTATTTTTAAACTGTGTACTCAACGTTTTATTCAATGTACTCGTGGCACTTGCCATTTGACTTAAAGCCCCATCTAACTCATTTGTTCCCTTTTCCAACGTGTTCTTTTTTACTTGAAGGTTTTGCACTTCCGCTTTAAGTTCTTTATTTTCTTCACTAGCAGATATACACAGATTACCTGTCTGGATTCTGTTGTAGCCATTGGCGTAGCCAGGGGGTAGGCACATGGGGCAAGTGCCTACCCCAGACTTGGTACCCATGGTAACTGATAACCAGAATGCCTAAAGTTTTCATTCTTGACAAATGATTTTAAAATTTTAATAAATCATATTCTGAAGTACATATTTAGTTGAATATATTTGACAATTATTAATTGATTTTGCTTGTAATTATATTATCGTTCATGCTAAGAACGTGACTAATTTTTAACAAACTGAAAAGTCAGTTTTAAAGAATAATTTGCAAAGTTTTAAGCCATCACTACGTATCAGCAGCATAAAATCATGATGCACAGCATAAATTAATATTTATTATCACACCCAAACTTTCGGAGCGTTTTTCTCGTTTTCAAATTTATTAGGTTAGATATGACGCTATGCGGCAAAGGGCCATATTGCGAACCTTATAGAGGGTGGGCCCAAGCCGCTCCGTAATGAGTCATATACCAATCGACAGATCTTGACGAGCTTATCAAAAGTGTTGCTGGGTACAAGTTCCAATTCCGTGAACCATTGGCAGTTTTGACCTCTTGAAGTTACGATTTTTCCTTGTAAAATCCGTTACACCGTTTTTCAAGAAAATCAGAATACCAAGAAAACATGAAAATGTTCAACTGATAGTTTGATTTTGATTAGCTGAAGAACTTTTACACAGGAACTTGACGCCTAAAGTATTACAAGCGGTTTTTTGGCAACTTGATCTGAAGCCCCTCCAGATATGCACATCACAATGTGGTGCTGTCATAAGGTTTACATGCAAAACTTCTGACATCAAGAGACCAAAACTGCCAATGGTTCACGGAATTGGAACTGTTGCCCAGCAACACTTTTGATAAGCTCGTCAAGAGCTTTCGATTGGTATATGACTCGTTACGGAGCGGCTTGGGCCCACCCTCCATAAGGTTTGCAATATGGCCCTTTTACCGAATGTTCTTGCCGTCTGCTTTATCCAAAATGTTTAGTTAATATACACAATAAAAGTCAATGCAAATAGCCAGATCGGTGTTTGAGTATCTGTGATGGGTTATGTGTAAGGCTTGGAATAAAAGGTGTAGAATTGAAATTTCGACTGTATATAAATATGGCTTAGGAAAATTGATATGAACAATGTTTTAATAAAGTGTCATCCTCTAAAACCATTCCTTTTAAGTAAATATTAGGATATTTTGGAAACGGCTACAGTGTCATGCAACAGTGTTTTTGCAATTTGCTATTCAACGGGTTTATATACGACAATTTTGTTCAAAAAACAAGAAAAGGCTTGAAACGCATTCTTAATTTACAAACGTTTTTGTAAACCTCCAAAAACAATGCAACCTACACGAATTTGAGGAATTCAAAATGACGTCGTTAAATCAGCAGGAAACACCGTCAAATAACACATGCCGTTTATTTGAAATTTGCAAAGAAACACTCATGCTTTGAAAAAGGCAATCAAGGAAACAATCTATAAGAAGAAAATAAATGCTGATGAATGTCAAACTAACATTTAAAAGCAAATCTGTAAATGCCGACGCGTAATAATATTTTGCTTTGTACACAAAACATCGCGCAAACAAATTTAAGAAGCATCACGCTTGAGACAATAAAATCCTGTGACGAAACATTTTCCCAAAGTATTTACAAGCTTTCAAAAAATTGTTTTTGTATCTCTATTGCCTCATCAGCAAGAATGTTTTCCTGCTTAAGTTTTGCGCCCGAAAACTTAGGGGCACTATAAAGACAAGCTTAGCATGGTAGCGATAAAGGCAGTGTACTTTTTGTTGTAAGCCTTGCACAAGTCTTGATTAAGTTTAAAGATTAAACCGCAGAGTTCTGCCACCCTGATGTTAGATTAGTAATCTTTCGCAATATAAAATATTGTTTGATTGTTGTGTTCAAAAACATTTTTGGATAAATTTAAAATTACATTTTAGATACTAATTGAACGCACGTTGAAATTAATAAACGCGTTCATAAATTATGAATCATAATTGTTGGTTAGGTGAGTCAAAATTGAAAAAAATGACACACGAAAACACACTGCTCCAAAGCGTGCCTACCCCTGACTTAAATCCTGGATACGCGCCTGGTTGTAGCCAACTTCAGCTAACAACAAAGCCCAAGCAACAATCCATAGAATGCAAATCAGCACAATAATTATATACAAGCAGGCTTGCGTAATCAAGGATTAGAATCACCAATCCTTAATCCGGGATTGGTGATTAAGTTAATCACTTAATCACCAATCCCACTTCAGATTTTTTGCATTTAATCACAATCACTAATCCCGAAACCAGCAACCATTAATCACCTCTTAATCACTACTTAATCACTGAGGTGGTGATATACAGTTAAAATAATTTCTTGTGAAACACTTTTATAATAATTAGTTGTGATATATTACTAAAATACTTAGCTGTGATGTAAGTTTACTAAATTGTTATTGTTTGTTTCAACATTACTTTGCCAAAGTGAGAAAGCTAAAAAATCTCAAGCTCTAATCCTAATCGAACTGCAGTTATTGGGATTGAAATTAATCACCTAATCACCAGTGATAGGGATTGGTATTAATCACCAATCACTACTTGAAAAAGAGTTTTTAATTAATTCCAATCACTAATCACTTGAGCAAAATGGGGTGATTACCCAAGCCTGATCAATACTATGGAGAAGGTTGCGCCCTGACGCAAACATGCTTTTATGTACTCTTCTGACATTTCAGGAAATACTCATAGACCCAATAACTTCTGTCGTAAAACAAGTTTGCCTGCAGATTGTTAGCTGCTTTTCAATTCGCAAAACATGTAGTTACATATTTTATAATTGCGTGTTTTATACACTTGTGGTTAACTTCTAAATGTAATTGGGTGTTGTACATGTGTGGTTTACAAATATTGTCATCAAGTGTTTTGTATTAAGTGAATGTCCTTACTGCAATTAATAAGACAACCACTAAGTGGATAGAGCCTTGGTATGCTAATTGATGTAATTAATCAATCAGATCTAAGTAAACCCATCTAGTAAATTGCAATACTTTTGGAAACATATTTTCGTTTTCCCGAGGTTTCTAGGCATACTTCAAAAAAGCATAAATTCAGGTTAACTAACACATGCATCTATCTTAGAAAACAAAACGTTTACACCAACACCTGTGTTTACTGGCTGGCAGAGCAAGTCACATACATAATCATGTTGCTCAGAAATTAAACAGTTTTCAAGGTTTAATTTGCACATATTGATTGAGACTAATATAAAATGATGGAATGAATAAGTGAAAACAAATTGTTGTTTTATTGACGTTTTAAAAAATTTCATATTCAATATACAACATTCTTTTCAATTTCTGTAGAAATAGACTTGCTTAAATAAAACGCCGGCTTTGCAATAAATTACATAAGATGGCATTTTATACACGTAGATAAAGACTGGGTTTTTGTTTGTTTGCTACTAACAGAAAATTAACTCGCAGGATATAAAACCTGCTTTATTTTTTATACCAGCTAAAATTAGAATTTTGTTCATTTATCCACTTGTTTCTATTTGTTACATGACTGTGTAACGATAGCCGCCTCTTCATTTTAAATTACATATCCTAGAAAAAAACCGTTTTTATTCCTTGTAAGCATTGCTTTATCAGTAAAAACAAAGGGTTCATAATAAGAATAAAAGTCTCAAATATTTTTACTCCAAACAGTCATGTGTTCCTGACAGAACACCGACTAAATAGTGTAAGTGTGTCTCTTTCAAAGATTTTGAGTACATATTATTGTACGTATACTTTAAATTTTTCCTGAGGATATCATTCTAAACGTGGTTTCTCCATGTAAGTCTGAAATTGGTACTTGATCTGCAATTTAGTAGAATAACCTATTATTATGAAGACCCTAACTGTAAGTGTATATAACACAGAAGCGTAATTATGATAAGTGATAACTTTATCAAATACTGCTTGTAGGTGCAGTCAAATTATTGCTGCAGCAAATTGGTTGCTGAACCGTACCTTCATTAGTATTGGCTTACAACATACTACATTGTTATTTCCTGGTTTCAAAGCTATACAAGTTGAAAGTGAATTTATTGATACACAAATAAGGTGAAGTATTTAAGTGTGTCTTTAACGCGCCGCTGGAAAAAACTCGGTATCCTGGTATTTAGGATACCGGGAAATTTTGAGGCGAAGGGGGTAAAATAATAGGGAAGGAAGAGGAAAGGGAAGGAAGAGGAAAGGGAAGGAAGAGGAAAGGGACGGAAGAGGAAAGGGAAGGAAGAGGAAAGGGAAGGAAGAGGAAAGGGAAGGAAGAGGAAAGGGAAGGAAGAGGAAAGGCAAGAAAGAGGAAAGGCAAGAAAGAGGAAAGGCAAGAAAGAGGAAAGGGAAGTAAGAGGAAAGAGGAAATAGAAGAAAGATAAAAGGAGAGGGAAGACGAAAGAAGAAGAGGGAATAGAGGGAAACGGCATGGCAGCAAAAATGTGGGTAAACATCAAAATGTGGAAGAAAATGTTGAAAATTTTTCCAAAACTTCATGGGATTTCTCGATTTTATAAGATATTTTCCTAAAATTATTAATTTTACGGATTAAAACTGGCACTGGCATATTTCACCAAAATTTTCTAATTGCTACAAAAAATTCCCCGATTTCATACATAGTTAGTTTCGTAATTTTAAACAAAAGTTTCGGCATTAGACAAAAATTTCCCAGTTTTACAGAAAATATTCCTAATTTTTTACTAACTTCCCGATTTCATAAATGAAATTCAAAAATTTTTGTATACTGATTTTCCCATTTGCGTACAATAATTTTCATTTTCATACAAGATTCTCCCATGTTCATACGAAATTTTTTTCGAGTTTCATGTAATTCTTCTACAGTTTCATACAAGCTTTTTCGAGTTTCACGCATGACTTAATTTCATATCAGTTATACAATTAATTAACCGACAACAACGATGTATTCAGATTGTGAGTTTTCATTGTAACACAGGCTATAATGCCAGACATTGTGTATTAAACTGCTTCAACGCGCACAGAATAAACGCTAGAGTATTTTTAACGTTAAAACAACGTGATGCTGATTTTAAATTATAATTTTCAATAATTAGATAAACTAATTTCCAAATTTAAAAAAACTCTTAATACATACATATATTGAAAATTTATGACGGAAAATCTTTGAGAAGTCATTTATGCATTTTCCTAAATGATTTTGTGTAAAGATTTCAAATTTTTACGTTTTTAACCAAAATTTGCCATTTCTGTACATATTCTTGGTTGTTTCTCCAAAACTTTTCCATTTTATTAATTTAGAAATTCCCAATATTTCACAAAGTTTGCCCACTATTTTACAATGTCTTTACATTTTTTCCAAAATCGCAAAATTTCTTATAAAATTTGTCCATAAAAATGCTAAAATGTAATACTTCAACCCTGCCACTTTTATAATCAGCTCGTGAGTAACGTATCATAGGTCTAGCGGGAAATTTTTAAAATTATGTTTCACCGGGAAATTTTTTGAGTACTAATGGATACCGGGAAGAAAAAGTTTTTTCCGGGGGCGCCAAACACAGCTCCGATTGCTACATCCATTTTACAAATTTACAATTCCATTTTGCATCCCGTGATTGGATTGATATGTGGAATCGAAAATTAGCTGCAGGAGCAATAGTCCGAAGGTGTGTTGTGGAGGAGGTGGAGGGAAAAAGGAGAAGGAGGCAAGGACTTTGGAGTTGGAGGGGTTGTTGAGGAGTGTCATCCCGAGGAGGAGGAGAGAACGAATGGATTGAGGCAGTTCATAAATGCTGCTGGAAGATGATGGTGGCAAGAGGAGGAACCCGAGAAGGGGTAAAGTCCTGTGATGAACGGGGGAAGGAAAAGTTTAGGATAATCAGGAGCAGGTGCCTGATCCCATGAGGGGATTGGAGGGAGGAGATGAGTAGTGCGAAGAAGGGTTTGTTGAGTGCAGGGGAAGTGTGAGTTGGTGAGTTTCAAGGATTGCCTGCGCAAGTATTTCACCCGGGGGAAATGAGCCTCCGGTTGTGCTGATTCTTCCTCAGAGGGTGCGTCACTTTAGTGTCGTTCTAGAGGGACTTTTAGACTTTATCAACAACAGTCCCTTTTCAGGAAGCTCATTGCACACCACCGTTTCTTAATCATCAGTAAATATTTGTCCGAAACTCCTTTTCTATCTCCGTTTTGTTTCTCTGCAGGCGCCAAAACCAATCGTGTATCCGGTAAAATTTGTTAGTTCCGAAATGAGCCAGAAATGGAACTTAATTCGGAATTGCTAGCTAAACCGGCAAAATTATTTTGCTTAACATGTACCCATCACAGCAATAGCTATTGAACAAGATTCATTCAATTTAAATTACATACCTAACCGATAGTATTAAATTATCTATAAAGTTTTGGTAGTAATAACATAGTAAACATCCATGGTAAACATTAAAACATTATAAGTGTTGAGGTCACGAATTAGAAAAATATTATAGAGTAACAATTTGCGTTGGTTGACACCCCCAAAATTTTTTCTTCCGATTTCGATTGTTGGGCTGTTATTAAGTAGTACTAGGCCTACTAAAGTGGTCAAATCAGTTTTGGACCCCAGAGCCTCTGTACTTAGAAATGACGGCCTGTTGAATATTGAAAAATAGGGTTCAAGAACTTCATTTTTCTTTCAACCAGGATGAGTTCTGGAGCTGAAATTTTTTACACTAATTGCGAAAAGTAGTACCTAGATGGACATCACACTGACCACTCTGTAAACTATTACTGTGATTTTATTTTAAAAATCCAAAAAGTGCAAAATTTTGGTTGAAGAAAAAATTGATTAATTTTTGCATTTTAAATTAAAATAATATTCTTATCGCTCAAAATTGTTGCAAATACACCGACAAAATTATATGAAACGCCAAAAACTGAAAATGCGAACTTTTTGTGGTAGCTGTGGCATCTAACTTACAGCACCGCGTTCCCTCATGAGGTTTCTTCAAACTGTAACACAGTCCATGTATGGGCATCTCATAACGTTTGTCAGTAAACTTGCTACAATTTTGAGCGATAAGAATATTATTTTAATTTAAAATGCAAAAATTAATCATTTTTTTCTTCAACCAAAATTTTGCACTTTTTGGATTTTTAAAATAAAATCACAGTAATAGTTTACAGAGTGGTCAGTGTGATGTCCATCTAGGTACTACTTTTCGCAATTAGTGTAAAAAATTTCAGCTCCAGAACTCATCCTGGTTGAAAGAAAAATGAAGTTCTTGAACCCTATTTATTAACTACCGGAAGCAAAGCTGAGGTAGTTTATGCGATCAGTTTGTTTGTCTGTCTGTCTGTCTGTCTGTTTGTGCGCACAAAATCTCAGCAACTACAAGGCAGATTGGGCTCAAATTTGGCAGAACGATAGCTTATGTTAATATTGCTTCATATACATATTTTCAGGCTTCTAGCTCAATATTTCAAAAAGTTGGAAAAATGAGGGGAAATTATGGCATTATATGCTGAGGTATATATTGCGATCAGTTTGTTTGTCTGTCTGTCTGTCTGTCTGTTTGTGCGCACAAAATCTCAGCAACTACAAGGCAGATTGGGCTCAAATTTGGCAGAACGATAGCTTATGTTAATAGTGCTTCATATACATATTTTCAGGCTTCTAGCTCAATATTTCAAAAAGTTGGAAAAATGAGGGGAAATTATGGCATTATATGCTGAGGTATATATTGCGATCAGTTTGTTTGTCTGTCTGTCTGTCTGTCTGTTTGTGCGCACAAAATCTCAGCAACTACAAGGCAGATTGGGCTCAAATTTGGCAGAACGATAGCTTATGTTAATAGTGCTTCATATACATATTTTCAGGCTTCTAGCTCAATATTTCAAAAAGTTGGAAAAATGAGGGGAAATTATGGCATTATATGCTGAGATATATATTGCGATCAGTTTGTTTGTCTGTCTGTCTGTCTGTCTGTCTGTTTGTGCGCACAAAATCTCAGCAACTACAGGGCAGATTGGGCTCAAATTTGGCAGAACGATAGCTTATGTTAATAGTGCTTTATATACATATTTTCAGACTTATATCTCAACTTTTCAAAAATTTGCAAAAATTAATATTGAATTAAGAGGCTTTGGGTATTTTTGAAACGTTTTCTGGGCATTTTTGAAACGTTTTCTGGGCACTTTTGTAACGTTTTCTGAGCATTTTTGTAACGTTTTCAGGGCATTTTTGTAACGTTTTCAGGGCATTTTTGAAACGTTTTCTGGGCATTTTTAAAACATTTTCTGGGCATTTTTGAAACGTTTTCTGGGCGTTTTTGAAACATTTTCTGGGCATTTTTGAAACGTTTTCTGGGCACTTTTGTAACGTTTTCAGGGCATTTTTGTAACGTTTTCAGGGCATTTTTGAAACGTTTTCTGGGCATTTTTGAAACGTTTTCTGGGCATTTTTGAAACATTTTCTGGGCATTTTTGAAACGTTTTCTGGGCATTTTTGAAACATTTTCTGGGCATTTTTGTAACGTTTTCTGGGCATTTTTTAAACGTTTTCTGGGCATTTTTGAAACATTTTCTGGGCATTTTTGAAACGTTTTCTGGGCATTTTTGAAACATTTTCTGGGCATTTTTGTAACGTTTTCTGGGCACTTTTGTAACGTTTTCATGGCATTTTTGTAACGTTTTCTGAGCATTTTTGAAACGTTTTCTGGGCATTTTTGAAACGTTTTCAGGGCATTTTTGAAACGTTTTCTGTGCATTTTTGAAACGTTTTCTGGGCATTTTTGAAACGTTTTCTGGGCGTTTTTGAAACATTTTCTGGGCATTTTTGAAACGTTTTCTGGGCACTTTTGTAACGTTTTCTGGGCATTTTTGAAACGTTTTCTGGGCATTTTTGAAACGTTTTCAGGGAATATTTGAAACGTTTTCTGGGCATTTTTGAAACATTTTCTGGGCATTTTTGAAACGTTTTCTGGGCATTTTTGAAACATTTTCTGGGCATTTTTGAAACGTTTTCTGGGCATTTTTGAAACATTTTCTGGGCATTTTTGAAACATTTTCTGGGCATTTTTGAAACGTTTTCTGGGCATTTTTGAAACATTTTCTGGGCATTTTTGAAACGTTTTCTGGGCATTTTTGAAACGTCTTCTGGGCATTTTTGAAACGTTTTCTGGGCATTTTTGAAACATTTTCTGGGCATTTTTGAAACGTTTCAGGGCATTTTTGAAACGTTTTCAGGGCATTTTTGAAACGTTTTCAGGGCATTTTTGAAACGTTTTCTGGGCATTTTTGAAACATTTTCTGGGCATTTTTGAAACGTTTTCTGGGCATTTTTGAAACGTTTCAGGGCATTTTTGAAACATTTTCTGGGCATTTTTGAAACATTTTCTGGGCATTTTTGAAACGTTTTCTGGGCATTTTTGAAACGTTTCAGGGCATTTTTGAAACGTTTTCTGGGCATTTTTGAAACGTTTCAGGGCATTTTTGAAACATTTTCTGGGCATTTTTGAAACATTTTCTGGGCATTTTTGAAACGTTTTCTGGGCATTTTTGAAACGTTTCAGGGCATTTTTGAAACGTTTTCTGGGCACTTTTGTAACGTTTTCAGGGCATTTTTGTAACGTTTTCAGGGCATTTTTGAAACGTTTTCTGGGCATTTTTGAAACGTTTTCTGGGCATTTTTGAAACATTTTCTGGGCATTTTTGAAACGTTTTCTGGGCATTTTTGAAACATTTTCTGGGCATTTTTGTAACGTTTTCTGGGCATTTTTTAAACGTTTTCTGGGCATTTTTGAAACATTTTCTGGGCATTTTTGAAACGTTTTCTGGGCATTTTTGAAACATTTTCTGGGCATTTTTGTAACGTTTTCTGGGCACTTTTGTAACGTTTTCATGGCATTTTTGTAACGTTTTCTGAGCATTTTTGAAACGTTTTCTGGGCATTTTTGAAACGTTTTCAGGGCATTTTTGAAACGTTTTCTGTGCATTTTTGAAACGTTTTCTGGGCATTTTTGAAACGTTTTCTGGGCGTTTTTGAAACATTTTCTGGGCATTTTTGAAACGTTTTCTGGGCACTTTTGTAACGTTTTCTGGGCATTTTTGAAACGTTTTCTGGGCATTTTTGAAACGTTTTCAGGGAATATTTGAAACGTTTTCTGGGCATTTTTGAAACATTTTCTGGGCATTTTTGAAACGTTTTCTGGGCATTTTTGAAACATTTTCTGGGCATTTTTGAAACGTTTTCTGGGCATTTTTGAAACATTTTCTGGGCATTTTTGAAACATTTTCTGGGCATTTTTGAAACGTTTTCTGGGCATTTTTGAAACATTTTCTGGGCATTTTTGAAACGTTTTCTGGGCATTTTTGAAACGTCTTCTGGGCATTTTTGAAACGTTTTCTGGGCATTTTTGAAACATTTTCTGGGCATTTTTGAAACGTTTCAGGGCATTTTTGAAACGTTTTCAGGGCATTTTTGAAACGTTTTCAGGGCATTTTTGAAACGTTTTCTGGGCATTTTTGAAACATTTTCTGGGCATTTTTGAAACGTTTTCTGGGCATTTTTGAAACGTTTTCAGGGCATTTTTGAAACATTTTCTGGGCATTTTTGAAACATTTTCTGGGCATTTTTGAAACGTTTTCTGGGCATTTTTGAAACGTTTCAGGGCATTTTTGAAACGTTTTCTGGGCATTTTTGAAACGTTTTCAGGGCATTTTTGAAACGTTTTCTGGGCATCATTTTTCATTTAATTCAGCACGTTGCTTCCGGTAGTTACTCATTTACGAAGGTTCTTGTCAATATTCAACAGGCCGTCATTTCTAAGTACAGAGGCTCTGGGGTCCAAAACTGATTTGACCACTTTAGTAGGCCTAGTACTACTTAATAACAGCCAAACAATCGAAATCTGAAGAAAAAATTTTTGGGGTGTCAACCTACGCAAATTGTTACTCATATCATACTGTTTTACGTTTACGCATTTAAGAAAATGGTTTAGTACAAAAATTTCATTTAGTTCCAAAATGAACCAAACATGGAACTAAATCCGAGATTGTTAAGTAAATTGAAAATTTTTTCCGTTAAGCATCAACTGAAAGCCCGTAATTATTAACAATAACCACTTTACAATTTTTTACACTTATGTCACTTTGAGTTGAATCGGCAGCGGCAGCATTCAGTTTTTTGGCGGAGAAGATGTACCATCATCTTTGGCTAGGTTAGAGAAATGTTAACAACGCAGAATATATGTACTTTTCTACACTACAGTCGTCTACCTAAGAAATATTTCAAATAACTTTCAGTGTTTTAAAAAAGATTTAGTATTTAAATTTCAAATTTTCTCGTTTTAAAATCAGAATCTTCCATTTCTGTACAAAGCGCATTTTCCGTTATTTCTTGAAAACTTTACCATTACCATTTTATAAATTTATATCTTTTTACTATTTTACAAAAATTTTGCACTATTTCAGAAATTGTTTTCATTTTTTTTGCAAAATTGTTCCAATATGCAAAATTTTCGTATAAAATGCGTCATTAAGTCCATTGTATTAACTCAACTCTGTCAGTTTTATAACCAACTCGTGACGTTACATGTCTAGCGGGAAATTTTAAATTATATGTTCACCGGTAAATTTTTTGAGTACACCTGGATACCGGGAAGAAAAAGTTTTTTCCAGGGGCGCATTTTTATCGTACCTGTGTTAAAACATATTCCCGACCTAACCAAGAAAATGTGTTAAAGCGTGAAGTTTTTCACACACTCAAAACTAGGACAAAATGATTGTAATGATTTTACCTATTTTTTGGAATGAATTGACTGCATAAAAATACTATTGCTGTTTGCTATTGCTAGTAACTGATGATATTTTCGCAACCATTACCATAAACATTCTGCCATTGAAATTGATTATCAATCTTCATTAGTCATTTTGATATCATTTGAAGTATTACTTTATCAGTAACCTTTTAACTTGTCCCTCATTTCTATAAAGTTTCATAGTAAACCAGAACAAAAATTCTGGTTTTGTGCGTACAGCGATTATGTCAATTGAAACAAGCTATTTAATAATATGCTTTTAGCTTTAATGGGGCATTTTTTATCTTTTCAAACCAACTGGTTAAGGAGATTTGTAAAACACAGTAATTACCTAACCAGAAACGTTTTTGGCAATGCTTCAGCGCCATTTCCTTTCTTGGTGGAGGCGGAATAGCATACTGAATTTTCAGATCCACAATCCTTCAATCTCTACTGCAGTTATTTCGTAACAAAATGTTTGACATAACATGGCTTACCTGATTCACACATAGGAATACTTTTACATAAATAAATAACTAAATAATTGTAATTATCTTATGTAGTTAGCTAATATAAAAACTCATCTAAGTAGCTACCAGTATTATCTCTATCCGACCCGACCTACATACTTATTGTTAGTACCTTAAGGAAATCGGGAAATGAATACCCAGAAGTGTCATTTAGTCTTAAAAATTCAAAATGAATTAAAACATGTATTTAGCTAAATGGCCCTCTCCAGCAAAAATCATCACTTCCGATTTCAAAATATGTGTAATTTGCAATCAAGCAAACTTGCAGCTTACTTCTCAATGATATGACAAGGATGTTAAAGTAGGAAGCGGATCATGAGAATAATTTACTTGTGGCAATATTTTATTTGTCAGGATAAAATCGTTGTTTTCCCGGAAATTCTAGGCATACTCTCCGAAAAGTCAAAAATTAACCATCACTCCGCAGAAAAATGATTTTTTCCGGGAAATGTATTATTTTTGTCATTTTATTCCAAATTAAGATTCTTTTTTACAATACATAAAATACGTGTACGATTCCTTTTAATGCACTACTACACTTCTTTGGACGACCTGGTCCTCTTTTAGTACCTAATCTACCAGTCATAACCTCTGAAGGCATTTCGATTTTTTCGTACAGCGAAAGTGCATGCATGCAAAACTAAGACTTAAAAATCAGAACAAATACAAGTGTAGTCTAATTAAGAGCCAATATTTTTCAGATGAAATGCGGAGTACATGAAAACCTTTAGAAGGTTCCTTAACTTGCTTTGTTTTATAAGGCACTTAAATTCTGGTGGGTTTTGTCACTCCCGACGCGTAACATTCATACACTAATGCGTTTTGTTCTGGAAGTAATCCGTAATCAAGCTGCAGAGTTACTTAGATTTTGCAAATCCATTTTGCCGAAGATTTTGTTTGAACCTTGCACGTACGCACGCACCTGCTATGTACGTAGTAGTAATCAACAGTTTCAAAAAGTTTTGTAAATATCAGTGTGTTCTTGATTTTCCAATGCAATGAAATATCTTCCTCAGAAATTGATATTTTCCACTTTAATCGTTTTGCAGTGATTACTAGCACTACACGCTCAAAACCTAAATCAGAATCTAATATTACCACGTGAATCCTTGTGCTACTTTTGACTATCATACAGAGACTGGAGGACCACCATTTATCTTTCCCTAACTTGTCCCTACAAAGTTAATATGCGTAAATTTGCATCCTATGTTCAATATGCTAATGGCGTTGTCAGTTGCTAATTTAAGAAAGATGACAAAAATAATACATTTCCCGGAAGAAATCATTTTTCTGCAGAATGATGATTAATTTTTGACTTTTCGGAGAGTATGCCTAGAATTTCCGGTAAACCGAAGATTCTATCCGGCAGAGAAATTACATGCCTACATTTTTTATGTTGCCCCAAAACTGTACTGTATTGCATCTGATGATATTGTTTACTCAGCCGACGGGACTATGGGTTCTATCTGTCTTGTGAAACTTATACCCATCCGAACGAGGCTTTTCCTGTCGTTTTCTAAAGGCGACTCTGAGGGGCGAACGATTTTTTTTCTTAGGAATTTTTTTGGTCTTTGGAGTCGACTTTTTCTTCGCAGAAAGGTAAAAAGAAGCAGCGACGACTAGTAATTCGATTCCAAACTTGTATTTTCACAAGAGTAGACTTCAAGCTCAAACAAATTTTCATATGCACAGATTTTTAGATTTTATTTCTTCTTTCACAAAAAATATTCTAGTCCCTTATAATTCTAATTTAGAATAACTGATACAGGGCGTTTTTTTTCGTGACTGACCCCCCCAAAATCTGACCCCTTTGAATTTAATTGTTACTATGCTTACTGCATAGCCTGTCTAAGGATGAAAAGAAATCAAACAAACTTGGTTCGATTTTTCTCTTGTGTTAGCCAAAAATTGCAATTTCTGGAAAATTAAGTTAGGTCTGTGGTTTAGTCGTTATTGCTTTTATATGCATGACTTAATCCGTTTAATTGTTTGTGGTGTAGACGTAACCTGCAAATTGCATTATTTTAAATATAACTTTTTAGCTGTATCCCTTAATTCACCAATGTTATATCAAATTACTTAAAACGTAGATTTTCTAACTTCGTCATTTTTTATGGTAGCCGAAAATTGCTTAATACCCATGTACAAAAACATAAACCTACTCGATTACAAAAAACCGCATTTGAAAATCTTTTTTCTAAAGGAAGATATGAAGTTTTCAAAAATTTTGGGGGCTCCACTTTTGCGCATGCGGTTTAGAAAAATTTGCATAACTCCAGTGTTTCGTGCTCGATTGCAACGATCGATACCAATTATGAAACAACAAAAATAGTTTAATAATTTAAGTACCACTTCATAAAACATAAAGCTTTCAAACAGCCACAGGAAGCCCTAATGCTGAAAACTACCTTCATCGAGATTCCTTCCGGTCTGACACAAAATTCATTTTTTCGCAGCTTTATGGGCCCAAATCGAAAAAGTAAAAAATACCCCTCCTAGATAAACCGATTGCGCATATTCTAAAGTTAATTTCATGAAAAAACTCGATAAAATGAAAAAATGGCGCACAACTTTGTGAGCCAAAGTTGATTTGGCATGTATTCGATTTTTCAGTTTTTAACGAGTAAACTTTAAAATATGATATTTCATGCGTATACTTTATTCAAATTTAATAAAAAACCTTGCAAAAATAGCATGTGGCTAGAAACTTGGGAATACAATGCTCTGTACCTATACTACATCTAGTACCTTCAATTACAATGTTAATTACATGCTAGTTATCTAGAATATGTAGCACTTTTTTAATGTCCTTATCTGAAATGTAAAACTTTAAATATGAATTTTTGTGCCAACGCTCTTATTTTTCAGCAGACTCGTTCGAACAAACCACAAAAGCTGAAGTTCTGGGATTCGCATGAGCATGGAGTAACGTCAACGCCGGGTAGGTACATACTCGTTTCATGTTAGCCTCGGTGCGAAAACAAATTTAGATCATCTGCTTGTATAAGCAAAAGGGATTTCAGCTTCGTGAGTACTTTTCTGTTAGTGAAAGTTAAAAGTTTGAATTGAATTTCAAAAACTGAATTTTCTTAACTGTAAAAATGGAGGTTCAGCGTTGTTGCAATCCCTTGAATAAAAAAGACCATTTGAGTCACTGGGTATCCAAGTCCAAGGTAGCAAGTATTGACCCTAGCCTTTTGGTTTCCATTAGCAACTTGTTCCCCACGCTCCATACGACTTCGCTGGTGTGCGGAAGTTGTTTGAGTCAACTTAAATTAACTGCACATGACCACACAAAGGTTTGTTTGGATCCATTTGGTCAAGGTTCGCTCTTGGCAACCAATGGAAGGGAAATTACAAAGGCATTTTGGAAAAAGCACAAGTTGGTGTTTAGTGAAAGTGAAATTGGCAAATGTTTGTGCCTTAACTGCAAAATGAAAGTTAATGCTGCCAATGCGTTTGCTATTGACCAAAGGAAATTGTGTGTCAACCCTTTTAGTAAGGCGTGTCACTTGGCGGGATCTGACAGCAGGGAAATCAACGCAAAGTTACCATTTCGCTTTCCTGAGTTTGCGGACAAGCTATTTGTTGGATTGAAAATCTGCGATCCATGTCAATTGGATTTATACCGCCAGGAAGTCCAGCATGTGGAAGGCGTGGAGGAAGTTTCTGTACCTATTTTTTCTCCACTACAAGAGGGAACTGCAATGGCCACAGATGATGTGCAGGAAAACCCGTTGGATCTCTCAATGGGACCTTAAGCTGGAATCGAGTCGGCAACGATTTCAAATGATGATAATGAAGACGCTGGCAGCACTAGTTCCGTGGAGTCGTTTTTGGGCTTTTCCGATGACGAAGATCCTGAGTTAAAATGCTTGGAGGCTAAAGACAAGTTGGACAGAACCCTACGCAATTTTCATTAAAGCCATTGGACGCGGGGAGTGATTTCATTTCACCTTATTCACAGATAAAGCAAGTGGTACAAGTACAAATGGAAACTATTTCCGGACGCAAGCTAATGTTTTCACCAAAGGAATGTCCAGACTGCGAATCTCTTTTAGCAGGCGCTCAAGCAAAGTTTAGAACTACAGATCCCCGTGGAAAGTACGCTATATTAACTTCTATTCCAAAGACGATCGGAAAAAATAAAGCCAGAAGACTGTTCGGATGCAGTAAATATTTAGTTCGAAAAGCGTTTAGAATTCGGGAAAGAGAAGGTGCGTTTTCGTATCCACTTCCAACAAATTACGGAAAACATATTTCAGATGATCTCCAAAATAAAGTTGTGGAATTTTACAAGGCTCCGGAAAATGGCAGGATTCTACCTGGAAAGCGTGAAGATCTGTGCATAAAAACTGATGATGCAAATGGAAAGATTCGAGTTGCCAAAATACGCCTGTTACTTACCTTGAACGAACTGTATTCGGAGTTTCTGTCAAAGTATCCTGGAATCAAAATATCGATTTCATCTTTTTACTTATTGAAACCAAGACAATGTGTGTGGATGGGAAATAGGCTTTACCAAAAGACTTGCACATGTGTAGTGCATGAAAATTTCGATTTACTTTTACAAGCTCTAAACAAACCGGTTAATCTTCGTTGGGTCTTAGACAACATTCCTTGTCACGAAACTTTTGAAACCTGCATGATGGGACTTTGCAGTGACTGTCCGAAGGACGCATCAATTGAATGGATTTTTAATGAACTTGAGGATATTGAAGAGTTAACTTATTAGCAGTGGCAGCACACTGACGGTGCTGAAATGACCACAATTTTGGATAGTGTGTCAACTTTCAAGGAACGCATTCGAGCCGCTATTCCAAAGATTTTGAAGCATCACTTTTACATGGGGACGCAGAATCAGTGTGTGGAAAAATGGAAAAACGAAGCACTTCAAAATCCGGATGAACTACTTGTAAATTAGACTTTGCTATGAATTATAGCTTTGCCTTCCAGATTGAAATTCAAACAGCCCATTGGGGTCACGCACAAGCAACGGTGCACCCGTTTTATGTTCAGTGGTATTCTGTGGATAAATCTCAGATTTCTCATTGCAGCTACGTTGCAATAAGTGATGAATTAACGCACAACACCCGCACATTTTAAGCCTTCCAGCATTCGTTTATAAACCTGATAAAGACAGACTTTCCGCGTGTAAAGATAATTCGGTATATTTCTGATGGCTCAGGGGCACAATATAAAAATTACATGAACATGCTCAACCTTCTAAATCACGAAAAGGACTTTAATTTAAAAGCTGATTGGGAGTTTTTCACCACTGCATATGGAAAAGGTGAGTGCTTCTACTAGAAATTTTTATTAATTTCTTCTGTAAAATTAGTTAAGCAACTAACTTTTTATTGTCCAGGTGAATGTGATGGCGTATCCGGGGTTGTAAAGCAGTCAACTCGTCTAGAAAGTCTTCGGCGCCAGCCATGGGAACCCAAAATTACCACTCCTGCTGAAATGTATCAGTTCTGCAAAGACAAACTGGAAAACAAGACCCGCAAATTCTTTTTTGTGCCGCGAGAATCTATGCAGTCATTTAAGGCACTTTTAGACAAACGCTTTGAGACAGGAAAAACTATCCGTGGAACTCGGGATTTTCATTCATTTCGTGTTGTAAATTGTGACACGTTGGAAGCCCGTAACTTTTCGTTTCAAAAAGATGGAAAACTTCTTCAACTCGGACACTCAGCACACGGAAATCAGTATTATGTAAACCAGTATGTAGCTGTGCGGTTTTTGGATGACTTCAACGTAGGTAAAATCAAAGAGTGCGATGAGGAAGAGTTAATTTTTAGCTTCTTTAAAAAAGAACAAAGTTCAATTTTACATGGCCACGGCATCCGTCTGAATTGGCGATTCTGAGTAGAGATGTACTGACACAGTTAAATGAACCAGAGCCAACATCTAGGTCCGGGAGACAGTTTTACTTTTCAGATAAGGACATTAAAAAAGTGCTACATATTCTAGATAACTAGCATGTAATTAACATTGTAATTGAAGGTACTAGATGTAGTATAGGTACAGAGCATTGTATTCCCAAGTTTCTAGCCACATGCTATTTTTGCAAGGTTTTTTATTAAATTTGAATAAAGTATACGCATGAAATATCATATTTTAAAGTTTACTCGTTAAAAACTGAAAAATCGAATACATGCCAAATCAACTTTGGCTCACAAAGTTGTGCGCCATTTTTTCATTTTATCGAGTTTTTTCATGAAATTAACTTTAGAATATGCGCAATCGGTTTATCTAGGAGGGGTATTTTTTACTTTTTCGATTTTGGCCCATAAAGCTGCGAAAAAATGAATTTTGTGTCAGACCGGAAGGAATCTCGATGAAGGTAGTTTTCAGCATTAGGGCTTCCTGTGGCTGTTTGAAAGCTTTATGTTTTATGAAGTGGTACTTAAATTATTAAACTATTTTTGTTGTTTCATAATTGGTATCGATCGTTGCAATCGAGCACGAAACACTGGAGTTATGCAAATTTTTCTAAACCGCATGCGCAAAAGTGGAGCCCCCAAAATTTTTGAAAACTTCATATCTTCCTTTAGAAAAAAGATTTTCAAATGCGGTTTTTTGTAATCGAGTAGGTTTATGTTTTTGTACATGGGTATTAAGCAATTTTCGGCTACCATAAAAAATGACGAAGTTAGAAAATCTACGTTTTAAGTAATTTGATATAACATTGGTGAATTAAGGGATACAGCTAAAAAGTTATATTTAAAATAATGCAATTTGCAGGTTACGTCTACACCACAAACAATTAAACGGATTAAGTCATGCATATAAAAGCAATAACGACTAAACCACAGACCTAACTTAATTTTCCAGAAATTGCAATTTTTGGCTAACACAAGAGAAAAATCGAACCAAGTTTGTTTGATTTCTTTTCATCCTTAGACAGGCTATGCAGTAAGCATAGTAACAATTAAATTCAAAGGGGTCAGATTTTGGGGGGGTCAGTCACGAAAAAAAACGCCCACAACTTCTTAACATAATAGATACTTTGACTTGTATGATCAGGTTATTACTTTCTGACCCAGATAAAAAGATTTTTATAAGATATATGACGAACATAATGTGACCCTGGAACAAAACATGCACACTATTTTATTAATAAATAGTTTCAAGTTTTCAATATAGTTTAAAATATAGTTTATAACAACATTATAGTTTATATAGTACAATTGCAAAAGAGTAATTATAAACATTTAAAACTTCAATTCTAAACAAGGACATGTTTGCTTTCAAGTGTTTACAACTGTAATATTACAATTGTGACGAAAATCGTTCATTCCATAGCTTTGTTTTATGTGACAAATCTTTTTCCAACGAACTTAAAAATTATTCACTGTATTTTATGTTCTTTTAGCAATTACTCTACCTTGATACTTACCTAAGCATAAAATTTTGCATACCGCAGCATGTTTTGTTGAAAAAGTAAACACAATTTTTTGGTAATGTCAATAACCATTATAAAGCATGGTTTTTTTTCGAAAGTTTAAACCTTTATTAATATAAAAGATATAGCTGTAGACAATTGACATCGTGTAGGGTAAAACCTATTGTTAGTATGAAATTTAAAAATTATTTAAGTTTACGAGGCAGACCAATGATCATGGTTGCAAACCAAAATTCATATGTATAAAAACTTTAATCATCATCGACTAATAAATAGATAAATTAATGAACAAATACAAATACGTTTTATTATTTCAAACTAAGGATAACAAAAAAACAATCTTTGCTTTGCTTCGGAAATCGGAAACCAGCTTTGCTTTTTGATGACGATTTATAAAGAGTAAGAACGCGTGATGGGGGGACGCAAAAAATAAATCTACTTGGAATTTGAAAGTTTTTGCTTTATTTGAATACACATACGTCGAGAATATTCCACACCAAGTTTCAGTGTCTCAAGTTGCCCCATGACGAAATTAGAAGGGTTCCAATTTTGAGCGTTGAAGAACGACTTGTTGAACCATTATTCCGTGAGGATAAAGAGTTGGTGGCTGAAACTTTTTTGGCAAAATAGTTATAGTATTAGGTTTAATTCGTGACAATATCACGTCATGACCACGCATCTGTATTTTTTTAGAAAATGATTTGTCAAAAAATCTGAAAATTTCACGATTTTTTCAAATTTAAGCTGCTGTAACTTACCATATGTGGGATTTTGGAAACTTCTAGGAGGTTGACCACCTACAATATTTCATGGCTTTTCTTCTGCAGAAAACCGTTTTCAAAAATATGAAGTAGTTCGGTAGTTATGCATAAAACTGTAAGTCAACACATTTTCTTTGACCGATTTTCATATATTCAGAACAAAGTGGCAATTTCTTTAGAATATTTGGTGGGATGATTAATAGCACATTCGAAAGCCCTAAATATGCGCTATCTATAGTAACCATGACAACCCTGAAAATACTTGACCATAGGAAATGCCAACTCAAGCATTGTTGGATTCGAGTTTGTCAAAACGGGTCCCGATTTTACAAAATCAGACGTAACTTTTCTTGGAAATCGAAATTTGCAAAAATGAAAAAACCCATTTTTGGCCAATTCATTAGAAACATTTTGACACCTTGACCAATCGAATTGGACGTCTTGGTGACACGTGGCGAATGACAGAATGAAGCAATCTCGACCAATTTTCAAAATTTCGAGTTTTTAAAAACTTTCTAATTTTTGTGATGTTGGCACATAAAATACCAAATAAGTGTACATTATAATTACTGGTGACTGTTAGCAGCATTTTGCACAAATTTAGGCTCATAAAGCAAAACTTCAAGAAATTCAAAATTTTGAAAATTGGTCGAGATTGCTTCATTCTGTCATTCGCCACGTGTCACCAAGACGTCCAATTCGATTGGTCAAGGTGTCAAAATGTTTCTAATGAATTGGCCAAAAATGGGTTTTTTCATTTTTGCAAATTTCGATTTCCAAGAAAAGTTACGTCTGATTTTGTAAAATCGGGACCCGTTTTGACAAACTCGAATCCAACAATGCTTGAGTTGGCATTTCCTATGGTCAAGTATTTTCAGGGTTGTCATGGTTACTATAGATAGCGCATATTTAGGGCTTTCGAATGTGCTATTAATCATCCCACCAAATATTCTAAAGAAATTGCCACTTTGTTCTGAATATATGAAAATCGGTCAAAGAAAATGTGTTGACTTACAGTTTTATGCATAACTACCGAACTACTTCATATTTTTGAAAACGGTTTTCTGCAGAAGAAAAGCCATGAAATATTGTAGGTGGTCAACCTCCTAGAAGTTTCCAAAATCCCACATATGGTAAGTTACAGCAGCTTAAATTTGAAAAAATCGTGAAATTTTCAGATTTTTTGACAAATCATTTTCTAAAAAAATACAGATGCGTGGTCATGACGTGATATTGTCACGAATTAAACCTAATACTATAACTATTTTGCCAAAAAAGTTTCAGCCACCAACTCTTTATCCTCACGGAATAATGGTTCAACAAGTCGTTCTTCAACGCTCAAAATTGGAACCCTTCTAATTTCGTCATGGGGCAACTTGAGACACTGAAACTTGGTGTGGAATATTCTCGACGTATGTGTATTCAAATAAAGCAAAAACTTTCAAATTCCAAGTAGATTTATTTTTTGCGTCCCCCCATCACGCGTTCTTACTCAAAGGCTTTCGTCAAATATCAAAATCAAAAGTCGCATTTTCATCAAAGCGTTGGGAACTTTCTCAGCCTGTTACTGAACTGTGAAAGAAATTTACTATGTTTGAACATAATCGTACATTGATACGGTCAAGCCAACACCTTTTGTAATTTTTAGCGCATAGAGCATCAGTCAAAGCAGCTGCTTCCGACGTGTAAATCAAAAACCTTTTAGTCGTATTTTTAAACCTCACCATTGGTCGTTGTTCAAATTATGGAGAATTTCTAGCAGAAACAATTTAAATTTCTATGATTACAAAAACTTCAATCCCAATGTGGTTCGCGACCAAATTCAAAGTTCAACATTTCCAGTGTTCCATATCATTATATTTCTAATATGAAATAAATATCATTATATTTTCAAAAACCACTTTTTCATTTGGCTATTTTGCACAAGTAGACAACATTGTTATTTACCTATATAACAATACTTAAAAGCGTTGCATGCTCAGTTGCAAAATATATAGTATTTTGATGTAATTAAAATAATGTTTATTAAAGCATGTTAGCACTTATGAAAGAGTACAGTTTTATAAATTCCGCATTCTGATTTGTGACATGCAAAAACGATTACAAACTACAAATCTGAAAGTAACCGCCGAATTGAACTAAACATTGGAATATCTTAAAGTTACGTATTGTAAATTACATTTATTGAATGTTGAAAATTGTTTAGCTTTTTACTTTCTTTTTAAAACAAGTTTGTGTTGAGCCAAACTAGGACAGCATCGTACCTGGATACGGACCAAGAACGTATCGTTTTAAGCAAAAAGTGCATCGCTGTGTGCTGCGAAAGCAAGTGCTTCTGCGGTATAAATTATAAAAACTTAGCGGTGTGCGAACTTAATGTGAAAACCCCACATTATCATCTTGTATAAAGTCTTGTGACCAAATTCAATGTGTAATATCTGCAATATTTTATATTATTATTTCCTTATTAAAATAATAAATTAATGAATATCTTTTGAACATATTACTTTCTCATTTGCCTATTTAATGGGGCTCAGTTATATATTCAAAGGAACTAGAAATGTATTCAACATTAATGCATCTCCAAGTAAATTAGTATTCAAGGCGAATTACCAGCTCTGATTTTTCTAACATTTACACTGGTTCAAGGTTACTTAGTTTTTGCTGTATACAATTTGTGTTTGTCATCGCCAGTGACTGCATTTCCGTTGTATGATGTTTCATGGAAACACTAATGATCTGTCCTTTATAGCGAAGAAAATACGAACAACGTCTGCTTAAAACAAAGCTTAGCATAATTTGATTAAACTAATATTGAGAATAGACCAAAAAGACCAGTAATCTACATCGGTCCTATGTCTTGAATTAATAGGCTTTAGTCTCAAAAATATGTTTAACACGATCTTAAGTGTTGTATGGTTGTATTGGAAGACAAAACCTTGTTAGATGGGAACCTTGTTATATTAAGGTTTAAAAATTGATAAACTTCATAACGCTATTACACAACTTGCATTCATGACTAACTCATTGTTCTCACAAGGTAAAGAAAGTTATTCCTGTTGGCCAATATTTAACATTATATACGTTATCCGTTATCAAATGGCAAGAACATTGACGTAATGTAGGGTGCCAAAACAATATCGGTTTTTTGGTGCAATTCTACGTCTTATCTGGTAATTTAAAAAAAGTTTTTTGATTTGCAAAGGTTCTTTGTTTAGAAATTGGAAGACAGTTGCGTTTTATTGTCATCTTGCAGCCATATGATTAAAACGGCAAAAGTCTTTTGCAATTTGGTTAATTAAATTTCAGTGAAAAGTATAATGAAGCTGAACTTTTCTGCCAACAAAAATTTGAAAAACAAAACATTGAGTTATTTGAGACTGGCTGAAGACTCATGAGCTCTTATAAAAAATATGTTTCTTGATTAACTGATGGCTGTTTCTTTATTAATTAGAAACATTATTTAAAAGCCTGGAATTTTCTTTGAAGAAACTAGCAGTTTCAGCAACAATGGAAACAATCTATCAATTTTCAAATTGCATCTTGACTGTATATTCGAAAACAACCTAGACAGCATCTTACTTTCAGACCATAGGAACAGCACGTTGTGTCTTTGATACTATTTGAAAACGCGCTTGTGTTGCCTAGTATCAATTTCCGCCTTTGTGCCCTTCACAAAAATTTAAAAGTAGTGTGCATATTGAGTGCTCAAATACGTTATTCAGATAAGCCAAAACTGTATTCTACATTGATACATGTCTGAAAGTTTGTTGCTTTGCTTTCAATCTGTCAAACTTTGTCCTAACACCAACTGGTTTTAATATTTCATATATAAACCTGAAGTCGTATTTAATCTTTCCAATTCTCCAAAATTGAATACGATAATATGAAAGTGTTTACCATCAAATCTGCGATAAATCCTTAAAGTAATGTAAAATACACCACCACAAGAAAACTCGAAACGTAATTTAGAAATTGGTTGAACAATGCCCCACATTGATATTGTGTCGTGTTTTAAATATGACTTGGAGTTTCAAGTTTGAAGCAAATAGTAAACCTTAAATTTCATCTATAGAATATTTGAGGGTTAGTGAAAAACGTTTGTGACAACTTATCTTTAAAACATTGATGTTTTTATAGTCCTTAATTAGAGTGAAATGTGGAAATAACAACACAATTTCATCATTCTCATTTGGTTTACTTCGAATTTTGAAGAATTCATTCAGGTATGACGCAAATTCATATTAATGAAATAGAACAGTATTCTACATTGCTGCTGTTTATATATATTTGTAAAATTACGCTTAAAACTGATTTCCTGCAAATGAGCTACCTCAGCGTAGGAACAACAGTAAGCTGAATAAATATTGTGCATTGTTGTTTTCATCTTTGTAATATCCGTAGTACGTTTTGTCGTGTTGTAGGCAAACATATGATTAATACTTCACAAAATTTTTAAAAAATCAAGCTTTTTCATGCAACATTTCTAAATGGTTGAGCTTGTTTGCTTACGAAAGATCAAGTACAAAACTTCTTTACCAGCTTAAACCTAAATGTGCCAGTAGTCAGTTGACTTGGTTAATAAAAATTTGCAAAAGAAAGTTTTCCAGATCTAACAAATTAAAAATATAATACGTGAATAATGAAAAGTGCTGATTTTCGACAATGTTAGAAACTACAATGAGTACAAATAGCTACCTGGAATAAAGGTGAAAGACCATGACGACCAAACATCTCACCGTGGTGTCATGAACTTCTGCAACAATTCGAATTTGAAAATCGAATCATTCAGCCATATTTGCGACTGGCTGAAAACTCATAAACATAAAACGTTATGTGGCACAATGTGCAAGCAAACCAATGTGCCCTAGAAACTTGTTAAAACACGTTTCCCCCACGAAAAATTTTTTTTTATCCTGTTTGCGCTTTACACAACTTATTGAAGTATATACAGACGCTGCATTACCATGCATCAGTGCATGTCTTATAGACAACAAAATTCCAAAAGACTGGTACTTTATACATTGATACTGCGTTTTGACACAATAAGTGGACTAAATTACTAATTTTCAAAAAGGATTGTAAGCATTGTAAGTTTCAAGGATTGTGCATATGGCATGCAGCATACCATATCTTGTCATTGATAGTTCTATAATTGAAATTCCCATTAAGGAAACATGTCAACTTGCAGTCCTTATTTCAAACAACCAACATAATAATTTTTATTTAATATTTTGCATGACTACAAGTATAGTAAATCCTATAATGTATAGATGTATCGCAAAGTCAGTTTTGGTTTCATTATTCTAAAACAATCAACCTTTTAAATTAGAATTTGATAAAAAACTGAAGAAACCAGTGAAAATGAACGTCTTCTAGATTCATACAATCATCAGATAAACATCAATCTATTGTGCAGAAATAACTCTTAAATGGCTAAATTGCACTGAAACTATTGCAATTGGGTATTATTATAGTAAACTCCACTGACTTAGCTTTCGTGATAGTCATATCTTGTTTGTTAGGAGGAACCAGATATGTATTTTACATTGATACATGTCTTTAAAATATTAAACTTTTGGATCTGTTGAAATAATGACCCGCATGCTAATCTATGATGCTGATCTTGAAGTCAAAGGCTAATAATGACACTTCACTTTGATCTATGACAAATGGCTTTGTAATATGACATTTATAAACATGAACTCCTATCCAATCTGTGCTTTTCTTTGAAAAATGTACATATTAAAATATGAAAGAACCATAAATACTGAATGTGACTGCTTTATGAAATATCCATCGATCAATATCCATAACTAACCATCACTTAGAAACCAAAAACATTATTTAGAAAACGCTTAAAAAATACTCTACATTGTTGTTTTGTCGTTTTCTAAACATGACTTCAAATTAAGTATATAGATTACAGTAAACCTTTTTACAAATTTTTGTAGAGAAAATGAGAAAAAACATTTGTAGCATCCCTTTAATTTAGTAGAACCAAAGGAAGCCATGTGTGGATAGAGCAACGTAAACAATTTATTCTCATTTCTTTTAGTTCGCAATTAGAAGAATCTACTCAAGTACTACGCAAATTCATTTTAATGAAATAGAGCATCTAGTCCACATTGCTGCTGCTCATACAAAAAAAACAAAGACTACTTGTAGCTGTAATTTGTAATGCTAGTATTTTCTAGATGTATACTACATATTATTGTCGTAATGTGGTTGAAAAAAGCTGGTAAATATTTCCATGATTTTAGATAATTATCATGCAACATATATATACTTGATCTTGATTGCTTAGAAATGGCCAAATTGTACCCAAACAACTATAAAGAAAGTGTTGATGGAATACAAGAGAAGGTTTGCAATTATGTTCAATATAAAGTAACCAACTAAATGCAAAATGGTTAAGTCTTTCTATTCCATGAATCAAGAGAAAGGTTTTCAAATATTCGCCAATCCGATAACCTGATGACGTATTTCAAAGTTCATATAGGTTGCTAATAAGCCGGAACACAGGATGTTTGAAGAGATTCTGAAGTCATTATAATCACAGTTTTTGACTAGTGCTATAAATGTCTAAGACAACATAAAAGCACTTTTTTGAGGTCAGCTCGTTGTGTTATAAAGTAGGAATAACAAAATGACTGGATGCTGTTATTTTGAGTACCGTTAGATGATTAAAACTGATTTGCCAAACACTATTGCTTGATTGGTGCTGTTCTATGAGCTAGCTCCTTAATAGCAAATTATATTAAACCCATTTTTTTATTTACCCGTTAAAATGCAGCTACCCATATAATTTGCGATTTATATCAATCAGTTTTTAGTACTGGAAACTTTAAGAACGTAAAAATTAACCTACGTACGTAAAGCTAATTAAGTGCGTTGCTTAAACGTGAAAAAATATGCTGTAAACTTCAACGAGAGTTATAAATAATAATGAAGCAAGAGAAACAAGAGAAATTGGAATTTCAAACCAACTAACGGTTTTTTCTAGAAGAAAGATAAAACTTTTGTTGCCTACGTTTTATCTAGCTTGAAATGTTGAATGAAATGATGAAATAATGTAGCTCCGCTTTATACCTTGTGTTTTGCAATTACTAAAATTAACTGAACTGACTATTAAAAATACTTGAACTTCTATGACACTTTTAAACGAAATAAGCTGCTCGCTTTGTCTTATAAGTGAAACGTTGTTGAAAAATAATTAAACCATGTGAGATGCTATTTCATCTTAAATGCTAAATAATCCTTCTTTTTTACACTAATTATGTAGAAATATGAAATTACTCTGCTATTTATGCACCGATGCATTTTTGCATGTCTAATATATAAGGACTTAAAACTAATTAGAAACTTAGCTATATTCCTCTGAATTTCCAGTTCCACGAGCAGAATTCCAGTCCTTTTGTATTTGCCGAGTAGCAAAACCCATGACTAACGATGCAGTCCTGATTGTGAAAGTTTCTCCCACGTCGGCAAATTCAGAGGCTAGAAGTTGTTGTAGATAAAACATGTGGGGTTTATGGTTCATCCATGAAAGAGCATTTGAAATCAGTCCAGTTGTTTTGATTTTTATGCCATAAGAGTTCTTTGAACCAAAGTAAACACTATTTATAAACACCGTTTGACAAAATGACGAATTCTTGCAAATTTCATGTACCGAAGTCAATTTCTGAAGCTTACCGTGCAGAAGTATCCTATTCTGAAGTGTGGGCGCGCTGAATACGATCATCTGCTTTAAAGAAACTCAAAAAATTGATGTATTCCTTCCCCACATTTAAAAATGAACATCCCATCATGTAAGAAAACCCTATATTCAAAATGAAGATGTACTTTATAACCTGGAAATTAATAAATTAATTACAAGGTTTTTACTGGATTTTTAAAATAGAGTTTTGAAATTTTCACCTTTTCTCTGAGTTACTTCCGATCTTGAGCCTTAATGTTCCATTCCCGTTAGACTACTCCAATAATCTGTTTTTAATAAAGTGTAAGTGTAAATTATAAAATTATAAAAACTTATAAAGAAGGTTTAAATGTACCTGAAATACATTGTGGTTGTCAATTGTAAAAGCTTACCGTGTAAAAATATCCGCATGCAAAGCCTGGGAATCAACGTGATTAAACATCCCTGTAATAAAAAAATGATTTTTTTGATGCAAACCTAATTACGTAAGGTTACATGAATATTTTGCATTTTGTAATCGTGAATTTATTACCTTTTCTAGAAATTGCTGTATCTGTAAACGATTCCTATGCGCCGATTAGCACTGATCTAAACTAAAGTATATTTTCTCTGTGGTTCTAACAGCGGCTAACAGTTTCCAAAATTTTAAATTCTTTAAACAGTTATATAATAAACTTGAAATATTTTCACGAGCTCACACTGTTTGCCAAAATAAAATATTCTAGAAACTAGGAACGAGATACCAAATTTCTGGAACTAATGTTGCTCTGAACACAGCAAAAGTTAGAATGAATGTTCAGTTTCCAGCCTCACGATATAATGAGAAAATTAAGTGGTTGAAAACAGCAAATTCTCATTATCACTTCCATTTTCCAATCTCCAACCATCCCTCGGCCGGACGTTAATTTCATTACTTTAAAAGTAATTGCCCAATCACTGAGTAGGTTGGGAAGGTTCGGTACGTTTCGAGAAAGGTCGAGAAATTTCTATTCTTGCAAATGATGAAATATTTAAGCCTCGTTATCAGTCATTAAATTTGGCAAGTACTTCAAGCATAACCACACCAGTGCACTAAATATTTTACCGAAGCAAAGAAGGAATGCAAAAACTCTCACGCCACAAACATATATACGTTGTTCCAGAAACATTTTATGACCAAAAACTTCTAATTCATTTATTGATGTTTTCCTGTCGTTTCATGGCTACAAAAATTCAAAGAGCTTGATTGCATGTTGAATGTATGCCCCAATTATAGCCGGATTGCCAGGATTTAGAAATGTATGTAGTGTGTGTGCAATTAGTCGCATTGACAGATTTTTGAAATATTTATTTTGTAACTTAAATCACAATTATTACTCAAAGCAAACAATTTGACACACTGCAGGAATCTAACATGCATATTATACAAAAAAACTATTTTGGGGGGGGGCTATTAGCATACATTTTTTATTCGAATGGTATTCATCTTGAAATTTGGGAGTAGTAGATATTTTTCATATCATATGATTCAGATAAGATTTATTAGGTATCGTATGTATTGTGTCTTTACATTTTTATTGGTTACTTCTGTACACATTAAGTCAGTTTTGCAATATATCCTTTACATATTCTTGTATTATGGTCTGTTGTTAGATATGGATGTCACACATGATCACGTCTGCAAGTAAATGAAAACTGCTTACAAGTAAACATAAAATTAAACTGTTATCTAACGTGTTTGCAATCTTTATTACCTTCACATAATACATTTTTATAAATATACTAGTGTAAGATTATGGCGAAAGTCAACTCAAGCGGGACAGGCCATATTTGTGATTTTAAAACTGAACCAAATGACTTTATTCGGGTGAAAGTATATTACTTCCTGACTTAAAAATAAAAAGAATTTTCAAAATTGGTTAAGGCGTTGCCAAGTTAAGACCATTATAAGTTTAATTATGATACGACAATTAGCAAAATATTTTAACAATTAAGCATTTTCAACAACTTTGGCTATCTTGGATCTGTTTTTATAACCTAATTCTACTATTTAAAACTTTAAATTAAATTTTCAAAAAAAACTTTAATTAAAGTTAATTGCCGTGTTAATTGTTACCCTAATTATCTTGTTTCCCATCAGAGTGCTAGAAGATTCTAAGCGCAGATTTGATAGAACTTCTTATGTAGATTCGAT
>CM056171.1:60088908-60195505 GCA_029691765.1 Entomobrya proxima | reverse complement strand
TAATTTAGAACTTGTTTTTTCAAGTACCCCGCATTATATTGGCCTAGTTTACGTTTGCGGTTACGGCTTATTTTTTTGCCTTACTTATCACGGAATGCATTTCTTTTTTAATCTGTTAATCATACTATTACCGTAAACTGGAAAACTCAATGACTCTCCCAACAAACTCCAGCCCCGCGGGCGAATATGGAGGAGGAATCTCTGGCGAAATAAATAGAAGGCAAGGAAGGAGGAAGACGTAAGAGGCAAGCCTTGCACTGCGCTACTGCTTCTAGAAGAGAAGGAGGATACAACCGTGGTGTGGTCCACCCGGGTGCGGTCGAAGCTCTTCGGAGGAAGTGGCGGTGGGCGAAGTATGGGCACCACCACCCCTACTTCAGACCTGACGTTTCCTGGGAAAGCTGCTTCCTTCGTGATCATAATTGCATATTCCATTTCTAAAACGGTGATTTTATTGATTAGAAACTTAATTTTATGGACAGCTGAAATTTATACTGATGAACAATATTGCATTTATTTGAATAAAGTTTGCTTTAAAAGTGTTTTTGTTTTGGAATAACATTGAAAGGTCTCAATGCATCTTTCTGGTGCGAGAGCAGTCTTTGAAACGATGATAGATTATTCTTAATACATTTGTAATCAAACGCAATAGACAATTTTTCTGATTCATAGGAGAAACTACAAATCAATTCATTAAAAATCATGTTATATTCAATTATGTTGTGGTTTAAATAAAGCAAACAGCGGAGTGCTGTTTTATGATGACTGACATTGATTATAAAACAGTTTGCTTTCAAGGCGTTTTGGAAAACTTTCACGTCTTCGTACATTTCTGTAGGTACGTACAACATTAGCACGAACAGTAGGTATGACATTCTGCAGGGCTTTATTTAACAACTAGAAAATTGCATATCATTTTTATTTTAAACATAATTTCTTTTTCTTATAAGAAATAATAAATTTGCTTATAAAGATCACATCACTTATGACATTTTTCATAAACATAGTGTAAAATGTTCTAAAACTACTTGGTTCATGAATAAAAACTGGGCATAAGTCGTATGACCAGTAGCAATATTCGTAGGCAAATAAGCAACATCCATTGATTAAGTTTTAGTTTTAATTTGCCTTTGTTATTATCTTCCTAGATCATAAATGCGTTTATAGCTAATGTGTAGGTAATAAAAAAGCTAGATAATTATGCAAATATTTGGTATAAATAACAGTATAAAACAGCAAAATTAACTAGTTATTTTTGCGACCACTTACAGAAAACTTCATATTGACACTATCATGACTATAAGAGGAAGTAGATTTTAATGAAAAATAATATATGCACCTAAAAATGTGCGTAGATTACAGCATGTCCCATAAGTAGGGCGGCAAATTTAATTTTGCTATAAAACTTCATAAAAACGTTTCTAACAAACATTACTAGTACGGAATGATTAAGCTATTCTTAGAGTATAAATGTGCAAAATATCTCGATCTAGTGACCTATGGTGTTTCCAAAATGCCAATATACATTTAGTGGCGCCACCTATGGCATTTGCCGGTACTAAAATTTTCGTGTACTGCGTACATTTATTTTTGTAAATACAAAACGTGGCAAAACGTACCAACGTTAAGCATAACGATTTAAAAATTTCTACAAGGCTTATAATAGCTTATACTTACAGCTTACGTTTAAATGCAATTGTTTATAAGTCTGTGTATTAATTCTATGCACAATTCCAGCCTTCTTCTGAGTTTCCAGTTTAAATTTAAAGGACTCAAATTTTACATGCAAATTAAGAAAGTAGTTTTGCTTAATCCTGGTGCGCACGTTCCCATACAAGATTTATTTTGTACTTTTGAGGGAATAGTATGGGACGACAATCTGGGTTTTTATCCCTTTTTTTATTTACAGATGTGATAGTCATTGAGTAATACCCTTCCACAGGTTATTGAAAAATCCGCAGCTTAATCACTCAGCAAAGTTTACAATTTCTTCCTATATCCGTATGCTGCTGGTATTTGGCAAAAAAATCAAAGGTAGTAATTAATTTGATTACCAGAAAGGTTAACAAGCAATGCACATTAAGGCTTAATCAATATATTTCCAATTTTTGAAGATGTAGTATATGTTGCAATAAGGTAATATCTAGCTTAAAAATATGGCAAATTGAGAAAAACAAAGTAAAACTTAGATTAATTCAATATTAAGAGAGAATGGAAGTCATACGTTTTGTGCTAAATGTAAGCTAATTCATAAATCCCTATACACAACAGCATGCTGATACAGAGGAATAATCTGACAGATCCACTAGTAAACTTTACTACCCACTTTCCGTTGTCCACTGGACAGCATTACCTCATGCGTACACGAACATCCTATCTATTCATAACGTTAAGTCATTTCAGTACGGTACTGACAGTACGTTTTTGTTATATTTGGGGTTCAGCTACTACGTAATACGTAAAGCTTGCTAATGATAGATAATGGCATATAAAGCAAAACGTAATTTTAGGGAGTTAGATTTAGTTCAATGCTTGTGTTGGCAGTTCAAAGCTTGCCCTCCAAAAGGTTACAAGCTCTTTTTCATTGAAGGAAAATTAAGATTCTTTGCGTTTGTTCTCATCATAATGTCAACTTCTTCAAAAACAAAATTCTTGCATTTTTTTCAGCTCAACGCCGGTAATGAATTTAAGTTTAAAGCAGGGCCAGCATCTTCGGTAGATTGGTTTGCCGCAATCTTCTTAGTTTTGTAGCATGTACGTTGTCGTATCAGAGTCGGTTTATCAGTAATCACTCTTAACAAATTTACTATCTAGCATTCGTTTTCACTATCCGTTCTAACAGCAGGCGAGTTCTTTTAAAAATTGAGTTTATTATGCCGAAAAAAAGATTCCATGTCAAGCGTAATTTTGAAAAGTTTTAGACAGTTTTGAAATAATATGTAATATTATAACGGGTCTTTCACAACCAGAAAGTACATAAACCACCACCACTACTTTTTCTGTTCCATTTTCTCCTCACCACAGACATCTCAAATCTCAACTTCTTTGGCAGAAGAAGTTAACATTTCATTAGCAAGGGCTTGGTGCTAGAATGCAAAACCAAAATGGGGATAAAACGAAAAGCAAACGAACGATAAATTGGAAGTATGTGTATTTTTTATTTTTTATTTTTACAGCAAAAACCATTTCACGGCATCTGTCAATTTCTAACACAATTACAAAATTTATTTGAATTTTTGTTCAAGATTCATACATATTACACATTAAAAAGAAATTGTGTAAATCAACTAATCTCCAATGACTTATTTTTTTGGCGGAATATCAAATGTATTATTGAAAGGGGCTCGTTCATTTCATTTCATGAATTATTTACGCATTAGAACGCCAGGAATGCTGTACTTGCTTTTGCTGGGGCGTTTTTGCTGTACACATTTATTATTAACGTCGTCGGTTCAGTTATATTTTATTACGATAACAATATAGTTGAATTGTAATAGTTCAACTGCAAAACGAATAACTATAACGTTGGGACAAGTTTTACTATTGAAAACTTGTTAAAACACTCGTGGCACCTGCATTACTTTAATCTAATATATTTATATTGTTTTCCGCCTCACTAATAAAACTTAACGTAACAAAAGTGCATCAACTTTTTTTAAATGAATTTCAAGATTCAAACAACAGGTTTAGCTACCTGTGGAACAGCCTCAGGATCATCCTGCTCTAGTTTCTCCGACGGATCCTTAGCCAGTCCCTCCAGCGCACCAATAATTCCCTTCAATTTTCCAATCATCTCTCGAAACTTGTCCATACACTTTTCCGCTTCCCCGGACTCTCCTCCAGCCAATACATCTGTTCCGAAACTTGGTTAATGTTTTGCTTATTACCAGTTTCTGAAAACCCTCCAAAAATCTATTTTGCCTTTCACAGAATTTCTTCTTGAAACCTCCTCTTCATCTCCTTCTTGTCGTGGTTTACCCGCTCCAATTGTTCTTTGTGTTTGTCCTTGTGGGGCCTTCTCATCTCCTCCGCCCAACTTTCCGAAAATCCTCCATGATTTACTGAAAACACCGAAAATTACCCCAAAACTTGCCAAATTCCTGCTCCGGTCAAATTCACACCCATGACCCCCAACAAGAACCACCCTCAAATTCATTAAGATCAATTCGTATTTGAATGTCATTGATTAACAGGAGGTTGGTCACCATTAAGACTTACGAAATACAGTTCCAGTTTAAAAAAACATGTGGTACGGGGCAAATATACATGTTAAAAATAAAATTGATTCAATTTTATTGCCGGAGGAGAAGGGGAGTCCTCATATTTTCCTAGGTCCGGTATCTTTCTACTAAATTCCTAAGTTGCATAAGCGACATTTGTTTCAGACGAAGACTGCATGATCTATCTCCCCAGAGTGGCTACCTCCATCTCCATAAATATGTCGGGGAATTCAGTTTGTACAGAGAAAGAGGCGTACAGTTAATACACAGATGTGACGATTGCATTGATTATGCATATCATTTGGAATGGAGGATTAGTGATGTGAAAAACAGAGCTCTTGTATGTTAAGCTGGACGAGGATGAGGTTATCGAGATAGTGGAATAAGTGGAGGGAATGGTTCATGTCAAGTAGCTTAACAACTGCCATGCTCTTTTTCTCGTTCAGGATACTGTTTCCCTTTGCCTTTATGTCCCATGTTCTCCATGAATGGGATTGTTGATTGTTTCCTGTAGGCGCGGCGGTTAATGGAGGAGGAATGTATGGCGGAAGGGGCGAAATGTGTAGAGCAATAAGACACAGATAGAGGGGAGGCGATCTTGCGGTGCTGCTTCTGCTGCTGGCCATGGTGGTGATCCACTCGGGTAATGTTGTGGCCTACAAAGCTGTAATAGGCACCGGGTATATTGATATGAGGGGTGGTCTGGTGTTGGTTGGTCTGTGGGGGCGCCGGAGTGTTGGTTCCTGTTTTTTATGATGTTATTTTATATGAGCATAGGGGAGATGCACATCTTCTAACGCAGTTTTGTACGCTACTTCTGATGGTGTAATTTGTTTTTAGATTCAAAATGTAGTTTTTGAAATAATCGTCTTTGAAGTTGGATATGGCGTATAAAGGGGAGTAGCTTATAACTGTTTGGGGCTACGGACCGTTGACTGCAAGTTGGGTGCCGTCATTATGGTCATTTCTAAGGATACTGGTTGTTTACTATTTGGGGTCAAGGGAGAAAATGGAAGAGGAAAATCTTGGCTATATAAGGAAGTGCCAAATCCAGGATCGGTGTTATTTCGTCATTCGTCCTGCGTCATTCGTCATTCTCTCTTGTCATTGTAAGTTGTAGTAAAAGTTGTAATGTTGAATAGAATTGCTCTTGTCCTGTTATTTTAAAATACGTCGCATCACACTACGCCTCATTACACTGAGCGGTCGAATAGGTAATGTGGAGGCAGAGAAGGATTCTTTTCTTATGGCAGTGGAAGAAACGGATCCGGAGGAAGTGGAATGGGCTGGCCTGGTCCCTTTTCGCAAAGTTGTCAAACTTCCAACTATCCTCTAGCAATAAAAAATGTTGTATTATTCAAATAAAAGTTTTTTTTGTTGTACATATAAGCTTTAGGATTTTAATAAGGTTACCTTTCAGAGCATTTTTGACATAGTTTTAAGTCCTGATTCATTTTTTTTGCTACGTAGGGTATATTGGCAACGTATTAGGTAAAACGCAGCGTTGGAAAATCACGCAAGCCATCTTAACAACTGTAGCCAACCGCCAAATACGATCATGGCGCAATCTTAAAAGAACGACTTGCCTAATAAATTCAATTTAATAGAATTTACGTTTATCGTTTTGTTTCTAGAAGACAACAAATTTCTAATTCAAAGGGATAGAACTTAAGAGGTAGACCGGGGCGAAATAAGAAATTGATTTTAGAAGAAAATTAATAAAAATTAACTAATTGCCTTAAAATGTAGATTATTTAAGCTTTTGTCCCCAGAGGTTCCTTTTGTTGGGGGGTTCTAAATTGTTTAAACAGTAAGTTAGTGGGTTTTATTAGTGGGAAGTTAATAGTTACGCTGACAAACTAAGGTGCTTTATTTCATACGCTTGAAGATTGAGCTAGAAAACTATATCTGTTTAAATAAATATAGTGAACAGAGCAGATGGAACACAGCCGACCTGCTGGATGCTACTTGTTTCGAATGTACGAAAATGTGTTTTAATAACAGCTTGATTATTTAATCACGTAGTAAATAATAAGTATAAGTACATACTTGAATCAAGTAACTTTGTGTTATGTCTTTCCATTATAATACAGATTATGCATCTGTTTTATGGTTCTGCATCTATTTTTATATACTTATATCCTACATACTTATATCCCAACAAGATAAACCGTAAATGTATTAAATATTGATCAAATTGGTGAACAGAGGCTAAGAGATGGCCCAAAGATTAGTGGAAATATACTTCATCAGCTTTTAATGGAAAGAGTGACATGGTAATGCTTGTGTCGTTGTAGTTTGTCCAGTTTTGAACGTGCGAAACAAAGGGGATGGGCAAAAAACGGCTATTGTGTGATTCTAAAACTTACAGTACCGGCAAGATGAAGATTTCTGTGTAGATTCCAATGCTAATACTTAAAACGTATTTATTTTACATCTTAACTCAGTACCGTGTAAACGTTGTAAACGGCGTTGTCTTGCTTGTGGAAAAAATGTATTTTGTAGGATAAACAACTAGGGCTAGAGTGTCTATACTGAAAAAACTTACAAACATGCAATTCATATGTGCACAGGTTTAAGCATTATAGCATACACAATAATTAAAATTAGTATATATAAAAAGCTGCAATTTATTTTTGCAAACAATGTACAATGCAAACGCCAATCAACATGTTTTTCAATATTTTGGGATACTCAAACCCATCAGGTCCGTTTCTTCTGTAAATTGAAGGTTTACAAATCTGAATAGCGATATAATGAATCCTGTAGATTGGTTTTCCAATGCCGCTTATTTTTCGTTAACAATGTATATAACTCGATTTTATGTTGAAAATAGAGTTCATTAAGCGTAAAAACCAATTTGGTGTCAAGCTTATGTTTAGTAAGCTTTTTAAATGACATTTAGCTTTAGAAGTGGTCATACACACTCAAACAGTACACTTGCCAATATTAGTTTTTCTGTCAAATATTTAACTCACCAGAAACATCACAACCCTTTTTGGCAGAAAGAAGCCTGTACATCACTAGGAAAAACTTTACAATTAAATAAAAAATCTCAATAAAATGCAACCAAATGATGAACAATTTTTTAAAATTCACAAATTCTGCATTTTAATGAGCCTCATTGCCTGGTTGTCTCCATTGATCTTTTTTTGAAACATCTTTAGTAACATACATACATATTTAATATTTCTATTTTGTACGGCTGTACGGCCGAAGGGGTTGTATTCTCGTATGGAATATGCTATAATGTGCAATCAGAGATGCTTTAGTTTGCAAATAGGGTTTATCTTACGTTACTCCTTTGGCAGACAACTGCTTTACACGCAACAACACGGTCCAGGCAAGCCTTCTGCTATGACTCAACGGTAGGTATGCACAAATAAGCAGATCACTCACGATAGGGTTTACTACTGCTAACTGCTACTACTTTTATTAAGCAGAAATTAAAATACTTATTTACAACTCTTTCTACATACACACACACTTGATTTCATTTTGCAGACTAGAGAGAGATACTTCGATAAACAAAATCCGCAGCCATCTCGCTGCGCTCCACTCAAGACGGTGGATAGGAAAGGAATGACATTCTCTCGCTTGTCTGTTCCATACATGCAGTCAGTCCTGCAGTTTTCATATTTTACCTTTCAGGTCCAAACGGACCAACATTCATTAGCATTTTATTCAAATTAAGTCCACTGACTTTACTTTCCGCAGAGCTCCTTCATCTCCTGTGTTGGAGCTTGTGTGACAATGCTGCCCTGCACTACACGGCAGCAACCGTTTCACTGCATTTGTCACGTTGCAATACAATTACAATTTGTAATTTACAAATCCAGGTTCATACCATCTCATGCAACGCATTAAAATAAAAAATTGTGTAGGGCAGCAAATCTATGACGACTGATTTAGTGGCAACAGTGCAACTACCTAGACTAATGAAAAACTTTTGACCGAGATTTGCTAATTTTTAAGAAACTTTTTGTTACATTTGAACGCCGGAAATACTGCACGTACACCTGAGAGGGTATTACCCTAGCACAGATGGGTCCACCATTTTTACACTGGTGTTTACATTATAAAGCAAAGTGTAAGTTTTCAAAGCATAAGATACAAAAATTCACATTTAAAGAACATCTTCATATTATTAACAATGACACAATCAATCTATACCGGGGATTTTCGGTATCATCAATATGGGATGGATCACTAACAAATTTCTTACCAAAACTACAAGAAACATAATAACCAAGGGAAATCCATATGCTACAAATGAATGATATAAATGAAATGGAATATTCATTTTTTCTGTAATCATAAATCATTGCCACTTTCCACTTTGGAACTTTCAAAGAAATCGTACTCTGTCCAAAAGGAATAACACCAGTGGAACTTCGTCGCGTTACAAGTTAATGGAACAACAATGCTACCTCATTTATGTTTTAAGAAAATACTTGTTCTCTTTTAATTAAAATGTTCTTGTCATTTCTGTTAGTATTCCTGATGATGGTTGTGGTATACAACCGAAAGCTTGAATAAACGTTGTTTAACATTATGGCATCCATGATCTCCGCTTCAACTTCTTCTAAAAATTCACAATGAATGCTGCTTCATAGCTCATTCTTAAAAGACACAACTTTGACGTATTCAAGCGTTTTGTTTGTTTTGAAACATTGGGGCATATGGGATTTGGATTTAGGAATCCCATGGTTCCAAAAATCGTGAACACTGTAGAAGGGTACAGTTGCAAATAATTGACATTTGTCAGCCAACATCTAATATGAAAATATCACAGACATGTTTTTCAAAGACGGTCTAATCCGTATCGATGGTCCACCTGTTTGTCAGAATTTGAATTTGAATTTGAATTTGATCTTTATTGTCTAGCCTTTTCAGTACTATGTACTAGTACAAACACATACAATGTATACAAAACACATTAAATTCATGTATCAGTACAGGTACAAACGTTCTGTTCTCCATAAGGTGACAACTAACTAATATAGATAATATACTAGCTACATAGTCTTAGAAATTAATTATTGGTCAGATCAATTATGTTGTTTTACATGTTCAGAAAACTTAAGCCTTAGAACATTCCGAGTCATATTTTCAGTACATTCTTAAGTATTAATATTTTACAATCATCCAGTATCAAACGAAAACATTAAAAATAAACAAGTTCCATAAAGGAATAACAAGATTTCAACAAAACTACATGACATACTCGAAGATGACAAGAAATTACTGAGATGATACAAAGCTTTGAATAATAAAACTACAAGTTTTATGGAATTTTTCCAATTTATACGAGATTTTGTATTTTTACAGGTCGCATTGCTTTGCAGTTCAAATTCAGGGACACAAATAGGACAGGCCCATGATTTGCTTTGCTTAGACTCGTAGTATGATATATCATTAAGTTCAAAACTACATTTATATCTATGGTAGTACTGAAAACAGTACACGCATTGTAGAAACCCTTCTAATTCTCCTTCAGTTTTTACAATTTCGCATTTCTTAAAAATTACTGTGAATTGCTGGCCGTTGTACATAATAGGTTCTTCATCAGGGTAGGCTAGGCGTCCACATAGTGCGCAATCCGGTCCATAGAAATATTCCTCACTGTCCTCCGGCAATTCCGCATTGTAGTACCAATAGTCCTCCACATCCAAAATGTAAGGTTGAAACACAGGATCAAATTCAGACAGTTCGGTGAGTATAATATTTGAAGAATTAGCTGTCTTGATGATATCCTCAATTTTATAGTCGCTGGCCATCCTTCCTTTCAACAGTTTTGCTGTCCAGCTGGTTATACTTGCATTCATCCATCCATCCTTCCTTCAAGTTAGGTTGGTCATCTCATGATTAGATTCGGCGATTCGATTTTGTCTCGGATTTCAGTCATCAAAAGAAATTGTATCAGCAGCAAATCCGATCATCATAATAGCCGTACTTCATTTATTTAAAAATTCACTTGCCTATGAAGTGTTTTTGACGCTCCAAAGGAGTGTGGGTTCAGTGCCAGGCAAAGCCTCAACAACACTGACATTGACCTTGTGGCTAGGTCCACCGCACCCCGATTGCCATCTACTGGAATCTAGTCATCCTTCCTTCCCATCCATCCATCTACTTGATAATCGTGATTCCACCGTGTAGGGTTAGGTGTAGCACGAGGGGAGAAGGTGCAGCCATCTGTGGAGCCGAGATGTAGATGTTCCTCAGCATGGTCCCTTGTCTTTAGTGAAATAGTGGATTTAAAGTACTTTCAAACTCAATTAAGTAGTGTTTTTTCACTTTCTTTTGATTAGCAGCAAAAGAGCACACTTCATTTCACTTGTGCGATAAGTTTTGTAAAAAATAGTTAGTTAAATCCGTCAAAAAAAATTAATCAGAAGGCTCTGTTCTATCAGTTGGCCGTCAAAATTGTAATATCACTAAAAAGCACTGATAAAAACCGTTTTTGGTTAGTTTTTTGTCTCACTTGAAAGAGCATTTTTCTGTGTGTGCCCTTAGTCACTTTAAAAAATAAATAGTTAGTTTAATCAGTCAAAAAAATTAAAAGAAAAATATTCAGGGCGAGGAGCTCAGCATGTTGCTGCTCGCTCTGCTGTGTCAGTAGGCTTAGATTCGGTTGTGGTAGGCTCAGTGACCGGGGCGCTTAGATTGGCGTCAGTATTGCGAAGGATTATGGTTTAGGTGCAAACGGGTCCAAATCGTCTTGGGTCACCGCCAATTGTCTAGTCAGCCCCTGACTGCTCCTTGATCTACATCTAGATTCGTGACGAAACTTTCCTAACCTTCCTCCCACACCCTGAAGGTACACATGGCTTCATGGACTGTCCAAGAATCTGCCATGGTACAGTTGCCACTTTCTCCTTCTTTGATTCTGCACACATGCAAGTTTATCGGTGCTTATCCCAAATGTGTTGTTAACTATGTAATCCTTTTTTGCAAACCAGTGGTCATCTCAGGATACCAAAAATGCTGTATTCAAATTCTTACATTCTACGAGGATGCCGGATTGAAAGTCACTCGACTCAACGAGTCGAAAACTGGCTTTAATTTAAAAATTGAAAGAAATTCTAACCCAATTCCACAAAAACAAAAATGGTGCAGGTAAAACTAAGGGATGTCCCATAAGTAAAGACAATTTTTCAAGTCCTTGCTAAAATTTGTATAAGAGTCCAAATGTATTGGTCAAACACCCATTAGAAAGACAAATGCCTATAGGTGTTTTCAAAAAATATTTCATTGGTTTTTGACATGTAAGTTGAAAATTATAAAAATTATTTACAGGCTTAATTTCCTGTAGTTTCCACGACTTTATTAGCAGTGGCTTCAATGCTGGGTCCTCTATCCACAATACCAAAGGTTTTCTGAATATGCAAAACGTTTTCATACTTAGCAAAAAATGGGCTTTTAGATGAAATATTAAACTGCATTCATTGTGCTTACCGATGAAAGTTACACGTATGTCAAATATAGGGTAATTTTTTAAAATCCCGGTTCGAATCAAATTTTGGTACTCGATTTGTCAAAAGAGTTTATCATTGCTGTTTTTCTTTGTAAATGCTTTTGTGTCAGGGTTTTTATGTCAATTTAGAAAGCCCATTTTTCACGCTTTTAGGTCCTGCTCATACTATAAGATTTTGGGAAATAAATGATGAACTTCAAAGGTGTAAGAATTAGTCGCTCCTACTCCAAGTTTATCAGGCAAATGCAGTCATGAAGCACTAACCCCATCAAAATTTGTGTTTAATTTTGTAAAGGAAAGAATTCTGAATATGCCATGTAAATTTTGTTACAATTTTTACTTAGCTAGAACATTTAGCTATCAAATAAATATGAAAAAGATTCAAAAAATTTGTACTGTGAAATCTCATAGATGGCGCCACATAAGGTCGAAGTGAATTATGGGCAATTCTAAAGATGCAAAAACTGAGATATTTTTTTCTGTACTTCACGAGAGTCTAACGTATCACTAAATAAAGACATCTCAATTCGAAACTCCATCTGTTAAATTTTATATGAAAATGAAAAAATTGTCTTTACTTATGGGACATCCCTTAAATGCTTTCACTTTTTAGCATTTTACATCCCGTCATATTAAAATCAAGTCGTGATTCGTAAAATACTTATAAATTCCCGTTACCATTCCTGCTCAGTAGAACAATCCCCAGCAGGAACATAGTATCATTGAAAGACGTCGTGAAGATTAAAATGTAAAAAGTAAAAGGCTACGTTAAATATTGAAAGGCAAAGGAATTGCATCTGGAGTTTATTAAGAAAGGAACAAGAAAAAGAATTTAAGACACTAGCTCAGCTACGACGCCAGATCGACAACAAGTATTGTTTGGCAGCAATTATTCATGGTTAGATACGTAGTCCTTGTTTATTTAGTCTGGAACATTGGAGTAAATTTTTCAATGTCGCAATATCTCGTGCTCACTCTCGCCTCTCATATCAGCTCCACCTCGTTATTTCAAATTCCCCTCCATCTTCACTACCCTCCGAAACCTTAAACTCCTCCACTATCTCGTTTTCCCTAGTCACCTCAAAAATCTTTTCCAATTTGTTTCTTTGTAGTGCTTTCTTCTTTATTATCGTTACCAGTCGACACCTCCTCCAGTCTCGTCCCCATTTCCCTTCTTTTCCCATATCTCCTCATACTGTCATGCTTGGTAGTAACCCTACCCAAAACACCTGGCAGATCCCTCAAGTTTTTCAACTTGAAAATTTCAAGTCTCAAGCCGATCCCCTCCTTTTTCATCTTACTTCTATATTTAACCGCCAATCTACCCGGATCCCTTTCGTAGGTCAACTTATGCTGACCAAAATTTTGGTCAGTGACCAATGGTCACAATCTAATTGGCCAACCTTCCATAAAGAACACGCTACTCGTCCCACCCATACCTCACCTTCATCAGTTCATGTAAGGGACCAACTCACACCTTGTCAGTACAATCCTTCGACAATTATTGGACCGGGAAAATCTTTCTGTGTCAAATATATGTTGTAGGTCCTGTGCCACACTCAAGTTTCCAGTGGTCCACTAAGCCAAAGCATTCCTATTCCAACTAGGTTCTCGTCATAGTGAGAAGCATATAGGAAGGAATTGCCTTGAATATCCTTAAACCCAAATTTTTGTAATGAACTGACTTCATCAAAAATACTATTTTAAAGCTGTTATACTGTTCCTAAAAGCTACTTCCACCATTTTTCATGAAACGCATTTCATTTAACACCCACCGCACAACAAAGCTCAAAATGCAACATCCATTTTCCAAAAACGGATTCAGCAGACGTGCATTTCATTAGCCTCCAAAACAAGCCAAAAGTGAATCTAAATCCGTGACTGATAAGTAAATTGGCAAATTATTTCCATTAAAAGTATGTACTGAAAACCCGTACTTAGCCATCATACAAATACAACTACTTTTGTACAAGATTCATGCAATTTTGAATAAATTTGCGATGTGTCAGCACCATTCAGCTTTTTGGCAGAGGGTATGTACCATTATCTTCGGCCAGGTGACTCGTCGTTCTTGGATGTAGTAGCAACGCAGGATATATCCACTTGTTAACCATCGTCTATCTAAGTTGGTTAGAAGTTAAAAAATGTCTTAATTAAAAAAATTAAATGCTTGAAATGATCTATGTAAAGTGGGCAACATTTTTATGAAGCTTCTTTAAAACAGTTTTGTGGTGTTTCCACTTTAAAATATGTATTTTATGATGACCATAAATAGTGTGAGGTGCTAAGTCACAGGTCACGCGGGTTGTTTGCCTTTACATCAAGTTATCTATTTATTTAAGGACAGTTAGTAATTATTTTACAAGAAATATTGTAAGTTATTTTATGTGCGTGTGCACAGCTTGAATAGCAAGGTAGGTCTCTCGTCTCTGGAGAAGATGTCTGTGTGAGTTGACTGAAGCATGCTCAGGGCATAGTATGGCTTTTGGTCAACTCTGTGTTGATAGATGTCGTCTAGTCGTCACTGGGGCACATTGAGATAAAGTCGTTATGGCAAATATACTACATTTTCCTCCCTCTTAGTCCTTTGACATACTAAGAAGAGGCGTTGTTCTCGGCTCATTCCAAACCGCACCGAGCGTCAGTAGCGTCGGTCGTCTCCGGAATGATCCCCGAGGAGGATGATGGTGTTGTATTGTGGGCTAGGCGTATTTGATCCACATGGCGCTTCATCTGTCGTCCACCAACATCAATCAGATAAGTTACTGGTCCCCACCGCGCTATGACCTTTCCAAGTGTCCATTTGTCGTCGTTTTTGGAAAACGTTTTTACCCAGACTTCCTGTCCAGGAGAGAACTCCCTCTGTTTGGTTCTCTTGTTGTAGCCAACTTCCTGGTTAGCTTGAGCATTGCGTACTGTTGTTGGGACACTAGGGTGAACCAGTGATAAGAGTGTTCGTAGTTTCCTTCCTAGTAGAAGTTCAGCAGGAGTCACTCCAGTAGTGCTGTGTGGGGTGGTCCTGTAGCGGAATAGAAACTGCAAAAGTCGTTTGTGAATGGGAAGCTCACTTGAGGACATCTTTTCTTTGAATGTTCGAATGAACCTCTCTGCTTCGCCATTCGACCTAGGGTGATAACAACTAGACAAACTGTGTTTCATGTTAAGGACCTTGCAATAATTTTCAAATTCATCAGAAACAAACTGTCTACCGTTGTCTGATACCAACTGCTTAGGAATTCCATGTCTGGAAAATGCTTCTTCGAGTTTCTGGATAACTGCTGAAGACGTTGTGTTGCTCATTTGGAAAACCTCAGGCCATTTGGAGTGAGCATCAATCACGATGAGCCACATTTTGTTGAGAAATGGCCCAGCAAGGTCAATGTGGAGTCGTTGCCACGGTTGTTCCGGAAATTGCCATGGGTGTAGTGGTGCTGATGCAGGGCTCGGCTGCTTCTGTTGACAGGGCACGCATTTCTTGCAAACCTCTTCGATATCCTTATCGAGTCCAGGCCACCACACGTGTATTCGGGCAATAGCTTTTATTTTAACAATCCCAGTGTGCATATTATGGAGCTCTTCCAGGATCTGCTTGCGGAAAGTACCTGGAATAACAACACGTATACCCCATAATTAAAGCAACTCAACTTATGCTTTTTGAAACAAAAAATTATGCTTGATGCTTTTAAAAATTATGCCCTTTGATGCTTTTTACATTTTTGCTTGTTTTATTTATTTTATTACGAAGTATACAACATTGTAACACCACACTACATACAGCGTAAGGAAACTTAGTCTTAGATTTGTATAAATACTAGTAAATCTACAATCTAATGAAAATTTTAAATTAATCTTCCTCGTCCATGTCATCATCGTGCTGTTCTTCCCCTTCAAAGAAGTTTGAAATGCATCGTTGATTGTTAAATGTTAGCCGCATATGAATGTTTAAGTTTTCAGCAGTAAGCGAAGATCGAATAGGGGTCATAGTTCGCTTGAGGACTGAAAATGAGCGTTCCACTTCAGCACTGGTAGCCGGAAAGCTCAGAACCTTTAGAGCAAATACACTTAGAGTCGGCATCTCTCGTGCATGACACTTCCAGAATTGAAGCGGACAAAACCCTTCCGCTGGTGCGTAGTTTTTACAGATATTTTTGTAAATCACAAGCTCTGTAAGTTCGATAGGCATGTTTGTGAGCCGTCCTAGTGAAACTGGAAGACCGATTTGTTCCTTAAACTTATACACTTTTCGAGGATCAAAAAATTCAACATCTTTCCAGAATTGGTGACTTGGATGCTTTTCATTCATATATAAATCTAGTTTGTCCAGTGCGCTTTCCAAAGCTGGAGACAGTTCCAAAATGCCTCTAATAGTTTCAATCATTTGAAAAATGTCGGATGAAGGCACATTGTTTTTCTCTAGTTGCGTTATTGTAGTAGACAAGCTTGGATATACGAGACAAATGATTTCAAGTTGATTGTACAAATCGGGGTCCAGAACAATCTGCTGTAGTTTTTTCATGGCATTGCTGCTGCCGTCCTCACTTAGTATCCATTCCCGAATCACTGAAAAATTATTATAGTGAAAGTTCCCTGTTTCAAGCCAGGTAGCCCAACGCGTTAGTACAGGGACCGGTGGTAATTTTCGTATTTTTCCATTCCTTTCAAGGCAATCCAGCAAGTTACTCCGGCGGGAATTAGCTTTCACTAGGCTAGCTTTTACTTTAGAAATAAATTCATCGGCTTTTGTCAGGGTAGCGCGTATTTCTTCGGCAACTAAATGTAGCACATGAGCCCAGCACGAAGAGTGCACAAATCGCGGATTTAACTGCGAAAACGTGTTTCCGGCTGCTATCATGTAGCGCGCGTTGTCGCTAATTAATCCAATGACATTTGTTGTCACATTTCCAAGTCGAAAGTTAGCTTCCGGTTCGGCTGGACTAACTAAAAAGTTAACTGTCTTTTGGTTCTTACAGTTTTGACTTTCGTCCACCATAATGATGACATCCTTTCCTCGACACAATGCTTCGGTTTCCAATAAGTCTCGTTTTCCTTCTGGCTCCAGGTACCTCCGAAGTGTAGATTCGCTCGGCAGAGTTTGTCCGTTCAAAACGTTTTCCTTCATCCAATTTCGCAACCCCTGGTTTCGAAACACATTTAGCGCGATGCCACAGGAAACAAATGTCGAAGCCATTGAAGCCCACCGCGATTTCTGACCAATTTTTTGTGAAACCGCAACAGGAAGCTGGGGCTGCACCTTTCCTGCATCTGAAATTATGTTATACAATACATTTAGGGTAAAAGGCTAAATGGAATTTAGGATTTAAAGTTATATTAATGCATGCATAAGAATATAATGCTCACCTTTATGATTCTTATGTCCCTTTGAATTAAGATGGTTCTCTACTGTAGACTTTTTTTAAAGTCTACAATCTCGTGACAGTATTCACAGTAGAGCTTGTCCTTGTCTACTTTCAATCCACTGTTAGGAAACTCCCTAACTCGATGATGAGCAGTCACTTTTGGCATAACCATTGTTAACACGCTATAAGTTATAAACACTATTTTGCAAAACTCTAAAATGTATGCGAAATCAAAAATATGGGTAGAATGGATCAGCCTGAAAAGCATACTGAGGTGTTGACATGGTCTTTTCACCGACATTACATTCATATGAATGCAAATTTGTTTGTAAAACAATATTTGCGGAGAGGTAGTTCTACACATTGTCAATTTTTCAAACAATTTTGCATGAAAAAAGGCTCCCAAGGTTTGAAGTTTACACAAATCGCTTGAATTATGCCGTTTTATGCTGGTTGATTGGTAATTATGCTCCTTAACATCAATTATGCTTTTAATGCTGTTTCATGCTTTTTCAGACTTCAGAGAAAGTCGAAAAATAGTTTTATCTGTGTTGATAAGCCATAATATAGTAGCCTCTCATAGTTGAAAATACGTTATGCTTTGTAATGCTTTCTCATGCCTTTGAGTTGCTCTACCCATAATATTATGTCATTCACAATTGAAAGTTCCTCTTTGCGTATGAAGAACTGCTGTAACTGATCCTTTTCTGTTTCAGGTAAACTATTAGGCCAGCCGTTGGAGATGTAATGTTTGACTTTAGAAAGTGTAACATCTCTTGCTGTTGCGTATTTAATTTTCTTTAGGGTGATGGGGAGCACATCACACAAATCCTCTGTTATCTGTCTGATAACTGAAACGTCGTCTTGCTTCATAGCTGTAGTGTTGTGAGTAGGGATTCTTGATAAGGCGTCGGCATTACCGTGGTCTGCTGACTTCCGGTATATAATGTCGTACGTGAACTGCTGTAGATAAAGACTCCAATGGTGAAGTCTTGTTGCTACGTACACAGGTAGATTCGTCTTAGGTCCAAATATCTTCAAGAGTGGGCGGTGATCCGTCACAAGTAGAAACTTCCGTCCACAAAGATACTTATAATATTTGTCAATTCCAAATATTATAGCCAATCCCTCCTTCTCTATTTGTGAATATCGTCGTTCCGTGTCAGAGAAGGTTTTTGCTGCATAAGAGATGGGTCGTTCACTTCCATCTGCATACTTGTGGAATAAAATTATTCCGGCTCCTACAGCGGAAGCGTCAGCGGAAATACCGATGGGAAGCTTCGGGTAAAAATGTGCCAATGTTGGTGCTGTAGTGAGTAGTCGTTTGATTTCGTTAAATGCCTGCTGGCATGTTTTACTCCATTTCCAGGGCACGTCTTGCCTGGTCAGATTGTAAATAGGATCACTAATGCTGGAGAGTTCAGGAATGAATTTTCCATAAAAATTCACGAGACCCATGAAGCTGCGAATGTCTGATACGTCCTTGGGCTCTGGAATACTCGTAATTGCTTGAACTTTCTCTTTGTTTGGAGAAATTCCCTCAGCAGTTAGTTCATGACCCAAAAATATAACTTTCTCCTTTGCCAATTCACATTTATCTTTGCTCAACTTGAAATTGAACTTACGCATCTGTAGGAGTACTTTCCTTAAAACTGCAATGTGTTGCTCTGGTGTCATTGTGGCCAGAAGAGCGTCGTCAATGTAGGCCTTGGCTTCTGGAATTTTCTGGAGCATCTTGTCCATAAATTCTTGAAAAATACACGGAGAAGATGCTATACCCTGTGGCAATACGTTGTATCGGTATAGTCCTCGGTGTGTATTAATCACTAGGAACTTTTTGCATTTTTCCTCAAGTTGCATCTGGTGATAAGCGTTTACACCGTCAAGTTTACTAAATTGATTGCAATCGTGCAAGCTGGAATAAATGTCGTCTGGAGACGCAATCGGGTATTGCGTGATGTGTAGTTGCTTGTTTACTTGCTTAAAATCTCCAGTAATCCTGACTTTTCCGTTAGGCTTGGGTACCACTACCAGTGGACAAGCCCATTCTGAAGTATCAATTTGCTCAATGACACCTGTTCGTTCCATTTCCTGTAATTCCTTATCAACTTTGGCACGTAACTTGAAGAAACTTGCGTAACGGAATGCCAAACTTGTCCATAAGATCTCGTCCGAATAATGAATCTCCTGGAGCCACTGGTAGATCAATCTTGATCATCTTTCCATTTAGTTCCACTGTTGCTGGTAGATTTCATAATGGCCGGAATATTGGACCGGTGTGGGGTTTAAAGCGTTGTGATGATGGCACGAGCTTGTGCTGAATCAGCTTATCTTCCCAAAATTCCGATGAAAGTATGGTGGCTTCACATGGAGTGTCGAATTCCATTTCGTGTGGAGTTCCGTTAATGTTCAGTGTGATGAAAAACTTTTCACCTTTTTCACTGACTTTGTTCACGCTTCTAATTACTGTTATGCTGTTGGCGGTGTTATTGTTGTCTTTCTGTTTGGAGAGGCACACGTTGGCAAAGTGTCCTTTCTTGTGGCAGTGAAAACATTCTACATCCGTATGTTTGCACTCGTGTGTGCGGTGCTTACTGGAACCACAACGTTTACAATTAGATGTGGAGGCGGTATTGTTTCGATTTCCATTCCCACGCTGTCCTTTGGGGGATGGTCCTGCCTGTGGCTTGCTGTTGTTACCAGTCTGTGGCGTCTTAGACTGGAATTTATTTCCTTGAGACCTGTTCTGCTTGCTATTTTTGTTGAAGAATCCTGTTTTATGCACTGCTGTGTCGTTTGGAGGGGCTCCTCCATTTCCACGTATTATTTCTGTTCCTTTTTCAGCGAGCTCCGTGGAGGTGGCAACTTTGAGAGCTTCTTCTAGCTTTAAGGTGTCATCCTTCTCGAACATGGACCGTTGTGCTCTGCTGTTGATAAGACCAAAAATGAACTGGTCTCATCTACTGAACTGGCGTTCATCTAGATCCGTTCCAAATTTGCACTTTCGGGCTAAGGCACGTAACTCTGCAAGAAATTGAGTAGCATTTTCATTAGAATTTTGTTTACGACACATAAACTTATAGCGTTCTGCTAATGCTTTAGGTGCAGGTTTGTAAAAATTCTCCAGTTTGTCCTGAAGCGTCTTCAGTTTGGATGCTTCAACTGTTGAAGGGGCTACTAAATTCTTGAGAAGGGCACAGTTCTGTATTCCTATGCTGGATAGAAAAATGGCTTGGCATCTGTCAGCGTCAGTGTTGACATCAAGTCCATTTGCTTTGAGGAATGCATTGAAGGTCACTATCCAATCTTCAAAATCGTCACTGAGTGGATTGAATGGTGGCAATGTTCCTACTATCGTCGTCATTTTGGTTGGAAACGTGAAAACTGGACCTGTCGGTTTCGGTGTTTTCGGTTTTGGGTTTGGTTTCGGTCGTTTTATCTTTTCCTTGGCGTCTGTGGATTCTTGTTGTGATGTATCAGCTGATGTTGACTTTGATTGATCAGTTGATTTTGTTTTCTTTTTCGTTTTTGTTGTGGTACTCGCTCCTGCTGTGGATTCTGCTGCTGATGATGTATCCTTCCGGTTTCAGAAGGTGCATCTTCTTGTTGTGAATCGTCCCCTGATGAAGGCTCGTCCTTAACGGTTTGACTCATCAGTGTTCACGAAACAGTTGTTGTTCAGCGGGCGTCTTGCTGTTACTGCTGGCGTGAATAGTGTCGTTTCACTATACTAACTGCACTGAGACAACTTGAGTAGTAATTTTCTCGTCGCCAATTTATGTGGTGTTTCCGCTTTAAAATATGTATTTTATGATGACCATAAATAGTGTGAGGTGCTAAGTCACAGGTCACGCGGGTTGTTTGCCTTTACATCAAGTTATCTATTTATTTAAGGACAGTTAGTAATTATTTTACAAGAAATATTGTAAGTTATTTTATGTGCGTGTGCACAGCTTGAATAGCAAGGTAGGTCTCTCGTCTCTGGAGAAGATGTCTGTGTGAGTTGACTGAAGCATGCTCAGGGCATAGTATGGCTTTTGGTCAACTCTGTGTTGATAGATGTCGTCTAGTCGTCACTGGGGCACATTGAGATAAAGTCGTTATGGCAAATATACTACAAGTTTAGTTTAAATAATTGAAACTTTGTTTGAATGAATAAAATGGTGAGTGGTGGCATTCTCACACAGCATGAATCAGCCGTCATTGAAATTGCTTATTGTTTATCTTAATTACCCAGTTTTGATAGGATTCACTGGATTCAGAGTAATTCAATTCATAATTAAGTTTTTCAGTAATTGTTTTAACTTGTCCCACGTTTCTGTAAAGTTCCACAGCAGACCAGAACGAAAATTATGGTAATTTTGTTGTTTATTGTCGAGTATTACAAAATACTTGGATTTTGTTTATCCATTAAAATCAATACGCAGAAATTTTGTACCGCGTGAAATTATGCACGTGCAGTTGTGACTAAGCATAAATTACTTCATTAAGCTGACATCTACAAAAGTGGTACAGCAAATCTAATTGCGCATCAATTACCACCACATCCAAAAACAAACTAAATATAGCTTAATCATCACAAACATTGCAAGTTTTCAGTGCAACAAAAATCCTTTTCAGTTTTACCTAGCAATCCGTGTTATACATATTTTTAGGACAAGCAAAATACACACATGTGCTAGAAAGATCGTGCTCCAAAATTACTAAAACTTTAGCATTCTCTGACCCAGGTAATTTGAGAATGGAGAAAAGTTAGCAGTGTGCTGAGCAAAGCATGGTTGTATTTTTCCCAATGAAGAGAAATCCGGAAACGGGACAAGGGCTAGAATTGGCACTCGAGTAGCTCACCATCTGTGGAGGAACCACCACAAGTTGTGGGAAAATGAACCTCTGGTTGTGGTCCACAACCAGAGGTTCATTTTCCCCGGGGTACATACGTCACGTATTATACGTATCTCACCTCCTTCTAATAAAATTGTACTCGTGCTCTTAAACACCCACCCCTTCCCCCACTCAACAAACGTTCCGCACTACTACCCCCGGTCACCTCCTTCAAAGGGCACCTGTTGTCTCCTCCTTTTTTTCGAGACCTCCCATACTCTCTGCTTCCGCACCTTAGCCCTTCATGGGCTCCTCCTCTTGTCACTGTCACTCTCATTCTGCAGAAGCATTTTGCCCTTTACCGACGTCCTTTTCTCCTCGGGGTAGCTTTGACTCTCCTTTAGCAATCTCTTCAAAATCCCTGCCTCCTTTTCCTTTGTCCCTCCATCTCCTTTAGAACACACCCCGGACAACTGCTTCTTGAACAGGCACCTTTTAGATTATAATCATATGTCAAATTCCATCTATGTCTCTTAATCCAGCCAGGCTGGACCAGCCTAGTCCCTTTTGTACCGGGTCATGTGCCCAGTCAGTGTGCTAACTTCACATTTGCTCTGCATTGACTGCATTCCAAATTCTTCCGAACCCTAATCCCCTTCATTTCCCTCCCCTACTGACCTATTTTCAGTTCCTCTGCTTTCTCCGGCAATTCTTTCGCTGTCACCACAAATCATGTACCTCCAGTTTCTTCTCCTTCGCCGCCAATTCCTTTTCCTCAAGTTGAGGACCTCAACCAGCAATTCCAGAGCCTTAATTTTTTATGACCTCCAACTTCTCCGCCTTCATCTAGTTCAGGTCCTTCCCAATATTTTGCTGCCTGACATGCATCCACTTCATTCTTCCAGGTACTCATTTCCCTGACCATCTTATCCTACCTCTTCTCAGCCTTCTCCTTGCGTTCCAACAGGCTCCAATATTATTTAGTGCCCTGGGCACGGTGCCCGTCTATCATCTCTCCACTTACTTTGCATCTTCCCTAGCTTGATTGATGGATTGATAACATTTTTAAATAGTGGAATAAACAAACTTTAAAATGGAATTTTGAGACTTAAAAAAAATCAGCATTTGAAATATTTCAATACCTGAAAAGCTGTACGTGCATTTCGTGGACTATTCAATCGGCATAGATACAAGAAGATATAATTTGCGTTGTGGGAGCAATTTTCTATACTCAATGACGGTAAGCGTCATATTTATAGTTATAAGTTGTTCCAAACTCCACTTGTGGCAATATAATTGTACCAGGGCTTTGTGGGCAACATCCATGGACTATGGCCCATACTACAGTATAATTCCTTTTTGAAAAGAGCCTCGCTGTGGGCGCCGTCGATTTATTATGGAGGAGGAATCTATGACGGAATGAGGACGAGGGGAATAGACCATGGACAATCTTTGCGCTTCTGCTTCTAAGAAAAGAGGAGGATACGACCGTGCGTGTTAGTGGTGCACCCAATCAAGACCTGAGTTCCAACGGCAGTAGAGGAAATGGATCCGAGGAAAGTGGAGAAGGAAGGCCTGACCAAAACGATAATTGCGATAGTCACGTAACTAACTATTCGAAAGAGTGAGTATGACCAGAATTGCTCAAATCATTTACGCCAAGAAGATGCAACCTAGAAAAGTAGTGGGATGGGCTTATCTGCTTACCCATTTTAGGAGGAGGTTACGGAGAACGTGGTAACGACACCACTTAAGCCTACACAGGATCTTGTCGGGGTCAAAATATACCAGCAACTTGCTTTGACGTTATCATTACTACATATTCCGTTTCCAACTAAAACCGTTATTTAATCCCTAGAAACTTAGCAAGCAAGCAAGGTGACGCAAGACAACGCAATTCATAAAGATATTTTCAAATGCAAAATTAACATAGGAAGTCAGAGTACCTCCCTTGTTCCTAAAATTTAAACCTTTGACGTTCGCTTTAAATTCAAAAAACGGCACTTGTTTGAAGATAAATAAATGGGCTTTCTTTTGACACTAAACTTGACGAAATCGGACATTTCATTGCATGGGAAAATGGTTCAGAAATTTTATACCTGGTATATGGTATAAAATTTTTGGACCATTTTCTGGTTGATCATTTCTGGATCATTGGACGCTCATGGTGGTTCTAATTAGTTGTGATACACTGGTATAATAATTAATTGTGATGTACTCTTGAAATACTTAGCTGTAATATATTGTTAATAAACTGTAATTACAGTCAAATTTACTTCAAAAAATAAGCAGATTTGCTTGTTTCTACATTACTTTGTCGAAATGAGAAATCTTTTTAAAAAAACTCAACCTCTAATTCTAATCCAACTTGCATTTTCGTTTAACATTTAATCAACAGTGGTTGGGATTGATTTTAATCACCTAATCACCAGAATTGGGATTATTATTAATTAACAATCACTAAACATCTTTTAAAAATACCGTATTCATTTAATCACAATCACTAGACCAAAATAGGGGGATTACCCAAGCTTGAGGATAAGAATCTTTTAAGCCTCCCTTGGTGTAGAATAATAGGAGGAGGAAGTGACAACTGTATCAAGGCAGATTTGACAGTCCATGCGTATGTTTGGAGTGTGCGAGGAAGGTTAGAAAAATGTCGAGACAAAACTAGGGTGTACGGTAGTTAGCTCAAAAGACGTTAGTTACACCGGACTCTAGTTCCAATTTTTTAGCTCCACTTTTTTTAGTTACACCCGGTCTTTACCTCCAAAAATATTTTAGCTACAATTTTTTTAGCTCCACTATTTTTAGTTCCACTATTGATTTGGGCCTACATGAATATGAATATGCTAATATTGAACCTGAAATGACACTGTGCAAATTTTTTGATACCAAACTTCTTATTTTTCTTTGCATTTACAACCAGCAAGAATTTCATCCAGCGTAACCAGAAATGGCTTCAAGTATAAAGATTGAATTTATCGACACGTTTCTAAGATATAATTACTGGTAGAGAAAGTTTTTCAGTTCTATCGCAAAGTACTTACGTTTACAACAAAAGTTTTGATTGGTTAGCCGATTCGTTATGCTATTTTGAAAATGAGAATATAGCAGCATCGCATATAGTTATTACAGACACATTTAAATCACATTCCAAATCAAGAATGAATAGCAATACTGATTCTGATAACTGTTGAAATAAATCATTCAATCAATTAATTAAGCAAAACATGAACTAAATGCCCTTGCAAAACAGATTGATACGTGTATACGTGTGAAGTATAGTTTCGAATACTAAAAAAATACGTGAATGCAGTATTCAAGATGAATTTGGTGTCCTATTACAGCACGCTAGTTTTAAATAGCACACATTTTTGTGTCAAAAAGCTTCAGACTACGAAGCCTTCAGATCTGTTTTACGAGCTCCATGGGAAGGGAGTTTGAATGCGGAGTTCTTTGCGACATAAGATTGAAAAGCAGCTTTGCTTACCAATGATTTTCCAACTGAGTTAATTTCAATTAAAGTAAATTTTACAATGAAAACTTTTGGAGGTAAAGGCGGTGGAGCTAGAAAATGGGTGGAACTAAAGTCAATTGGAACTTTAAAAAGTGGAAGTAAAAACCAAGTGGAACTAGCATCCTTGTAGCTAAATGTAGGTGTAGCTAAAAAATTGGAGCTAACTACCTAGGACCAAAACTAGATGTAGATCAAAAAGCAGTCTTGGGCTGACTTGGCGATTGGCAGTGACCCAAGACGATTTGCACCCGTTTGCACGTGAGCCATCTTCCTTTGCAATACTGACAGCGTGAGTCGTGATGTCGTGTCCGTGAGTGTGTCCGTGCGTGACGCACGGTGCGTCCACTATATTTTCCGTAGGCCAGGGTAAATATGACCTAAACCAGGGTAAGCGGGGCCTATTATTAGCTTCGTTTAGGTAATTAGGTAGGGTTCGTTAGCTTACTTATAATGATTACGTTTTTTATAAGTTTAGAGTTTTATGCATTCCGGAAACACATAGTCTTTTGCAGCGAGCATTTGGAATGGCTTGCCATCAACTGGTTAGTTTGGTAGTTTAACTTATGTCTGTAAATTAAAATTGATAACAAAAATAAAAAGCAAACTAATTCATTTAAGTTTGTAGACCAAATTTTGTGATGAAAATAAGTAAAGAAAAATTTCGTTTCTTCCCTCCCTAACCTCCGTCCCCCTCTTCTTCCTTCCCTCCGCTTTTCCTTCCCTCTTCGCGTTCCTTCCCACCCCCTTTTCTTTGCTCTCTCACTCTATTTCCCGGTCGCCTTTCTTCCCATTAACCTTTTTTACTTCCCCAACTTCCATAAATACATAAAGATTTTGCCACCGCATCTGGCCGCGTCAAAACTTCCCGGTATCCTAGATACCCAGATACAAAGTTTTTTCCACCGACGATCCCTAGCTTCATGCAATGACAAGATCCTAGTTGTTGTTTAGCTTGATGGAACACCGGAAACTGGACTATGGCAGTGGACAAAACTCAACCTGGTATTTGACAGCGGAATATTTGCCCGGGAGGAAAAGAAGATGAACCTTTCAATGTCCAAGGATTGTACTGAGCAGGGATGTGGTTCCTTCTTCGGAGTGTCAGAATTGATGAAAGTGAAATATGGCTGGTTCGATAAGAATATTTACTGACGGTTGGCCAATTGGATTGTGACCAGGAATGTGGTCTACTTTACCAAGTAAAAGAATTCGGGTAAATTGAGGGTTAAGCATGGAACTTACGGAAGTAAATAAAGAGAAGGAGATGGTTTTCCGGTTTGAGCCATGGTATATGGTATCTGCCGCATATTCCGAGGAGCCAGCGAGGGAGGATGAGGAATTGATTGATTACCAAATTAAACCTTCTGGAATTAATCAAAGAATGATTAACAGTTCAGAAGGCACAAAATGCTTGAACTTTGTTAATCAACTTCGGGAAACCTGAGAAAACAATTAAAAATTAGTTGACTCCAAGGTTTGCTTTGTTAAATGGAATTAAATAAGTTAACTGAAACTAAAAATAAATCCCGGTCACCCCTTTGCTAGGTTAAATCAAAAAGTACTTTTTTTATAAAAATTCCACAGTATTTGGTGGTGATTCAACGATGTTCGTTCAGTTTGTTTCTTGAGGTTTGGGTAATAATAATCAATTAGATGTTTTAGGAAGTCTGCCTATGCTTAGTTTACTCCTGACGAAGAAATTAGAAAAATTTCGAAAGCTTGAGTTACCGCTAATTCCCAGCATCCGTGAAACCCTGAATTATTTCTCATAAAGTTATGCTTAATGGAGTAAATTACATTTATTACAACAGTGGCACCCACTTTTTAATTTCTTTCCTGCAAAACTCCCTTCTCTCTTCATGCTTCATCTTCAAAAAATTGACATTTATTCATTCAGCTTTATTGTGATTAGGTAGCTAATTTTCCAGTAATCAATTTGTAATAATCAAATAAATTTTTCCAACGAAAAACTCGAGGGACCCAAGGGAAGAAGGTGAGCTTTGTTGAAATTGATGGAACGTATTGAGAGGAATGATATACCATTTAATAACTTTATAGAGACTGTGGAGCTGAATTTAGATAACAATTTATATTTTATCATCCTTAATGGTTTTTTATTAAGATTATATGTAATGTGTATTTGGAAAGGTAATTTACGGTAATAAATTGATTAACAGATCAAAAAGCACTCTAGAATCCGAAATGCTTGAGCTTAGCTAATATGTAGTACATGGGAGAAAGAATTTAAAAATTAATTAATTCAAATTATACGGTAAATTGGTTCCGTTGGTGGGGTCACTTGTTGATGCCTATGAACTAAATGGAACGGCAGTATACCGGGTTTAGGAAGTTAGGGATCTTTCTGCAATTCTGAATGTATACTTTGCTAAGTTAATTAATTCGTACTTGTTGTTGAGAATAACGTACTTTCATAAATTGATTTTGTACTGAAAAATTCCACTGAAATTTAGAACCTATTACAAAGCATTTGCAAAGCAAACTTTCTATTTTAAAATTCCAAAATCTTTATCAGAAAAACCATAAACTGTTTGAAATAACTGAAAATGGTACAAAATGTTGGCATTATTAACGAAAAACTTGTATCTTATATTGACATTTGTCAAAAAATACAATATTTTGACTCAATGGGCTTTTTAATTAAAGTATTGCAGGTGCAACGAGTGTTTTTACAATTTTTATTAGTAAAAATTGTCTCTTGATTTAATGATTTTAGAATTCATTTCTGGTTAAAGTAAAATTTATTTAAGATATTCACTACAGATTTAAAATAAATAACTCATTTAAAACAAATAGTTTGTATTTCGTAATGTGAATTGTCGAAAAAAATATTATGACTCTCGTGATCTTAGGTTTCATTTCTGGTTAACTTTTCAACAATACAATATTAGATGGTAGTTCTAGTGACCTGTGTGATAAATAATACCCGTACTACACAAAAAATATGTTATAGCGTTCAACTTTTCAAAACTTAAAATTAGGCCGAAATCATTAAATTTATTTCAATAATAACCTATTATGTCTATTGAATTGACTGCATCAAAATTAGAATTTTTTTTCTTTGCTGTTCTTCTGTTTCTAAAACTACTTCAACTATTTTTCACGGAATCCATTTCGTACCCCCCCATTATAGCTGAAAATGCTGGTTCTATTTTACAAAATCCGATTCACCACACGAGACAAGTCCAGTTTTCCCATTCATTCCACTAATCAAGCTTCCGGTAAATTGTCAAGAGAAAGTCTCTCCTGCATTTCATTAAGTTACCAAATGTATCCAAAAATGGAAGGGATTCCGGGATTAATAAGTAATTAGCTTAAACTGTACTGAATCCTTGTAATAATTTCCTTTTAACTTTAACTATAGTAAAGGGTTCTATTGATTTTGAAACATTTTGCGATTAGTCGGCATCATTCCATTTTTCAGAGGAGGTTATATAGCATTATATTTGGCTCGGTTATTGGACATTTATTTTAATCTCAAATTAGTCAAACATTCTATTATATTGCTGCGTCTTTTTGCTAGCACGTTGGTCGGTGATAACCAGTCACTGGCAAACCATAAAAACTTTCTTGCTGAAGACAATAAAAATTTATAACAATTGAATTGTCTCTTAAAATATACTTAAATTAAAAGAAAATATTGATACTCTTAGCGGTGCAGTCTTTCTTGCTATTTAGAATTGTGCCATTGCACTTAACCGCTTCACATTTGCGGAAGTGATTTTGGAGGATAACTCAGGCCGGCAATGGTAAGCAAAAGGAGCAAAACAAGCTTGTCCAGCAAAAGGCTAAGGGTTTGTCCTTTCACCAGCGTCAGCTTGGCTGCCATGACAAGAAGCCAAATAGTGAACTTTGAATTGAAGTCGTGGTTGGCTATGGTTAAAAAATAGTGAACTTTGTAGCAAAAATATTGGTTATCACTGGACACGGCTGGAAATCGTGATCAAAAGTATGTGGACGAGCATGTAGCTATTTTTGGCTTTTGGAAAAGGTTTACAGTAAGCAATTGTGGTTATATTTGTAATCTTTCTATTTATTAAGCGACTATTTTACTTGTCTTCCATAGAAGCGGACATGTGTATTGTGCGTGGTCCATAAGAGTCCATATATTATTTTGAATTTTAATAGTAATTATTTTAAAGATTTTTTGAATAGCATTAAAACTGAGCTAACTACACGTCCAACTAAACAGGAGCACCACCACCACCACTCACTCACCACCTGGTTTCAGTATGTCAAACATGCTAGAGAGCACTCCTCTGACGTCTGGCACGAAGGCGCCATCCACTAATGATGTCACTTTAAAAAGCCGATTTTTCGAGTGACCCACTGACCCCTGTCACTATTTTTTAACGTTAGAGGATAGGGCACTTAGCAAAGGCCGTCACTTTTGTCCATAGTGACCCACTGACCCTTTAAAGTGACGTCATTAATGGTCGACGCCGAAGTAAAACACGAAAAAACACGGACTCTAGTTCCAATTTCTTAGCTCCACTTTTTTTAGTTACAGTCTTTACATCCAAAAATATTTTAGCTACAATTTTTTCAGCTCTACCATCTTTAGTTCCACTATTGATATGGGCTTACATGCTAGTTTTAAACCTGAAATGACAATGTGCAAATTTCTTGATACCAAACTTTTTATATTTTTCTTTTATCAAAGTTCCATTGCATTTACAACCAGCAAGAATTTCATCCAGTGTAAATAGAAATGACTTCAAGTATAAAAATTGAATTTATTGACACGTGTCTATGAAATATTTACTAATCACTGGTAGCGAAAGTTTTCTAGTACATACGCTTACAACAACAGTTTTTATTGGTTAGCCGATTTGTTATACTATTTTGAAAATGAGAATATAGCAGCATTGCAAATATTTATTACATTATCATAATACAGCCACATTTAAATCACATTATTTAAATCACATTTCAAATCGAGAATGAATAGCAATACTGATTCTGATAGCAGTTAAAATAAATCATTCAATCAAGCAATTAAGCAAAACATGAACTGATTGCCCTTGCAAAACAGGATAAAGTACAGTTTTAAATACTAACCAAATATGTGAATGCAACATTCAAGATGAATTTTGTGTCCTATTAAAGCACTCTAGTTTTAAAAAGCATATGTATTCTTGGGTCAAAAAGCTTCTACGAAGCGACGACGAACACGAAGCCTTCAGATCTGTTTTACGAGCTCCAAGTGTGCTTGAATGCGGAGTTCTTTGCGACACATGAATGACAAACAGGTTTGGTTACCACTGATTTTCCAATTTAGTTAATTTCAATAAAGTAAATTTTACAATAAAAACATTTGGAAGTAAAGGCGGTGGAGCTAAAAAATGGGTGGAACAAAAGTCCATTGGAACTTTAAAAAGTGGAGGTAAAAGCCAAGTGGAGCTAGCATCCTTGTAGCTAAATGTAGGTGTAGCTAAAAAATTGGAGCTAACTACCTAGGACCGAAGATTAAAATAAAGTGTAGTCCAATTCCATAAAGATGCTTTCATTTTCATCATTTTACACCTTGTATCATATAACCAAGTCGTGATTGTTAGAAATTACCAATACCTTCCAGTTTATTACAAGAATCCTTTCGTGGCCAGCCGAGATGGAGCATCATGGAAGAATGCCATGAAGAATAAAATGTAAAATTCTACGTAAGATATTGAAAAGCAAATGAATGACATCTGCTGCAATGCAGAACAATATTGCTGCAATTTAATATTTTTGCGATGATTTGACAGCACTTGTGTTTTTCACGGAGATGGTGATAGCTCTTCAGAATACAAGATGAATGAGAAAAATTGCTGCATCGTGGAAAAAAAGGTTAAAATACTGTATATTTCTTGGGATATTTCTTATTTCAATAAATAACCAGTCTATGGCAAAACCGTTAAAAATGCTCGCTGCTAAGACTGCTTGAATATATATCAATAAACACCAAAAATTAGCCTGGTCTGGAGCCCAAAAATAAAGTGTACGGACAAACGGACACCGATATTTTAAATAGCTCTCCTGCAGAAGCAGCGAGCTAATAAGGAAAGGTTAATGCAAATTAGTTAGGCCTGTATGCATAGGATGAAAATTTGGAGCATCCTGCCGTTCCTACATGACCCAAACCAAAACCGCTTATATGCCATAATTTGCACACGCAGTCTTTATATTTTGCACACTCTTCTTCTTCTACATTTTCTTAATTTGATATAAACAGTTCTTAACTGTTAATGTAACGGTGTACCAATCAATAGATAACCCAGTCTACCTACTCAGTGTACCTATCAATACATAACCAGAATTTTTTGTATTTTTTTCTGATCATTTATAAATTTTGCATAAATGTTTTACAAGAGAACATAAAAATCGATTCACGAATGTATGTAATGTAATGTGGAAATAAGGTAGGCAATTATAATAATGGCAAAATGTTAATTTATGGTATGTATTTCCAATTTTAAGAATAGTATTGTCTGATACATGATTTGTATTTCACACATTTTTATTACATTCGTAAATACTATCAAATGCAAAGCATAAAGGGTTCCCACTGGTATTACATATTTCAATAAACAGAAAGTTATTATAATTTGTATTTGAAAGTTGAAATTTCATATTTCATAATCTTTTTTTAATAATATATTTCATAATATTTCATCATAATTACATTTCTTGTACACCCAACACATTTAATCTTGGTACTTTAAACTTCATGGCGATAAAATTATTGGTTTTGGTTGTAGCAAAAAAGCTATCCACGCTAATTTTTCTCAAAGATGGCACCATCTCCCAAAACGGTTGAACAGCTGGGATACAGAATGATGGAAATAGTTTTCGAAAGCATTAGAGCAGTTATAAAATTCAGTACTTTCAATTGACACAATTTAATGCAAAAGATATGTTTTCAATGAAATCAAAGTAATGTTTTTGGTAACCGGCTATTAGCACCCGAACCAACTAGCTCCCGGTGGTCAGTTAGCTCCCCGACCCACTTGCTCCCAGACACATTGGCTCCCCGTGCCATTTGCTCCCAGGTTAGTTTGCTCCCATAATCACTAGCTCCCGGACCACTTACCTCCCATGCCATGTTGCTCCCTGTTCAATTTGCTCCCAAACTATTTGCCCCCATAGGACTTTAGCTCCCAGGCAAGTTTGCTCCCAGCAATTTACTAAACAGTGCATAGTCATTGAGATACAAGCTACAATTGAGAACATAAACAGTTCAAAGAACATAAAATCGTTAACGTTACGTTTCATAATGTTAGTAAGGCTTCCCCGGTGTCCCTATTTCTTGTCTGTGTGTACTTGTGTGTTATGTTTTTTAAAAATTAACACTGCAGTCTGCAGAAGAGCAATGAAAAATGACAACAGCTAGCATAAGGAAGCAAACAATATGTAGATATTCATATTGTAAAAATAGTTGCGCTAAAAATTTCAATTAATTGTGTATATGAAATTATAACAAATTACTTGAAGGAAAGTCGGTATCTTGACATGAAATTGACGGTGATTGGGAAATTATTAATAAAAATGGCAAATCTGAGTTTCCCAAAAAAATCCGTTAAGAAGACATAAAAGGGTAATAATGCGTGATGAATGGTAATAAAATTATTATGCAATAATAAAAACTCTCAAATTAACCAATGATAATATAATGTGCTAGGCTGGTCAAAATTATATGAGAAGGCATAACTAACGTTATGAAACGTAACGTTAACGGTTTCATGTTCTTTGATGTTTCAGATTTGTTTATGTTCTCAATTGTAGCTTGTATCTCAATGACTATGCACTGTTTAGTAAATTGCTGGGAGCAAACTTGCCTGGGAGCTAAAGTCCTATGGGGGCAAATAGTTTGGGAGCAAATTGAACAGGGAGCAACATGGCATGGGAGGTAAGTGGTCCGGGAGCTAGTGATTATGGGAGCAAACTTACCTGGGAGCAAATGGCACGGGGAGCCAATGTGTCTGGGAGCAAGTGGGTCGGGGAGCTAACTGACCACCGGGAGCTAGTTGGTTTGGGAGCTAATAGCCTAGACCCAAATATTGCACTGTAGTGTGCCAAAATGCGATAGCCTTCCACTTTTCTGGTATTTCAGCAGGTTGCTTCAATTTACAGACTTTTCTCCCGTCCACTTCATAAGTGTAGTTACCCATTACATCTTGTAAAATGTACCAGTATATCTGTAGCACTTTATTTTCATGTTTGCAATTATTTCCGCGAAAAAAAGTTAGGATTAGGTTGCCGGGATCACATTTTCCTTTAAGGTCGGGAAAAACATTCGCAAACACTGTTGCCGGCGAGAAATCCCAAGTAGTTTGATCATTCGGTGGTAGTGCAATTTCGGTGATTGAATCGACGGAAGTCAATTTCGCCCAGGTGCTCAATAGCAAGGTATAATATCTTATATGGCTGTAAAAAGTAACTTCGGGTAATATAACGGAAATATGAGTTATGCTTGCTACAGGTTCGTACAAACTCTTCGGTCCAGCTAGTAAATGAGCAATGCAGTACACGTTTTGTTCCACTTTAAATAAATGCCTCGCAAAGGGACTTTCTAATTGCGCACTCATTTTTGCTATATTCGGATTAGGAAATGTTATATGAATGTTAAAAACTTGGGGCTGTTTTATGTATTCAAAGTAATTTTTGCTGTCACTATACAATTTCAGAAATGGAACTGCTTCATAATCATAATCTGGCCTAAACAATTCAATTTGTGCGGCACAATTCCAAGGCTTTGTAGCAGTTGAGAATGTGGTAATATTTATGACAACACAGTACTCACCTGAATCGGACCGTAGCCCACTTAGATAATGCGAAAATTTGCACGGATAATCATAATGATCACCTGAAAAGTTGTGGTTTAAGTTAAACATTCCCTTTGGAATCATCACAAGATGTGTCTTTTCCACCTTTGATCCTCTGAATTTTGAGAATACAGCCGGAATCATGCTTCGTAGTACTACTGGAAACGTAGTTGATAATCTTAGATTTACACTCTGGTAGTTGTTTAAAACAACTAAGCAATTTGCTGTGGAAAAAGGGTTTAAAAGCTGGTGAACGTTTTGTGTTGTTGGAAACGAATTCCTTTTGCTGTCAAGGTTTTTGGGAATGCTTTGCAGTAGCTTTATTTCAGGTTTTATGCTTCGAAAAATAAATAAATCCTTTATACCTTTAGGAATATAGTCAAAGTTTTGGGGATTTTTGGCTCTGGTTAGTAAGTTTTTTATTGAAAACGAGTAGTTTTCTTGGGAATAGGAGGACGTTACTAAACAAATAACTAATATTAAAACAAACCTAGTAGTTTCATACATCTTTAAATATAAATTAGCAAATTTAACCACAATTTTATGGAAGGCAAGTAAAAACTTTAATGGGATGCCAAAAAAAGAAGGTAAAGTTTAATTTTGTGACGAACAAACTATCACAAGCAAAAATAGACTATGTGTTATTCACATCAAAATAAATCATCTTTTATAATATATTTAATTAAAAATAAATATGTCAAAAAAATTATTAAGGTGTGCGTGTAATAGCTATTACATTAACAAGAATATGTTCAATTTAGCACTATCAAACAAACAGCCATCCAATTTATCTAATTAAATTTTAAGCAAGGAGCCAATAGTGTTGGAAGTGAAAAGAATGTTGCTAATTATATAAATTTATTTTAGCAGCAAAAATCCTTGCGACAACTTTGTTTAAAAGGATTAAACCGTTCTACTGGTATCAATAAACATTACCCTACTTAGTTGTACTTATGATTACCAATACAATATTGAATACGTAGACAACAACACTTTGCCAAACTCAAAGTCATTAGTATATTAATTTTAAAACCAATTTTCTAATGCGAGACGAAGAACTGATACCACCACAACTTAGGATTTTGAAAATACGTTTAAATAAAAATGATCCCATAGGAAAGTAAAGATTTGAAATTAATGTCTACAACAAAAATACAATTAAATTTTTGTTCCATAGCTCAGGAAGCTACTCACACATGGGTTTAATAACCCGTCAAAAAAACACACATAAAATAAAACACACCCAATTTGAAAGCCTTCACTAAAAAGTTGCTTTGTTTAGTGCGCACTTCCACAAACCACCTAAAGGGAAGCACATATCAAGTTGTTATTGTAAGCATTACCACTTTTTGGCTGACTTGTTGAAGAATGGTTAAAATTGGGTTTACTTCAAACTACGTCAGCCCGGGAGGTACTAGAAGCAAGATTTATTTAGTACTTGTCCAAAATAAGCTCAATGTTTATTATTTCTCAAATTTGTAGCCTGATTTCTTTTAGGTTAAGCAATATCACAATTTTGTTTTTCTCGTTGCAAAAGGTACTTCCATCAGCCTTTTGTCTGAAGAAATGTCTTGAAGAAATGCGTATCACTCTTTTATTAAGCAGACAAGATCTTCAGACCTCAGTATGCTTTCTGATAATTATCTTCAAGTCTGTATAGGCCTTACTTCCTTCCGTTCTTCCGTGGCGCGATCTCCTCCTAGACCACACCAAATATTCAAAATCGCATTGGGTTCCTGGTTACTAAATTTCGGTCTGGGGCACAAAACACTTAATACAAACCCTCCTTTTCCAAAATACTCCCACATTCTAATTAACGTCAAACATTTTTAAATCACAAGTCCACATCTTTATACGTATTTATTAAATGCAAATTCAATTTTCTTCAAAATTTATACAATCTTTCGCATTGGAATAGAAAATTTTGTAAAACAGACGACCTACTTTGACTGATTTAGTGATGGAATAGGAAATTAATGAAGTTTTGAAAGGGATTTGTTAATTTTTATGAATTTTCTGAAGGACTTGAGCGCCGCAAATACTGTACTCGAACTGGCTGTGGTGTATCAGCAGTGAAGATTGGTCGGAAGAACTGTAGTTGTTGCTTTCTATACAAATTACAATATAGTTCCATTGCGAAATGATTTCCTATATAGCAACTAGTTTATAGAAATTGTATCCTAGCCTACTAACAACTTATAAAGGAACATCAGCTTTTCTAATTTTTCTGTAAATTTATCCATTATATTGTGTCTTGTTGTTTCCCATCTAATTTCAAGTGTGCAAACACTTGAATCTTGAATCTGTATCGGCCAATATAATTATTGCCTATAGCACACATTAATGTTTCAACCGGTGATTATCAATAAGAGAGCTAATTAAACACAGCAAAACACACCAATCATTAATGAACACATAAGCTTTTAAGAATTGCAAATTTTACACAAAAAATGCCCCTCCTCAGAGATTTGTAATTAATATTCCAAAGGTTTAGTCTGAGCGGAGTTTATTAATTTTTAACGAAGCCTACTAACTAAATCCCTTCAGTGTTCTTAATCTCATGATGACCTGTCTATGACGCGTATATCTCAAACGACCGAATACTAATCAACTAGTAGGGAACAGAAGAAATTATTAACAATGACGTTTATTAATTGTTCATGGTTTTATTTCAGAGATAAGCACCAATGACAATATCGGAGCAATTAGTTCTACTATTTATTCTAAAGAATACCTTTTTACTCTTTAATATTTATTACTCTTTACTTTAATAAAATATATGTTTGTTCTAATATAAAGTTTTGAATAGACTGATATCACATACATCATGTATGTATGATACATGTTTGAAAAGCTTCAACGTTGTAATGCATCTATTGTAATGTAAGGTAGTTTTTCCTTGCAAGTAGATGTACATTTACTTTGACATGCAAATTCATGACCTCATGTGGATTCAAATTTAAATTTTACGACAACTAGACACAAATCCTAAAATCACAAGTTCCTACATTTTTACTTAATTAATAAAATATTAAGTACAAAACTATTATTATGTATTAGTCATTTTCAAGCTATTAGAAATTTTGACTAAACCAGGAGTGGTTCATAAAGCGTAAAAAAATTTATTGGCTCTTAAAGTCCCTTATCAAGCTTCTAGAAAATTTCAATTTTCCTGGCTCTTCTAAGAATTGCTTATGAAGCGTCTAAAAATTTTACTTACCCTTAGAGTTGCTATAGAAGGTTTTACAAATTTTTACTAGCTCTTAGAGTTGACTATGAAGCTTCTAAATAAATATTAAATAAATTATTTCTTTCTGGAGGACTCTATTCCTTAAGGGTATTACCTTGGCCTAAGCTGCTTGGGCATCAATTTACCTGTTGGTAGTTCGTAATTACTCAATAGTTGAATTGTTGGTTCATTTTGAAGCTAAATGAAATATGACAAAACTCCGGTAGTTCAAGCTCGAAGCGGACCAAGAGGTTATCGAGGTAGTTGTCAAAGTGGAGGGTATGATTAAGAGAGCTGGAAAAAATGTAGAGTAGAAAAAGAATAGGATGTTTGATGCAGGAAATAATTGTTATATCCGTACTCTATTTTCTTGACGTTTCAAATAATGTAACTTTTCTCTGAAAGGGTGCAAAATTTTATTTCAAAACTGACGATAAGCCACCAATAATTTTATTATGATTTTGAGTATCTATTGATACAGAGTATCTAACCACTCAATAACATAGGCTTTATAGGCTCTTTTACAAAGCTCTCATCTTTTCTACTCTAAACTTTTTCCAGCTCCCTTGTATGATTCAACAACATCCATGCTGCATCTTTCCTTTTGCATGATGGGATTGTTAGGTAGAGGCTGATAGGAATGTATGACGGAAGGGGTAGAGGAGGAGACAATCCTTGAGCTGGAGGATATGGCCGCGGTGGTGGTCCGGGGGAAATTTTTGCGGAGGAATGGATCCGGGGGGAGTGGAGTATAAAGGTTGGTTTCCATCCACAGACCAATCTTCCAACTATCCTGTAGGAAATGACCCTGTTCATTCACAATGTGATTATTTTGAGTAGATAAACAGACGAACCAACTTCTTGCCAATAAAGAATCTAGGTCCATTAAATAGACCACCAAGTGCAAGTACAGCTTTTCTGGCGTTCAACTGCTGCATTTTTTAGAGTACAAAATTTCCTTCCAAAGTACTTTCATTCCACTAGTCCATCCATCTATCTATCCATCTGGAGGAGATGCAACGGAAGTGGAGAGTTGACAGAGGGACAACTTTATAAATTTAGAGAACAGTGGAGCCTGTTGCACAACAAGGAAAAGAATTTGGAGGCAATGGCTGAGATGTAAAAATGGAGAGAGGTGGGGTAGGATAAGATGGACAGGGAAATAAGTGCCCGAAAAAAGGAATTGGATGGCAGGTAGGAAAAGATTGGGATCCTGAAGAGCATGAACCACTTGGAAGTGACGAAGGCTTTGGAATTGCTGGTTAAGGAAAAGGAGGTACAAGCTAAGATTTTAGGTGAAAGTGCGAGAATTGGAGGAGAAAGCAGAGAAACTGAAGATAAAGGTCACGCTGGATTCCTCCGCCAAGCACTCAACACAAATTAAGCATTAAATAAAAGCGTTTTAAAAAATTGTCCACTTTGTGAAGGATTTATGTAAGGATTTTAGAACAACCCTGGCAACTTCTCTTCCTCCGGTCATCATTAGCAATTTCCTAATAGCAAATCTTCCGGAGTCCAAAACCGTTCCACTGATAATTAGATGAAGCCTTTGTCCCAGTGCCAGTGACCATTTCTGTTCCCAAAGTTCCCTTTGGGCAGTCACGTTCATGTACTACTATACATGCCTATCAATCTGCTTCAAGTCATCACGCTTGTCAACGTAAAGATCAGCTTCCGGTGGGAATATCAGTTTATTCCAGAGCCATAATTCAGTTTCGGTAGGTAAATAGCTTGTTTTTTTAAAGAATGTTGCAAGCTTGTGCTACGAGATGTGCTACACAATGAGAAGAAGCTAGCTAAAATTAGTTTTTAACTGAACAATTGTGATTTGTAGGGAAATCATAAAAATTTTAAGCAGTTTTCGTTTTATTTGGAAGTGTGCTTAACATTGGTTTTGGAGCTTGACCATTTTTTATGGGTACCCCCTTTTCATATTATTGTTCTCCCCACTTTCCCGTGACTTCTTCTCAATTTTTTGAAGGAAATTAGTAAGCAGGGGTAGCAAACAAGTTGTTTTCAATTCAACCCCAACCACTTATAACATATTTCTTCTACAAACAATAAAATATATTCATTAAACCTTAATGGGAATAGTTTACTAACCTCCTCAAATACCGTTTTATCATCATTTCAATCAAATAAATTATTTTTAATTGCGAAGGGGGTATCCGCACCCCTAACTTATAAGTAAATTTTTTTTACACTTTCATTGGTTTTGCAAGTTTTATTATGCAGCAATGGCTAAAGCAAGGATTATATATCTCGCGACATTTGCTTCCTCCGCTTCCACAAAAACCCAAGCGCTGCTGAACCATCACATCACAATAAAGTTACTTAATTGTGCATTTTTGTGCTTTATGTAAATATGTTTCCACTTTAATTTGCATTACTAATTAAGTGGCGCTTTCATTTCTAAATTTAATCAGAAACTGGAGAAGCTGTTAAAACACAGAAACAACAAAAACTAAGGTGAATATTGAATGACGGATGTTATGGCTTTGGTAATTTTCGAGTTTTAGGAGGAATCTTTCCATGCCCCACCTCAACTCTTCTGGTTTCTGGCCGGAGGAATAAGACAAGGAGAACCAAGTAAGGTTCATACGACAAAAAGAATTCCCACCATTATCCCTGAAAACATTGAGCACCCTACCCAGAGTCCTGAGGATAAATTAATTGTTTATTCTGCAGAAGTAATTTCCTACAGGGTATCAGCTTGGTCATGCAACCTTTGGAGTCGTTTATGGTTCTAGAAAGTTAGAGGTTTGAGCTACGGCTCCCCCAGAATCGGCACTTTCCGCTTCCAGTTCGAGATACCCCAGCACTCCCAATTTCCTGAGCCGTCGGTGGAAAAAACTTTTTCTTCCCGGTATCCTGATGTGTTCGTAAATAATTTCCCGCTGACATTTAACAATTATTTCCCGGTGGTTATGTTATGTTAAAAATTTCGACACATAGATATAATTGTATCGATACATTTAGATATTATTGTATAATTGTATTGATTTAGTACTCAATGCAGTAAATGGTTTATTTCTGCAGGCATTTGCTTTGAAACGATGCTAGTTAAGTTCGTGTGTGAACTCAAGCTTTTTAGTACAAAGTTTGTACAACAAATATCAATAACTAAGTACAAGAAAAATAAATGTAGTATAATAATAATAATCTTTATTGTCACATGGATAGCATCATATACAGAGGCATGTTATTCCATAGACATGAGAGTCATTTAACATTAAATCATAGCTTATACCAATTCATTTTAAACACATTTCATATTCAATTATTGTCTATTTCCAGACGTATTAGCTATTACATTATCAATACAAGCAGTATATTCATCGATTAAAAAGTTTTCAATATTAGTACAATACTCATTCTTTTGCATTTCAATAATATGGTATAGAACAATGTTTTTAAAAATATGTATATTATTTACAATGGATTTCAAGTAATTTGGTAACTTTAGCCACAAGTCAACAGCACTATACTTCATGGTATTTTTTCCCCACTGACTATTCACTTTATATAAAATCCTATAATTTTATTTTTACACGCTTAAATATTGAAATATTTTAAACAGAAAATAAAAACTTAAATATTATATTACAATTTTAATATTATACTTAAAACTAAGGCATCAGATACCAAGTTCAATTTTGTTTTCAGTTTGCATGAATTGCATTTTTGGCAAAAATCGTTGAAGTTCAGCAATCGACTTGGCAGATCTAACTTAAACTGCTTAAGCCTTTAAAACTTGCGTTTTATGTACACTTTATGGTGCAAGAGTTTCAGTAGATTCCTGTGAAACACTCGAATGGCTTAATGTGTTCATTATCCTATTTTACGCTTGTGTCAATAGTTTCAAGTTTTTCTACTACAGTTTGCTCAAACGTTGTAACTCTACTGCCCGTGTTTGATGAACTTGGCCTTGTTCGCTTTTTGAAAGAAAATTTAGAAAACAACGACCTGATAGAGCCTTTTCTCTGCACGCTGGTTGCAAAGCCAGAAATACCGCCAATTGGTTGTATATCCAATTCCGATGTCTGATTGCTAGATCCATCAGTAACATTAAATTGTTCAGCATTACTATCCGTTGCCAATTCTATGGAATGTTAGTTTCAGCTTGGTTGGAGCTTCCATGATGTTTTCAACAAAAAAAGTCCTATTTGAAATCAAATTGTATGTTCCACCTAACCGTGATACACCTAAAAATCTTCAGTGGTATATACTACTTACACATGTAGAATCAAGCAACGCCTTTATATTGGCACACTAAAAATTTAACTGCACACATGCGAATTTTCGTAAATATGAAAAACGTTATTGCTTTGCTTCTCTGTTTATAAATAAAATATAAATTTGTACTTATGTACATGTAAAGACATGTATATATATTTAAACCGACATGTGAAACCGCAGTCACGTAGACCCTTTTTGTAAACCTAATTTATTACTAAGAAAGCGAATGTACAAAATGAGTGGGAATATTTATTTTTAAAAAAATATACCAGAGCAGAGTGCTAATAATTCCTAAATTAAAAGTAGGATTAGGGCTACGAATTTTGCCTCTGTTTTTGAGCTTAAGTTAAGACAATTCATTTTATGAAGTTTCAAATTTGGTTTTGCATATTGGGCAACGCAATTCTTTGCTTTGCCTACACTTCCTTCCCTCTCGTTTTCCTACACTTCCTTCCCTCTCGTTTTCCTACACTTCCTTCCCTCTCGTTTTCCTACACTTCCTTCCCTCTCGTTTTCCTACACTTCCTTCCCTCTCGTTTTCCTACACTTCCTTCCCTCTCGTTTTCCTACACTTCCTTCCCTCTCGTTTTCCTACACTTCCTTCCCTCTCGTTTTCCTACACTTCCTTCCCTCTCGTTTTCCTACACTTCCTTTCCTCTCGTTTTCCTACACTTCCTTCCCTCTCGTTTTCCTACACTTCCTTCCCTCTCGTTTTCCTACACTTCCTTCCCTCTCGTTTTCCTACACTTCCTTCCCTCTCGTTTTCCTACACTTCCTTCCCTCTCGTTTTCCTACACTTCCTTCCCTCTCGTTTTCCTACACTTCCTTCCCTCTCGTTTTCCTACACTTCCTTCCCTCTCGTTTTCCTACACTTCCTTACCTCTCGTTTTCCTACACTTCCTTCCCTCTCGTTTTCCTACACTTCCTTCCCTCTCGTTTTCCTACACTTCCTTCCCTCTCGTTTTCCTACACTTCCTTCCCTCTCGTTTTCCTACACTTCCTTCCCTCTCGTTTTCCTACACTTCCTTCCCTCTCGTTTTCCTACACTTCCTTCCCTCTCGTTTTCCTACACTTCCTTCCCTCTCGTTTTCCTACACTTCCTTCCCTCTCGTTTTCCTACACTTCCTTCCCTCTCGTTTTCCTACACTTCCTTCCCTCTCGTTTTCCTACACTTCCTTCCCTCTCGGTTTTCCTACACTTCCTTCCCTCTCGTTTTCCTACACTTCCTTCCCTCTCGTTTTCCTACACTTCCTTCCCTCTCGTTTTCCTACACTTCCTTCCCTCTCGTTTTCCTACACTTCCTTCCCTCTCGTTTTCCTACACTTCCTTCCCTCTCGTTTTCCTACACTTCCTTCCCTCTCGTTTTCCTACACTTCCTTCCCTCTCGTTTTCCTACACTTCCTAACCTCTCGTTTTCCTACACTTCCTTCCCTCTCGTTTTCCTACACTTCCTAACCTCTCGTTTTCCTACACTTCCTAACCTCTCGTTTTCCAACACTTCCTAACCTCTCGTTTTCCTACACTTCCTAACCTCTCGTTTTCCTACACTTCCTAACCTCTCGTTTTCCTACACTTCCTTCCCTCTCGTTTTCCTACACTTCCTTCCCTCTCGTTTTCCTACACTTCCTTCCCTCTCGTTTTCCTACACTTCCTTCCCTCTCGTTTTCCTACACTTCCTTCCCTCTCGTTTTCCTACACTTCCTTCCCTCTCGTTTTCCTACACTTCCTTCCCTCTCGTTTTCCTACACTTCCTAACCTCTCGTTTTCCTTCCTTCGTTTCCCTTTCCCTTGCACCTTTTCTTCCCTCTCTCCCCTTATTTCCCGCTCGCCGTTCTTCCCGTTAACCTCTTTTAATTCCCCATAGTCCATATGCACGCAAACATTTTGCCGCCGCGTTCGGCGGCGTCAAAATTTCCCGGTATCCTAGATACCGAGATACAAAGTTTTTTCCACCGACGTCCTGAGCCGATCCCAGTTTTCTTTTCCAACCGCAGCATAACCTTCAACATGAGTGTCACCAGCTTTTCCACTTGCTCCACAAACTTTTTCCCAAGAATCAACACCTTCAGCGTCTATTCGATACTCACCGAATTCGTCCGGACCTGCAACATCCTGCATCATTTCTCGGGATTTGATCCCAAAAAACTCGCCTCGCCCTCTGCATTCATCCAATTGGATTCCAATTTACTCTTGCCACCAGTTCCCCCATTCCGTTTTGAAAATGGCATTTTCTACTAGGACGACTCGATTACTCCATTTGTCTTACCTCGGGTGCTATCCACCCCAGCCCCACTTCCGGTTATATTTGGAACAACGCTTTCCCCTCCGTTCACGCATGCTCCAATGCTGATATAACTCGGATCACCACTTCGGGCTCCGTCGACACCAACTACTGCCTCATTTCCGGTCTTACATGGCCCACCGACTTTTCCTCCATCCACTCCTTCTCTACGTCTCCCTTCACCTGGAACTCCACTTTCTGGTCAACTCTGCCCAGGGCAGACTGCCCTCAACTCCACACTACAGACGCCGGCAATACGCCGGTCCTTTACTTTCTGCTCTTGTCGGTCGTTTTGTGGGAATACAAAACTAGCTATAAGTTTCTATTTTGCTTTCCTGGAGTACACATATTTTGAGAAGTGGCGATGATTTGTTGAGGGGAACGAAGGGGCTATTTAGTTAAATAGGCGTTTAACTTGTTTTTGAATTTTTAGAACGAATTACACTTCTGGGTATCCACTTCCCCAAATTTGGAATTGGGTAGATAGGTTGGGGTGGGCAGAGATATGATAGCTACCTACCCAGTTGAGTTCTTGCATTAGCATAATTTTTTATTGCATTATTTTCATTATTGCAAATTCAAGTCATGTAGACCAGTGATTTGTGTCAGACATTTTATTCATTAGACAATCAACTCTCCTGAAATTTATAAAAACCATCTACTCCACTAATATGCTATTCCGCCTCCACCAAGAAACCAAATGTTGCTGAAGCATCGCAGAAAATGTTGATTGATTGATCAGGTTACTTAATTACTAGATTTAAAAATCTATTTAACCAATCTGACGCAGAACGTTTTAAGACTAACTAGTTATAGCTTAAAGCATGTGATTAAATTGGTTGTTGTTTTATCAAAAATCATCTTTGTACGCAAATGACCATAATTTTAGTTCTGGCCTGTTATAGAACTTTACAGAAATGTGAGGTGTGTTGAAACAAATACTAGAGAAGCTGAATTTTGATTGCATTACTCTGAATCTGAATCCTATCATAACTGACTAATTCCGATGAATAAGCAAATTCAATGACGGAATAATCATGCTAATGGTTGTGAGGATGTCATCACTCATCAGGAAATATTTATTCATGCAAACAAATCCCTATGGTTCAAATTTAAATGTTTTAAATGAGTTTCATAAAATTTTTGTTCCTTCCACATTAATCATTTCAAGAATGTTAAAATAAACGCGATGGTATCGTTCAAGTTTTAAATTTCGAAGAATTTCACGGTTTTACATATTCTATTTGTTAGGCAGGTGATTTGTGTGAACACAGGTTGTTTTCTACTTTGCAAAGTCTTTGCATCTTGAATCAAGATTCTTGATTTGTTCAAATCCCTAATACGTAACTTTACGTTAACAATTTTCTGAATGTTATAGCTATCCATGGGCCGTGTACAATAGTCCACAAGTAGCTCCACCAAGTAAAGAAGTAGATTAATAATTAGAGTTACCAATTTCCATTAAGTTACCCATACCATTACCATTGGTAGTTGGCCAAATGGGAAAAAAATGAATTGAAAATTGGGATAAACTTTAATGCCAAAAGGGAGTCCACACTTATGTTAAATATATTACTCCACCATTTTCATACTATTTTTAATTTGCTTAAAAACGTTTTTTATGCGAAGTTGTCGTATCTTTTAATCAATATACTCCATCCGCTTCTCCAAAAAACCAGGCGTTTCCAAATCATCACAAAAATGCTTAATGAAGCATTTTCACTTAATTTTGCGCCACAAAAACAGCCGTTGAGGGCCGTGACGATGCAGGAAGTGGCGTGGAGGATATTTGAAAAATTGTGACTTTCAGTTGCTTTCGTCGTGGTTTGAAGTTTTGACAAATTTTGACAAATTCCACGCTTTAGCATATTTTCTTTGTTTAGGCGTGGTATTTTCATGAACACAGATTTTCTCCATCTCAAGTTTCACGAAGTGTATTTTTGAAATATCGGACAACTTTACGTTAACCAGAAATGTACTCTAAGGTCACAGGTCATATTTTTTTTAAAGATATAAATTTTGTAAGATCATATTCTGAAAAAATATTCTATCAGTTTCAGTTATTCCAGCAGTTTGAAAATATCTAGTCCACCCCCACCAATAACATTCAAATATCCGGGTATGCTGTTATATTACGGTATTTATAGGTTTGCAATAAGTAACTCCCGAAGTTGATTACTTGGAGTCAAGTTAGTTGCGAACTCACACCAAGATTTGATAGAATACATTTCCTTGAAGTACATAGTTTGCACTGCAAACTACTACCGCATTACACCGGGAACAACAAGTCGTCTTTTTGCAATTTGCAAAAACTGCTAACTCATACTCCAACATGGAATTAACAAAAAAAATCTATACATTTCAGACAAATACGATAATCAAGTAACTAATGGAAAGAGTATGACCACCAGTCCTAAACTTTATTCAGAAACAGAGGCTAAGCGCCGAGGGTGTCAGAGGGTGTAGTTCATCCGGGCCCCAGGGTCCAAAGGCGGAAAGGGGCCCAGAATTTGTGGAAGGATTATTGTGGCTCATAAATCTTTTAGTTTTTGGAATGTACTTCCATGAGGACAATAAGACGCTAATTTCTTGCGTTTGGATTGCTTTCTTGTCAAAGCAAGATGACCAAAATAGAATAAAATGGGCAGCGATAAATAATTCAATCGATATGAAGCACTTTTACCGACACCGTGAGTGAGAATCTGTGAGTCAAGTGATCAGTCCATTTACATTGAGTCACATTTCGAAATCAGGTTGATTTTCCTTGGCACATATCCAAACGAATCTGCACATTTAGTTCAGTTTTTAAGCTTTAAGATCTACTGTTAGTGTTACGTTTGAGTAGCTACACTTGGTAAATTGCATTTGAGCGAAGCGGAGTTCAGTTCCATCTTAACAAAGGGCCCTAGTTCGAATCAAAATTGAATTTATCTCCAACTACCGTGATCTGGTATTGCTTTAGAATAACTAACTAACTGTTTAAAATGAGGAAGGATTTATCTGGGGCCCAAAAGCGGAAACTAGCAGAAAACAAATTTGGCTGTGGATGAAGCCAAAAAAATTAAACCACTTGAGAATTACCTTCATTCAAAAGAAAGTTCCGGAGCTGAGGTACCATCGCTTTCTGTGGAGTTGCAAGACACCACAGAGAACACTCAGGTAGGCTAGAATGGAATAGATTAGATATCATACAACCATTATAAAAATAATATCAATTTGCCACAAGTGTGTAGCACATCTACCCATCAATCAATTTGTGAAGCTGATAAAGGCTTCTCTGATTTAAAGTCACCATCACCAGTTCTAGTACCAGCAATGTCAAATGATAATGGTGATCAAACGGAATCAATTAATGGCAAGAAACAGTTTATAGTGGTGGAGTCATGTGTTTCCAGCGATTCAACTTCAGTTGTTGATGTTATTAGCTTTGAAATCACAGGTATTTGGAAATGACAAATTTTAGTAGAAACCTCTGGCTTGAATATATATTTTCAGAGTTTAATTTTCATTTATTTAGACCCAGCGACTTGCCCAATAAATCTGACTGACTATATGAAGAACAAAATCTTACACGCAACGCCCCAATACAAATTTTCCGATGGATCTCGTTTGACCCGCTGAAGTGGCTCGCTTTTGGATGAACTATAGATTACAGACTGGCAAGGAAAACAAACCTGTTCTCCGAAGCTGGATGTTTATTAGCTTTTCCAAAAACGCTGCTTTCTGATTACCATGTTCTTTTTACGCACCGTCTGCTAATCAATCTGTGAGGATTAATTGGAAAATGCCTGGATTTCAAGATTTTAACCACGGGATCTTGCGACATGAGTAAAGTAAAGCTCACGTTCAAAGCATGACTGACTGAAAACAATATTTGTCATCAATAAATTCGGAAACTTCGATTATCGCAACGTTTACGGAACAACTAAATGAAAATACAGATAAATGGCGCAAAATATTTCGTGGAATTTTCGACACCGTTATGTTTCTTGCTCAAAATAATTTTGTTTCCAACTTTCCACAATATTAAAAATTCAAACTGTGGAAATTTGTTGAGTTTGATTAAATTGCTTTCAAAGTATTACGAGCCTCTTAAAAGCCACTTGGAACATTTGCAAAAAGGATCGCCAAGCTGCCTAAGTCCACAATCGCAAAACGAGTTCATTGCTGTTTGTGGTGCCCACGTTAAGAGTGCCATTTTGAACTTAGTTAAGTCCGGAAGCGCAAATATTTTTCAATCATGTTCGACTCCGCTCCAGATATTTCACACATGGAACAAATTTCTCAAATAATACGCACAGTAGAATGTTCCAAAGATGGTTGTTGTTACATTGAGGAAAACCTTATAGATTTCGGCTCAAGCACTAATAAAACCGGACTGTGGTTTGCTGAATTAATTTTAAAGAAACTGGAGGCTGATAATTTGGACCTTTCAAACTGCAGAGGTCAGGGATATGATTACGGATCTAACATGGCTGGAGAATATAAAGGTGCTCAAGCCAGGATCTTAGCCAAATGCACGGAAGCCACATTTGTTCCGTGCGCCGCGCACAGCCTAAATAGAGTAGGAATAAGCCCGACTAAAAAGTCGAATACAACTTTAAAGCTTCATTCTGCTACGCGTTGGTCATCAAAATTTGCAGCAGTTTAAGCTCTATGGAACAATTTTGATTCGGTTGTTCAAGCATTGGAGACCATCATGTAGTCAACAGTGAAAGCTGATGTTTCAGCCGCAGCATAAAGCAGATTAAAGGACAAATTAAACTTTAAGTTCTTGATTGGATTAATAGTGTGGATAAGTGGAAACAAATCCAAATCCATCTTCCAAATTAATTCATGCAACTTATGTCTACAGTCAAGAGATGTAGATATTAGCATTGCCAGAAAACGGTTTGCAGTGTGTGTTTTATGCAAGTAGCCGAAAGATTTCAAGAATGTGGATTCGAAAAATGTTGCAATTTGGCAACTAAAAAAGCTCGAAAATGGAATAGCTCTTGAGAGCGGATTTACAACAAGACGTGGAAGAGGAGTGAAGTCTAAGTACAATGACACAGAAAGAGTGCAGAGTGTTCGACAAGACAGTAATTAGGAAAGATTTTTTAAAAAATTCTTTGATGAACTTTTAACGAAATTGATTTCAGAAATGAATTCTCGATTTCAGCAAATTCGTAGTTGCGTTGTGAATTTTGAATTTCTCAGAGAAAGCGGAGTAAAATTGGCATCCGATATCAAGCAAAAATATGTAAAAGATTTGTGCCAGAGTTATCCTTCAAATTTCAACCTACTTGCTTTCTCTCATAAAGGTGAAACAATATTTTATCTTATATCACATTTTAATATTTTGTCATACTTTCCGTATTTTTCTGACACTACCAGTAACTGCAGCTTCCAATGAAATATCTTTCTCCAAGATGAAACTGATTAAAAACTACTCTAGATCCACAACTGGACAAGAGCGGTTAAATGGTTTGGCAAACACCTCAATTGAAAGTGAAACCTCGAGTCAAATAGATTATGACAGCATAATTGACGTGTTTGTTGCTTTAAAATGCAGACGCATCTGTTGTAAATGTTTAGTGTTTTTGTGTAATGAACACTATTATAAAATTTTCCTATTTTTTAAAACTGTATTGAATACTTGACATTTATTTATATTCTTATGCATAATGGGCTGACATCAAATTTACTTAGGTGTTGGGTCCCCCAAATCTATACTTGCACCCGGGCCCCAACTTACATTTCCACTTGACGCTTAGCCTCTGTTCAGAAAACCTTCAAAAGTCTACTGGCGCAAAGTGTGCTTGGCTTTATGTCTAAATTTTGACGTATAACTTGGCGCGTATATTTTGGTATAAGTGGTGACATTATGGAAATTTTCGCCCGATTAAAATACTCCAGGGGTGTTTGCCAAAACCTCTTTATCTCTTTATGGCCGCCACACTGACGCTTGTGAAAAAAATTGTACTCACGCTACTGACTAGGCAATTCTCCAGCATGAGCATATGGGGACTTTTTGCAGGGGGCGTTCTTTGAATGTGGTTTTTTCCCGGAGACTTTCTTCCAAATTAATTTGGGCACTATAAAAGATGCAACCGAAAAACTAGAAACTTTTCTAAATTAAATATATTCAATGGCAATTAACGGAATATTTTTTGCAAGACCTTGGAAAGCATACCTATTTACTATTTATCATATGCTAATTAAACAACAACCCTTATAGCGCATCTGTTGCTATACAATATAAATACAACATTTAAATGCGTTTTTGTTGAAAATTTATACAATCTTAAGCATTAAAATGAAAATTGTGCAAAACCCCCGACCTACGATGGCTACTTCAGTGGTAGAATTAATTACCTGTGGATTAATGAAAAAGCATTAATAGGAACTTCCTATTAGGAAGTTGTTAATATTTATGATTTTGTATGTAATTGAACGCCGAAAAACCTGGACTTGCACTGGCTGTGGTATAACTTCTACACAGATACAATAGGATCGGTGGCAAAATGTTTGGTTTTAAATATAAACCATTGCAAAACGACCGTACATATATACTAAGCCATTGTATTAGGCACTCACTTAGGAAATAGTCCAGGGGTGAGATAGCCAGCACTTTTACAACCTTTAAACTTGATGAATCAAAACAACCGGAGCACATTCCACACGCAATCCTCGCACCTCAAGAATCCCTTTGTTGATTTCCTCCTTTTAATAAATTTGTGTGCTCCCGGTAAGTGTCACCCCTTTGCCTCCTCTAACAAACCCTCCATACTACTCCTCTCCTCCCTTTAATCCCATCCCAATGAGAGCACCTAATGTGTCCTAATTCTCAAGTAGCATTTCTAAACTGCGAAACTGTCTCTATCCAACCGATCACACCACACATTTCGGATTATTGCTTCTTAACCTCGACTCTTTTAAATTATTATTTGTCCAACTTAGTTTTTGTCTCTGACTGTAGCCTAGTCCCTTTGTGCCGGGTCCAATGCCCGTGGGTTTGCTAGCCTCACTTTTCCCCTGTATTCTAAGATCCTCTGCCCTGAACTCTAAATCTAAAGGGTGACTCAAACTTGACGACTTCTCCTTCGCCGCCGATTTCTTTTCTTAAGCAGCAATTCCAGAGTCTTGATCACCACCAAGTCCTCCGCTTCCAACTGGTTCAGATTCTTCTGGATCCCAATCATTTGCTCCCTGTAATGATTGCAGTGTAATCCAGTTCCTGCTTCCGGGCAAATAATTTTCCTGGCCATCTTATCCAACCAAACCTTTCTGCATTACAACTTTTTTAGCCTTTGCCTCCAACTGCTTTTCTCTTGTGTCCAAAAGGCTCCATTGTTCCCGGTATTGATTAAGTACCCTTCCACCATCCATCCACATCCTTTGCATCTGCTCCAGGTTGATAGATACTATTTGTTTCATATAGGTTGATAGAATATCAAATACATAGCATTCACGTATGAACTGGGACTACTTCAAAATCCCTTTCACTTTCGTTGCGTTCACATGTTCGTACTACGTTCCTGCGTAAATATGCATATTATACACTTTTAGCATAAAAACGCTTTCGCCCGCGTGAGCTTCTTTACCGGGGAATTGGAAGGAAATGAATCCGGTTTGAACTTGAAACAGCCTAATATTGCTGGTGAACGACGGGAGTACCCATACAATACTGTAGTATTTTCGAAATACTATTTCGTACACAGAAAATGCTCATCGCTTAAACGCGTTCACATTAAACATAAAAAATTTCCGATGCTTATGCTTCAAAAAATTTAATATTTGGCGGATTAAGACGACGTATAAATTTTAAATTGGAATTATAAACAATAATGAGAGATTCTAGGTTTATAAATTAAAAATTAATGTATTAACAGTTTTGTTGAAATATGTTCGATTGATTCGATTCGAACGCGTATTGTTGATATTACTTCTAAATTTTATAAGTTTTTCTAAATCAACTATAAAACGTTTCAATGTTGGTTCTTTTATTATGCTTTTGGTTGTTAGTAAATGGTTATTCTTAACCTACGTGATCAAATTACCGAACTTAAACTAGGAATTATTTTAAGTTGGGCAAGATCTGTACAAATTTATCAACTCAGCAAAGTTTAAAATTATGAAGATTTTCTCTTTATAACTTTGTGAATTTTTTATGCATTCGAACGCCGGAAATACTGCACTTACATTTGCTGTATTGCCGGTGTACATATACCATTATGGATAGTTGGTAGTGGTTACTTGAACGAATATCAATTTAACTTCAATAAATAAGACCAACTACATATGTATTGGTTCACAGCCTTACTCACAAGTACGCAGAAAATTTTACGTAACAGTTGTGCATCAACTGTTTTTTAAAATTCAAATCTCGAAGCACATGGCAAACAAGTTGTTTGAAAGAACAGGTTTAGCTTCCTGTGGAATACCTCAAGAAATTTCCAGTTTCTCCGAGGGATCCTCAGCCTGCCCCTTTAGTGCACCAATAATTCCCTCCAACTTCCCAGTCGTCTCCCAATTTGTTTCCTTGTATTCTTTCTCTTCCACTGAGTATCCTCCAGCAAATTCTTCTGTTCTGAAACTTGGTTAATCTTCTGCTTATTACCAGGTTCTAAAGACCCTCCACTATTCGGTTCTGCCTTTTACCAAATTCCGTTAAATTTGGATTCCTAAGATCCAATTTCTTTTGAAGCTCCGGTAAATTGTACTTTGTATTCGTCCTTCGGGACCCTCCACATCGACTCCACCCAACTCCCCACAAAATCTTTCCTGATTCAGTGAAAATACCAAAAACCACACAAAATCTTACCAAATTTCTGCTCCGGTCAACTTTAAACCCATGACCCACAGCAAGAACCTCGTTCAACCTCGTTAAGATTCGATTTGACAATTCGTATTTGACACTTGTGAGCAGTATTAGTAAAACTATAACTAGATTTTAACCAAAAATTCAAGTATTTCTGTCTAGCGAAATTGAAACTCAATTCGTTTACTTTCACTATGACCTGAGCTCATTTCTGTGATGCTCGGTTTTTATCCATATTCCTTTATAAACGTTTTGCATACATGTAAATTTTATGCAACAGCTCCACTCCAGTTTTTCTAAATGCGACGCACGGCGCATTCCTCCTATGCATAGGTAGTAATACCGAATCTTAGTAACTATTCCGTATTTGGTAAGCTTATCGCATATTTACCAAATACCAAATATTCGGTAAGCTTTCATTTGCTTTATACATTATAAAACCATAGATATTTTTACTACTACAAAAAGGAAGCAAAAATTTTATTGTAAAAAGTAGCCTCCTTTGTCATACATCTTTATATATGATTTTCATTACCAAATAGATACCAAATAGAAGTGCCGTTTTTAAACAAAACAGTGTTTTAAACACTGTTTAAACGTGTTTATTGTTTTTTTTTGATAAAGAAATTTTCAAAAAACAAAACAAAAACAAAAGGAAATAAACGTTTTTCTCAAAAAACAAAACAAAAAACAGTGTTTAAACACGTTTTTTTCCCTATTTTTCAGGACCAAATAAATCCGCATCAAAGTTATAAAATTGTGTAATTTTTTGCTTTTGAAGTGCTAAAACTTAAAATTTTCTTTAATTTGTATCCATTTTGCATGGAACTCTATATCTATATTGTTGTTTCTAGGTATTTGAATGGAAAAAAAAAGTCAATAAATCAGAAAAGGACTAAACAATGTTTGAAATATTCGTAACAGGAAGGTTAGTTCTACCACTGACATGCTTTTCTTTATGGAAAACATTCCGTAAATACTAAAAGGACCGCTATAGGCTGTTAAACAAACTTTGTTGCATTTTCACCGCTGTAACGTTTCTTCAATTACAGCTTGCTAGTTATAGTACACACGTTAAAATACGTAAAATTATATATTATTTTCTCAAAATTTTAAAAAAATTAATTTAAAAATTTTACAGGAAATCTGTTTAAACAGTGTTTATTTTTGTTTATTTTAATAAACAAAACAAAAATAAACAAACTCCTAAAAAACAAAACGAAACGAAATTTTTTAAAACAATTCTTCAATAAACAAAACAAAACATTTGTTTAAAACAGTGTCTAAAAACGGCACTCCTAATACCAAATATATGCGGTAATTATTTGGTATGCTTAGTAACCTTAACAAATACCTTACCAAATACTTTTGCAAACACTATGCATAGGTCCATGTGTAATAAGAACTGCTTAGTATTAATTTATCAAGCAAGCGTACTATCTAACAAAGTATGTGCTTCGTTTTCAATTAACATTATAGAATTCAAAATGCTGCATTCTATTGAGGTATATTGCTTGCTCCTTACTTCCTAACCGTCCTTCTCCTTCAGGAACCTAACCTTCCGCCCGATTGTCCAGCTACAAAATGGTACTCATTGACGATCTTGTTAAACATAACCTATGTGAGTTTCAAATGTACAGCCTACAACTTCAATTACTTTTCTTTGCTTATTGCAACTTGCTCCACTTCTGCTTTTTTCCCTTAAGAATCCCTTCCACCCTCCGCTTCCGTAGAATCTTCTTCAGCTTTTACTATTCGGTCAACCATGTTTTCCTCAATACTTCGTTTCGTGGAACATTGTGGATAACTCCTGGCTCGCCCTTTGCCGTCGTATTTTAATATACTTGGAGAAAAAAATAGAAAGCACGTAATCTCTAATAAAGCTTTTAACATTTATATTTAAATAAAAACCACGGGTCTACACTATTATCTTCCAAACCAACTAGCTCCCGGTGGTCAGTTAGCTCCCCGATCCACTTGCTCCCAGACACATTAGCTCCCCGTGCCATTTGCTCTCATGTAAGTTTGATCCCATGACCACTAGCTGCCGGTCCACTTACCTCCCATGCCATTCTGCTCCCTGTTCAATTTGCTCCCAAACTTTTTGCCCCCATAGGACTTTAGCTCCCCGGCGAGTTTTCTCCCAACAATTTACTAAAGGTATTAAGAAAAATCCGACAAGTGAATTTTTAATGGTTTTTATCAATTTTGGTAAATTTGTTGTGTAATCTGTACCGAAACTTTTTGGAAGAATATAATAACGAATTTTAGAAAATTATTTCTTGGATGTTCAGCTGTTTTGCTTTGTTTAAGATGCTTGATTATTTTTTTGAGATGACTCGGGTTTTCTTAGTTCACTTTCACAGCATGAATAATTTTTTATGGTGGGAGTGCAGTTTTGTACAGGACAGGTTACCTGGTGTACAAGTTAGGGATACTGTACAATTAATTTGACTAAACCACATGACTGATGACTAGAAAGAAGAAAGTGAAATTAGTTTATGTTTAAGATTCAATATCACTTTTGTTCTAGAAGCTTGATTTTGCGGGTCCTTTTGCAAAATTGGCCGAAATTGTTAAAACTAATGGCTTGATCGAATATTTTATTTTGTCACCTTAGTTAAGTGGCTGAGATTCATGCTTGGATGCCTCAAACTTAGTAATTTAGTATGGAGTGGAAAGATACAGAAAATCTGTGACAGACTTTCAATTAAATAAAATTTTGTGCTATCGAACGTAGATTGGTCCAATTTGATTACTAATACGGTGCCAGAGATGCAGAAGTGCACAAAAATGGCTTTCATCCTAAGGCATAAAACTTTAAAGCAAAGTAGATTTTTATGGAAACGGAACAAGACATGTCGGATTTACACTACGTTTTTTGGGGCTTCAAAATCATGAACGCGCACATACCTAAATAATCTGGGTAATAAATAGAATATTTCAATAAGTTCAATTTAGGTAATTGCATCCTCTCCTACTCATGAATTCTGTCACCCATTTAAGTGTTGTCTTCCATCTCAGATTCCTTTATCTCCAACGCTGGCACTAAAATCATTAAAATTCTACTTCACCCTCCAAAATCAAACCTAACGACCTGCTTCTTTAATTGTCTCCAGTAAGCAATTCTAGTCCTAACGGGCTCGATATCCGGTGTCAATTCAACAATTCTGCTGCTCATCCTGAAATTAGCCACTTTACATGTTCCTCGCTCCATTTGTAACTCCAAAGTATCTAAATTTTTAGAAGATAGTTTCCGCAATCCCATAAGACGAAACAAGAACTGAATAGTTTCGTTTATGCTGTTTGCGATGTTTCAAAAGCGCTTGGTGTTTTTGAGGAAGTATATTCATCTCTAGCTTTGGTAGATTGCCTAGTGGTATGTTATTATTATCATGAAATTAATCTCAACGATTTGGAAATGGAGACGTAGGATATTTAACTTGATTGCAGACTTTCAAATTTTAAATCTCTGTCTTAAAAATTTATTGAATCCATTTTTAACATCTCATTCTCAATCGCCCCAATGTAAAAGTTTTAATCGAACGGAGTCAGAGTGTGGAGGCAGATTTGTTGATTTGATCGAAAGAGGCGGATTTGGAGGGATTAAAGAGGTGCCTGGATTACCTGTTGTGTCCACTGCCTCCTAGGAAGAAGATGTTTCAACTGGTGACCGTTTTAAAAGGAGGGGACTGAGCCATTGGAAATTACTCTGACAATGAATGAGGACATTGGAGGAGGTGGATAGGAGCATTTTGTACAAAGGCTGGAAGGACCAGCCACAAGGTAAAATGTATATTTTGGAGGGGACTTTGAGGAGGTGAGGAGACTGCTTTAATTACGGCTAGTAAGAATGGTAGTAAACTCAGTGATAAAGTAAATATTTAACAGGATGAAACGCGTCAAAGCTGACTTTTAATAATGTTGTCAAAACCTTAAAACTAGAACAAAGCCAAAAATTTTATTTAAATAAAAACAGTTTCTACACTGAATTAACTTTAAAAACACTAAATTTTATAGTTGCTTCTGTTTCTGTTTCTAACAAAACAATTCAGCATTCGAGAATAAATTTTTCCTCCCACTTAGCCGGAAAAGTTGCTTTCATTCTCCAAAATCCGATTCATCACATGAGGAGTCACCGGTCCATAGTCCTGTACCGGAGTTTTGCGTTACCATTTTCTTTACATTGTAAGAACCCCCCTGGGAAGTGGGGTGGAAATGAAAAAGCCATACTCTTAAAAATTCGAAAATGAATAAAGTTATAAATCACCTGACAAATTTAAAGCTAATTGCATGCGTATGCATACATATTTAGTTACATGCTTTTACCTCTAATTAGTTATTTTTTTCTACGTAAACTAGTTTTAAAAATATGTGAACTATAGAAAGTAGTTAACCAAAGAAATTAAACTTTTTTTGCCATGCTTCAGCAACATTTAGTGTTTTGGTGGCGACGGAGTAGCATATATAAAAATCAGATAGCTACATTATCCATCTTTAAATATCACTACGTAATGAAGTTACAAAACAATGCTGGTAATATGCTGGTCCAGGGAGAAATAAGGTAGCAATAGATAATTGAACACGTACACCTTTAAAAATTATTTAATAAATATTATTTGTTTAGAAATTCTGCTGGAGGATGAGGGTGACAAGAATAGGGACCCAGAGATGGGCTAAGGTACGGAATGAGAGTGTGGAGGAGGAGGTCCCCTGGATTTGGAGGAAACAACAGGTGCCTCCAGATGGAGGGGATTTGGGATGAGTAGTATTTTTTGAGTGGGGGAAGAGGTGAGAGCACGAGTACAATTTTATTAAAAGGAGGAAATAGAAATAGAATCGGCAAGGTGCATGGATGGTGGTATGGCCCCCGGGAGAAATGAGCCCTGCGATTGTGGTGGTTCCTCTCCAGAGGGTGAGCTACTCTAGTCACTAGAGTCTAGTGCTATACCAATAACACACCAGACCAGCAGTCCTAACCCATATTTGAGTCAAAATCAAAAGCAGGAGAACGTTCAGTTTCTCCACCGCCTATGAGGAGGAAGAAGTTCGGATTGGTGATCATTTTGAAAGCAGAGGATAAACCACTGCAGGTGTCTACGTTATAGGTCTTACCACCTTGAAAAGATGGTAAGACTATGCTTTTATGCCAACAAGTACTATCTTTAGTGAATTTTAGAACAATCGCTTGTGTCTTAAATTTTACCTAGTATTTAGTAAACTTAAAAATGTTTTGAAATTACAGTTTGCGCCATAGCTGTTCATTCTGATTTTTATGAAAGGGCTTCACTCCGATTTTAATAAACAATATCCAAAGTGGTATATTACTATATGCAGGTTTCGCAGAATGGGTAAATCAAAAGTGTAGATTGACTTATTATTTCTTGAGACGTGGCTTCCAGGATAATTATCCCTTGTCATACAAAGTCAAAGTCTTATTATATTTATGTCCAAGGAAATAAGGCTACTTCCAAGGTGGTTCACGGCCACCGTGTTTGAAACATTCTCAAAAACCGACCTTTTCTTGATCACCCTAGAAATGCTGATTACTAGTCCTGTGCTAGAGGTAAAGGGTCATTTGGCAACTGGAAGTAGGTCGGAGTAAGTATAGTAATTGGGAAAATGGAGGGATCTAAGTTGGTCTATTTCCATTCCCCTGTTTCCCCAGCCTGGAACCTCTGGGGAAGTTCGGGTGGCATGACCGATCATTTTCAAAAAATCCCAAAAATTACCCAAACCCTCACACACCTTTTTAATTCCAAGGTTATAGGTAAAGCTAAAATCCTCCGACATTTCTTTATCCACCTATGACTTTCGGCATGAACCAAAACCGCTGCTGTGCCAACCTCTAGTAATTCATTCAACTAAAAATACTAAAAACTAACTAAAACGAACTAAAAATGCTAAATAAGCTGAACCCAGGGTGGCCAGAGAAATTAGCAATATAGTTTGCTAGCATGCACTGAAAACCCGTAGTTAGTTATGACTGTCCCTGTAGTACAAGATTTTTCGATTTTATAACATTTGTGTGTTGATTCGGCAGCATTTAGTTTGGGCATGTAATTTCTCGGCTATGCAAGAATCTGCTTTTAGCTGGGATTTAAAACTTTCAATCCTAGAATAAAAAAATCAAGTTCTCAGTTAGCACTGAGTCTTTTCCCGATATTTGACATTATGGTTGAAACATTTAGGCAATTATTTGCCGTGGTACTTTCCCGCAATTTTCTAAAGCATGAGATTTCTAAATCTTGGGGACTTTCAGATGAGCTTTGGAGAAGCATCATTATGAATTTTTTTAACCTTTCAGCAATTTACCCGTGTATCAGGGAATTCTTGGTACCTAAAGGCAGGAAAATCCCAATAAGTGTAAGTGCAGCACTTTCGGCGTGTAAATGTAGCAAAACCTTTCATAAAAATTACCAAATCCCTTTCAATACTTTTTCATTAATATATTTCTTATATTTGCTATTCTGCCCCTATACCAGTCATCGTAGATTCGTTCCTTCACTCAATTTTCTATTTTAATGCGAAAGATCGTATAAATTTCGAACAAAAATGCATTTAAATATTGGGTTTGCATTGCAACGTGACAGTTGCAGTTTAAAGTTATCGCACAGCGCTAGTCGCTGTACACATTTTAGATACATATAAATATGATACTTCCAAAGGTATTGCAAAATATACTAGAAGAGAGGAACAGTACAGGTAATTAGGAGATAGAACTTTAAATTAAATGCGGCATTTTTAATTTTAAAAGAGTATTACATCATTCGTATTCGTATTATCACCATTTTGATTTTGCATTTGGCTATTGTTTAGTATACGGGACCGCGCCGAAGGCGCGGTAACGTATACCATTCGAAAGCCCGTGACCTGGGGAGTCGAATGACACCACTCTCGGGTGGCGCAGATGAGGGGTTCGTCCCCCAGGGGTAATTTTAAAATGACCTCAAAATAGCGTTCTAACATGCATTCAGCGCGTCTCAATTCGCCCCAGAGGAAGGCGGCAAAGCATTTATAAATCCACGAGTGCTTTCTTTATATTCGGTTAGGTTCGGTTGTAACCTAGGTTAGGTAAACGCCCGTTTTTATGTAAACGGTCAACGACTGTGGATAAAGTAATAGACCTGGCTACATCACGTTCACTTATGTTTGATTATAATTGAGGTTCGCGCGTCAGCGCGAACCGAGGGGGTCTGGGGGCAAAGCCCCCAGCTAGCGGACGAGCAGGGCCCGAAGGGCCCGTAGCGAGGCCCGCGCCCTTGTCTCTAACGGGTAATGCGCATTTCAAATAATCTACTTGTGCTGTATAGCATTTGGCGTAGCGTAATTAGTACTCCCGCATTCTTGTGGGGCGAAGTGAGACATGCTGAATGCATGTTAGAACGCTATTTTGAGGTCATTTAAAAATTACCCCTGGGGGACGAACCCCTCATCTGCGCCACCCGAGAGTGGTGTCATTCGACTCCCCAGGTCACGGGAATAGTAATAATATTAGGTTTTTAAGAGTCACGTTATTGCTAGAACAAGTCTAAATTGACGTTGACGGAATAGGAAATGATGATTTTATGATGAATGAAAAATAAAAATGAAAAATGCATGCTAGTAAATGAAATATTATGCTTGATTTCTTGTGATGGTGAGCTGTGAGTCTGTGAGTGTACACATAGCATTGTGTCGTGTGTACGTTGTATGCGCGTATATTATGCTGCGCTGCTGCTAAAGAGAAGAAATGAAAGGGTGATGTTGCGTTGTTGTTACGTAAGTCATTTGCATGCTTACGTAACGTTATGAAAAAGTATCCAGAATTGTAAATACGTACATATTAGGTTAGTATGCATGTCATAAATTATGTATTTTTGTAAATTTGTAAATATTAGGTTAGTATGCATGTCATATATTATGTAATATTGTAAATTTGTAAATATTAGGTTAAGTCAACACATGTACATATTAGAATTTAGGAAACACATAGAATTGAGCCAAATCGTGTACATTATCATGTATATAGTAGTATTAAGTAGTTTAAGTAGTTTTAAGTATATCATGGATTTAGTTAAGTTATAATTAGGTTATGTTAGTGTAGTTAGGTTAAGTAAATGGGCTCTCAATGCCGAGTCGCCGAACTGGTGCTGGGTTACGACGTAAGTTGTATCCTATAATTATATAAAGTCATAATTTAGCAAACTGACATAATATTATGCGAAATTGCTAAATTATGACTTTTGGACCATACAAACTTTTACGCCTAGACAATATCAGACTGGGCAGAACGAAACTTGGCAGCATTATTAAATTTGACCAATTCAATGCCAGTTTCGTTCTGTCCAGTCCATTCCATGTCAACTGCGTAAAAGTTTGTATAGTCCGAGCTAGAACTACACACACTTCTGGCGTCCTCTTGTTGTTGCTGCTGCTGTTGATGATGATGATGATTTACAGCCTGCTGGTCATCCTCATCAAACTCCATGAAAGTGGAATCGTCCAGCTGGGCATTTGCTTGGGGGGTCAGTGGAGGTGGTCCCTGGGACACTGATCTGTCCCTTGATGGAGCAGGCGTCCTGGAGGCGTGCCTTGGAGGTGGTGGTGGTGGAGGAGAGAGCGGTGTGGGCTCTCTGCTGCTGCCAGGTGGAGATGGGTTCCGGGCCAGGAACTCATCCATGGTGTAGGTGGGGCACCTGAGGGGCCTGTCCCTCGGTGGAGAGCGGGAAGCATCCCTCATTCTGGGTGCGGAGATGCCCCTCGGTGGCCTGAGAGGTGGTGAAGCCACTGGTGCCACTGGCTGTTGCCTCCGCCCCCGGATCCACCGGAACAGCTGGTATCCACCATAAAACACTATGATGGATACCAGCAAGCAAATTACAACCTGCAGAACCGTCCGAGATGAGGCTTGTTGATCGGTCTTATCTGAAAATAATTAAAACATTAAAATTAATTAAAATAATCAAATAAACTTAACCTAATTAACTTACCAAGCAGATCCATCCAGCAGGGACTTTGTGTGGTGGTAGACGGTGGACGGGTGCCCTTACACACACTCCAATGGTTCACTGAGTCCAAAGGTTTTCCCCTCTCTGAACCCACTTGCTGACATACCTGGAAAGATGGATATGTTATCCACAGGCACATATTCCAGGTACAAGTGTAGCAGTCAGTAAACTGCAAACACTAAAACAAAAACACTAATTAAAACTTTAATCTAACCTAAATTAACTTAAAACTTAAATTACTTACGTGAGAAGCGGCCAACATCATGGAAAGGGAAAAGAAAACACGTCAGCAGCTGCCAGAGTCAAAACCAAGTGTGTGTTGTACGCATGGGAAAATGCATGGGCAGTATAGCATACTAGGTGTAGACCCGTGCGCATACATACATACACACATAGATATAATGCATTTTCATAATATCAGTGCAAATAGACTATATGTATAATTATATGCTTGAATATTAATGCCTTTATGTACTTTGAGGATTGAATATGCATTTAGGTATTTACGGACGCCCGGAATCCCAGACTCGAGCAGCTATCATAATATGCTATTTATCATTGCTGCTCACTCGCGATTAGCTTTTCACAAAATCATAAGCGTTCTGTAACATCATCGAGCAACAGGTTACTTGCTTTGCTCGTTTTACGTTATAGTGTTGCATATTACAATGGAAGGCAAAGAATTGCGCAGCGAAAAAATATGCGCAATTTGCTACACAGATATTAATATGGAGCTTTGGGGTTCCTGGCGTACTATTGATTGTAGTAGCAATAAGCCTGGCCAAACAGGCCACGATTTGTGCACGATATGCGCTAGAAAATTCGTGAAAAATTTTAAAAAAGAGGATTATTTATCCAAGTGTCCTATTTGTCGCATAGGTCGTTGGTCAAAGAATGGTAAACGCAATTTCTATTGGATGCACCATTGTAAATACACTAGAAAAAATATTAAAATTGCAATAAAAAGTGGTACTCAAGTTCTCCCTATACCATCAACTAAAAGCAATAAATCATCAAATGTGAAAAATTACACATGTAAAATATGCTTCAAACAATTTGGCTCAAGTCGCGGTGGAAGAGACAGGTGCCAACAAAAACATATTGCTGGTCCAGCAAAATGTGGTGTTTGTGGAAAATTAGCCCAATCATCTCGTGACCGTCACTATTGCAAGGGGTACTTTGATCCAACACCAAAAACGTGTCGGTTATGCAAAAAAACTTTTTCTTCTTCCTCAGTTCGGAATCGTCATGAAAATATCTCGTGCAAAATGCGACGAAAGGCAACAATAACTAACACAGCAAAGCCTACGTTTTTTTATCATCAAGAGGAGATTGAAGTCAAAAGTACTGAGGAACAGATTGCTACTCAAGTGGGAGTTACTTTGGAGGAACAACAAAGTATTATAGACAGTTTAGCTAACAACGAAACAACTCATCCCAACTGCTCCTGTGGCAGGTGCGAAGTGCTCACTAATTTATAAATTTCATCAAGCTAACAGGTAAGAAAATATTTAATTATAACTTTAACGGTTGCAATAGTTAATAAAGTTTTATATCGTCATATAACATCAAGTCTGCATACCGATTCTCTCATTATCATATTACAAATTGATATTTATTTATAATGTTGCTGCTGCTGTTGAATATTATATCATTGTAAAACTCACAGTTATGAGTGCTTGTGTGTATTGGCAATTGAAGCAATATAAAATTGGAAAAGGATGTGGCAAAACAATAAACTTTAATAGCATTTAGAAATTTGAGATGTGAAATTTTCCTGCTGAAAGTTACCCTGCTTATGAAACAATAGTGATTTCTCGCTTTATTTCATTGAAATGTGATTTTGGATGTCGTATTAGTAAACATTTATCAGTAATATGTTTCCTCTTCAAGAATAGAAAATAAAAAGACTTAATACAATTATCCTTTTTGAATGGCCGAAAACAGAAATAATACTTCAGTTTGAAATGAGAATGAATTTGCAGTGCATAAGCCCGTAGCACGGAAAGCACGGAGAAATCATGATCAGGTTATTTTACAAAGGAACCGTGATTAAGCCTAAACCAAAAAGCAGGTATTTTCTCAGGATGTTATTTATGGTAACATGTGAACTATATTTGGGCAAAGGTAGTATGATATTAATTTGTAAAAAATCCAAGTTCGTCACAGTACAATGCACCACATTACAGTCACAGAGATTGATTTCATGCATAATATGCATTGCATGTTTTCCTCACTGGGTCTCAGTTTAAAAATTATAAAGGTCTCCATATTGAGTATGAAAAGAAAAAACTATAATCTGCAAGTACTAATATAAAACGTGAGCTAAAGGCAAAATAGGGAGCAAAGAAATTACATTTCCTTTAGTCAAAAGTTTATCTCTTCTATGCAATACTACAATTATCAGAAGGAGTCCACACCGAACAATGCATTTTAAATGATTATTTAGGCAGCGCATCAGTTAGCTGTTCACATGAACTCCCAGTGAACATGAAAAGGAAAAAGATGTTTTGCAAATCATCCTCATAAAATTTGTCATTATGCGTTACCTTTAAATTCGTACTTGTCTTTTATTGAAAATTGGAATGTTTCTGATGATAAAAATGTATTATGATGATAGTAGACTCTTTGAAAGCATTGCTCATATATATTTTTAGAGAAAAAAGAGAGGACTGAATATTCTTACCCCAGCAAAGATGGGTATTATAAATTGATCATCACGTCACACTCCGAATTGTAATGATTAAAATGTTTAATGATTTATGCACTTGTGAGTTTTGAGCGTAGTTGCATACTTTGCAACTTTGCCTTTGCCAAATTATGTTGGATTCTTGCATGAAGTCTCGGCTCTGACATTCTAAAATAATAAAAATGCACGGGAATTTCTATAGCTCTTGCATTAATATTGCTAACGAAAAGCTAATTTAGGCATGCTGTCAACAAAATGCATTTGAAGGTTTTGTTTTAAATGACATGCTTAAGCGTGTTGTGTTGAGGTAGTTGCAAACATGTAAAAAGAAATTTAACGTTCAACTCACTTAGAAATATGTACTATTAATTTATAAGTAAAAATATGACATTTGAACTCAATCATCCACACGCCTCTTTACTACTTTCAATCAAAAAGTAAAGGATTGCCTGAATAAATAAGTTACTATACATTCATATTTTTTAGATTGGTTTCTTACATTCAAACAGTGTTTTGATAATGAAAAAGGAATTCTATGCAAGCCGTTTTGCTCATTATGCATGACAATGGGACGAAATTAGCAAACTCATTAACTTTCTGCTCTTGTTGTTGATAAAAAAGTGTCTTGCATTTTTTACCCACACAGATGCTCATCTAAATGCGACACTTGATTCTGCGTTGCACACAATTTATTGCGGCTTGGTGGCAGAGTTGGCATGGCATGGTTGATTAGTGCTACACAACGTTGAGTACCAGATCTGCTGGTTAATGTGCGTTGATGATTAAGTCTCGGTAATGATGCGCTATCACAAAAATACCTACATCATAATCATAATATTTCATTGGAATTTAGAGGAAAACTTCAGCAGAATAAAAGATGACCTCATTTGCAAACATGAGTTATTTGAGTTTAAAATAGCTGCAGGAAGCATCCATACTGTAGTAACACTACACAGCTCACGGCAGTTGTTACTCTTTATTGATAATGCATTAATTTGAAACATTGTGTTTAGTTTCATACGAATGTTCCCTAACGGACAAATTCCTTTACTTTTATACAGTGTTATTCTCTATTCCATTTTCAGATAAAAATCAACCTCTCTGACATGATGAATGGACGTACGATGAAGTGGTGCTTATACACACTATCTTGTTAGTAAAAAGTGCAAATCTTATACAAGCTTAAATATTTAAAAAAATTCGTTTGCATTTTTACGTAGTCAATATCTTTAGTTTATTTTTAATTTGCAGTGTACACGAATGAACAAGACGGTCGGATGCTGGCCATGACGAAAAACAAAGATGAAAAATTCGAGACGAATTATCACACGGTGATTTTTAAGGTGCGGCATTTTTTTAGTTACGCTTTCATCTTGGTATGACGTTACAGATTGTAACTTAAGATACATGTAAATTTATTCATGATGTGAGTTTTCTTTAATCAAAGCATTCGTAGTTTTAGCTTGCAAATATAACCAATATTTTTTTGTTGAATTTCAGCCTTACCAGAGTCCATTTATTCAAAACAAAGTAAAGCCATGCAGACGATAATTTTGGGATGTGAGCACTCGTTTTTTAACGTAAGTATATGAATGATACATTTTATGCATGTACTGATTTTGTTGACTGACTGACTATTAGAAAACATATACATGCTAACATTTTTCTTGATTAAACTCATACACAACTCACCATGGCCAAATATTTTTTCAGAGTAACATGTACAAGTAAAAATATTTTGCTGCATCCAGAAACATGCCATATAAATTTACTGTTTACTATTTTACAAACATCCTGTTTGAACAACATGGTAACATGCAAAACATTCGTTTGATATTTTGGTGCATGAAAAATCTTCTGCACAAGGTTGTTACTGAATAATAATAAGCATGAATACTAATAAGATGACAAGCGCATTTACCATAAGAAAGCATCAGATATAATTCGCTTGCTTATTACGTTTTACAGTCAACTTAAAGAATATTGGTTATCAGTAAAAGTTTGTTTCAATGATGTTTTTAAAAGCAAGCAAGCCATTTTTTGGTATGTTATGTCGCAGCTAGAGAAAACTTTCAAACCTTTTAAATTTTACATCAAAAATATTTGGCTGGTTCAAACTTACGATTCAGGGCCGTTGGTCGGCTATATTGCCTTACGGGGAAGAGGACGTGAACCTCACCCTGATTGCTTCCCCATCAAATATTTTTTACAAACTTTAAAAGAATGAGCATTTTAATACTTTAATAACTTAAAGAAAGTATTTGCCAATACATCGTAAATGATGAGCATTAGGAGAAAGCTGCTCACAACTTCCACAATGGCTAAAAATATTGCATACTGACGTGTGTAGTTCATAAAATCTGTCAAGTTTTCCATCCAAATTCTTGCGATACACACCAAACAAATCTACTACTCTACTAACTAGCCGCACGTAAAAGTCGGCAGACTCGGATGGATTATGGCCGTGCTTTTTTAAAGTGTGATATTCATGCAGTATATTTGCATAGAGTAGTTTTGCACTATGGACAAAGTCTTTGTCATGAAATATAAAAAATTTATCATCTAAGAGTCGTAGACTCAAAAATTCAAGAAAATTCTGAAAACAGAATACGCAAAAGTTGCATTCAGGGTGCAAACTATCAATCAGTTGCTTCATTTTTGTCCAGTAAAGATCATGAGTTTTTGGACAGTGTGGATGATAATCGCAATCACTGACACGCAGTGAGAGCTTTTGCATTGCTATGGTTGCTTCTTCCATGATGGCTTAGCGAACAATGAGCACACTTTTGCAAAAGCTAATGCTTTTCACCACTAAGCCACGATTCCAAACCGGATGATGCAAATGCGTTACAGCAATATAATTCACTGAGAATAGAGCTCATGGCATTATTGAAACGTGCCGTGTCTGGGTTAGGACAGTAGAAACACTTTAAGAATTCCGACGTTTTCGTAACGACAAATTTTTCGTATTCATCAAGATGATTTGGAAATTTTAAACGTGTCTCGAAAAGATGCCACCCCAATACCAAATCAGAATGTAGTGTTTGTATTCTGTTTGTAAATAATAATGTGAGTACGTCATTGGGATTTATTAGCATCCCCAATTCAGTCGCAATTAATATCAAGCAGGTACCACATGTTGCAGTTGGCAGTGTGTAATCAATTTTTTCTGCAATAGAATAAATATGCTGCTTTATGTGCTCAGGCAGCTCTGGTCCTCGTGGAATAGTGGGGCTTTCTTCCATGTTGGCCATTTTGCAACTAACAGTAATTTATTAAAATCATTGTACTGTTATGAGAATCTCGTTATGTGACCAAATCGTTCATTCCAATAAGGCGTACCACAGTTATGTAGTACGTCTTCGAATTCGTAGAACGAGTCACTCCAGAGAAACCCCCGGTTACCAACGTTTTCATTTACAGAATTTAAAAATTCCCTGAGTAAAATAAAATACTCTCTTTTAAATATTCGAAGGTTATTAGGAAAATTGTTTGAACGTATATTATACCACCGATGACGAATTAATTTTGTTGCAAACTGACGTACATTTTTGGGAAATTCTGGGGATAGAATTGAGCTTTTATTTTCCATGGTTTCTACAATAATATGCACAAATATTTTATAGCAATGCCTACAAAAAGGGCTTTGTTGTTCCATGCACATTTTATCAATGTGATTAGCTTGCTGCTGGTTCAATTCTAGTGGCTCCAGGGCAGCTCGTAAGTTTGCCGCAGCAGCCATGATTGCTTGTATTAAACTGACATTTTAAAGCAAAATGCAGGTAAAACATTGAGTTGAATTGAACGTTACTTTAACGTTTGCATGTGCGCAAGCCAATCTCCTTCATGCATTCCTCCGCAGCGATAAAATTGCTCCCCAATATCAACGATAAAATCGTTTACATCGCTGTCTAGCAATAAGTTGGGGTGCATTTCATGGACAAAAATAATCGAAATGATTCGAAATTTTTCAATATGGTGGGGAAATGGATACAACTGTTTGCAATCTTGCCAAGCCTTTAAAAATTCACGATACGAGTTTCTCATTGTTTTCACAAAAGCAGTCGTGAAGACAAAACTTTTATCGTGCTGAAATTCAGCCATATATGTGACAAAATTTGTAAAGCAAAGTTGGCAAAAGGGTTTGTGCCTTTTACCTATAACGTTAGTGATGTGCTCAAGGACATTATCCTCAAGCTTTTCAGTATACGCAGAGACATTTAGTCTCCTCAATTCTTTACAGTTTCCTCCATCATGCCCAGCTCAAGACTGAAAATTATTTGCAATTTTTCAAACTAATAAAACGTTTCGGACTAACCTTGTCCTCATCAGCATTCCGGAATATAGGAATGGACGTTCAAATGTAAATTCACAATTGTGTTAAGGCTTCTATGGTAAGAGGTTAATGGTATGTATGGTTTATCTCTCAAAACGACAAATTTCACATTTCTTCCACACAGAGTCCAAAATACTCTGCAGCTTGCTTGCTTTTCTCAATATGTTACTTGGAAAGACTAGTTCATTTCTATCGCAAAATAGCTTAAGCTTCAGAGCAAACAAATCAATATGTGGCTTGCAAAAAACCCTTTCACCATGACGGCATATTTTATATTCACTGCGTAAAAACTTGTATATATTATATGTTTGTTCGACAACATTGACGTCATCTAAAATGCATTCACAACGCAATAAATTCACAAGCTGCAAGTAAAATACTTTGGCACAGGAAAAACATGGCTCTCTTCCCCATGTAGTGTAAAATTCAAACGATTTGAACGTCTCGTCTAGGTCACAAATTTGCAATATCTGAAATTAAAAGAACGATATTATTAATTAGACCAATTACATGAATGGGACATAATGATATACCGCGCACCTTACACTGCATCCCCAAATCCTAAAAAGTCACAAAAATTTGCGACCGTATCAGGCTTATGATGTGTACAACTTAAGAATTGCTTTTCTTGCAACAGAAATGATGAAAACATTTTTTCAATCAAGTCTGTTTGCGTCCGGTTCTGTACTAATCTCCAAATATTATCGCAATGAAGGAATAAACAATCAATACAAACCTTTGTGTGGTTCCCGTTGCCAAATTGCCTTTGTTTAGGCGTTTGGCACTTTTTCGGTTTCTCATGTTCGCGCTGGAGAGCACTTAGTTGCTTGGAGGCCATCTTGGTAGTGATCCAGATTTGGACTAGGTTGGTACTTTTATTACCAGTTGCGGTAGGCACAGCATGAAAACGATTTTTTTGAGTTTTGACATGCGTTCCTTGGTCGGCAACAACGTTTCAACTTTTTTAAAAAATTTGCAACTCTTTCATCGTTTTGCTTACAAGATTTTGAGAAACTTTTAAAAAACGAAACACTTGAATATCCTTGGACTTTCCAGTATACGTACAGTAAGGTAAATTCCCCACATTTATTTGATGAGTCAGCTTGGATTTTTTGATGATTTTCTGACGTCACTGCCCACTTTAATCGTAGGTCATACGTTTCATGACCAAGTGCTAGGCTATCGAAAAATTCGATTTCAATTCCCAAATGGCGGCGTGAAAACCCCAGAAAAAGCCAATGTTGACCGGAGCTGCTTCTTGTTCCTGAATTTACAATAGCGTAAAATGGAAAGGACTCAACAGACAAGTCACTAATTTCATCTTTTGCTAATACGGCCCAATTTGAGCCTTTATTTTTTAGCATGCAAGCTAGTAGAGATTTTATGTCTTCCTCCTCCATTTAGACAACTTCAACTGAGGCGCCTTCACGATCACAGCTTAATATAGTTTGATAAACAAGGCAGCAAATTATGTTAATGTCAGAGGTCAGTGGAGTGCTCCACTTTGTGTGGAACCTTAAGGTGCCATCGTAATTCAAGGCAAACTGGCCCTTTTTGGAATCAGGCAAAATATCAAAGCTTAAAATGAACATATCACTTGCAAAATTCTCTGGAGTTATCCCATTATAAGAGTCACACGTTTTAAGGGTATTAAAGTAGGCATGATGATATTTTTCTGTGGTAATGTTAATTTCCAGTGGATTGTATCCAATAGGCCTTCCATCTACTTCAATCCAGCACTTTTCCAAATCAAAATGCTTGAATGTCCGGTACGACTTTAATGCATCTCCATACAGTGAACTTGATAACACGAATGCGGCATACATTTTACAAGGCAGCTTTCCACTGCTTAAGGCTGGAGAGTCAGACACTTGGTTTCCAGATTTTACAGTGTAAGTTACAACATTTTTGTCAAAATATGAGAGCTGGATTGGAAGGTTTCTCTGGAGCTTTTGCTCGTGAACCATTTTAATTGAATCTGCAACCTCAATCCTTTTAATTTGGATATGACAGCTCTCAATTTGGAATTTCACATCAAACTTTGCATCGGCCTCCAGTTCCTCATGATCAATATAAAACGTCTCTGGTGACCGCTTGAGATTTATTTTTAGTGGTGTCTGGGGCAATAAGAACTTTCCACTTGCAAAAAGAGCATGAACCAATTTTCCAGTTACGGTAAATGTGCGGCTATTCAAAGCCTTCTTCTTTCTATACAAGTACGGCAGCGACGTGGACGACATTTCTCCATTGTCCAAAGTATATAGTTGGCATCGCAATTCCGACTTTTTCTGATCTTCTGAGGTTTCCAACGAATTTGTCAGATATGCACTGTAGGCGTAGTGATTAGAGAATCTTGTGATGACCGAGTTTCCAATTTCAATTTCCAGTTGTGAAAATAGGGCGTGTAGGAAATTACAGGCTGGAGCACAGCTGGTTGATATATCCGCTCCTTTGGAACTGACGAGTTTTCCAGTGACGCTTAATTGCACATCTTCCAGATCTGTGTAGTAGGTACTTGGAAGTACTGTAAAACTCAAGTGATTGCTGACGTCAATTGGAAACATGGGATACACTTTTTCGTAAAAGTGCGAGAGAGTTGAAACATTAGTGAGAGGAAGTTCATCGTAATTTAACTGTGGAACCACACCCGGAGTTGTCCTCGGGGCGTGATGCGGGGTTAATGTTCTCTCCATCTTAGCGTCTTTGCTTTGTCTGAGTGCGACGTTTTCTCCTTCTTCCTCCTCCTACAAGTTTCTTCTTGCGAATGGCCGTCCTGCGCCTCCTTCCAGCCCCTTTAAATGATTTAGTCCTTTTAGTAACGCCCCTTTTCCTTCTGCGATATCGTCTCAGAGGCACTAAGCCTGAATCAGCACTATCACACCCTGCCATTGTTGCAAGTTTGCAACCTTCTTCGTTACAGTCCATTCGTTCTAAGGCCATTTTGTGCGAAAATGGAGAATTGCGGTGGTTGGCTTTCCAGTGTCTGGTAAGCAATTAAAACGTTCGTCCAAAAGTTTAATATTAATAAACGAGGTTTCAAACTTTCTTATCGGAAAGTAAATTGGAGTTTTTGGCTCAAATGTGAGCTCTTTGCTTCCCTCCTGACGAGAAAAGATTTGCAGTAACTGCAGCGCCTTTGGTCCAACAAAATTCTGTAAGCACAGACTGCACTCCACCAACACTTTGGTTGTAATGACAATTCTCTCGCCTTGCTCGTCAATTAAATAGTTTTTTGCGATTGGCTCGAATGGATTGAGCACCCTTCGAGGAATTGGCACAGTTTTAAGCCCAGAAAATGCATGGCGAAATGGAAGCTCGAAGTGTTTGTTTAGGTACTCGGAAAATATCAGAAAAACGTCAGGTGAAAATGTATTAACAGTCAGCGTGGATTCATCTTCATCAACAAATGCTGCAATGCGAAATCCATTCCTTAATGATGCAGATGTTATAGCCAAAGCAATATCGTCTGCTTGCGGGTTTGTCAGTTGATCTAGCTCCAGTTTTGCTATTTTCCAGCGACGTTTCTGTAAGTTAAAGTTGTGATCTAATGGTAGGCGAGCAAACTCAGTCGTATCTGGAGGATTTTCCGACGTATACTCGCCTATTCCATAGTCTTGCCTCGAAAATCCAAGCAGAGTAGCTAAACTTCCCAAGTATAGGCGATAGCCGACATCTTTAGTGTAGGACAAACTGGTCTCTATTGGAACTCCAGTGTCGTCATAAGTTAGCGTGAACTTGGCATTTACATTAAAGTGTTCCAAATGTCCGTTCACACCAGCTACAAATGTGCCAAGATGATTAAAAGTTTTTGCAATATTAAGCTCTTCCACTATAATTTGGTTAACCCAGCAAGCATTTTGGAATTTTTCAATATCAAAAAATGGCTGCTCGCTTTTTTCTTCGGGTAACGGTTGTTCAATTTCTTGCGCAACAAAGCGATCATGATAGTAGAGCTTAATGAGGGAAACATCATAATTCGACAAGTCAAGGCTTTTGATTAATGTGTTTGAAAAATTAACTGGAGAATTTCCTGGAAATGTGTCCATTTCTTTGTCGGAATGGACAACCAGTACAAACGATTCACTCGTCTCCATCCTGTAGTGCTGCAGGTGTCATCTCTGGTTCCACGTAGCTTCCTTTTAGTTCGTTTCCCTGTAGGTCCTCCACTTTGTACGACACAACTGGGAATGTTGTAAAAACACACTTTACACGGAGTATTTCATCCGTCCAATGGCTAAAGTGTTTTTTAACAAAGATTAGCTTTTTATCCGACAACCTAATCAGGGATCCTGATTGGTACTTTGGTCGTTTTTGCTTGACTTTTGCAAATTTCGAGTAAAGATTTGTTAGTATCTCATCATAGTCCTTCTTGCGAATTTTTGCTGGAACAAAACCATGCGATGAATGGCGGGATAAATTGTAGTTTTCAATAATCTTCTCATAAACGTCCACCCAGTTGTTGGTTTTCTTGTAATCAAGATACTTGAAAAGCCGGATCTTAAAAGTCCGAATAAACCTTTCTGCCTAGAATTTGGATAAAACACAGAATGGATTAGTAATCAATTAATCCAAGATGAGCCTAGATGATATAGGTAGTTACCGTTTGAGCTTTCAGCTTTCCATAGGGGGAGTAATGTCGTATTCCCATTCTTTTGAACAGGGCCTGAGCTTCTTTCGAATGAAATTCGTTTCCAAAGTCAGAAATGAAACTATCAATCTTGCCAAATTTTGCAAATTTCTTGGCTAAAAGTTCAAGGGCTGGAATCATGTGTTTCGCTCCTTTTGTCTTTGTTGCGACTCCAGCAGCATATTTCGTGTAATTACAAATGCCAATAAGAATATAGGCATAGCCTCGGTTTTTTGTCTTTTGACGACTAAAATCAATCAAGTCAATTTGAACTGATTCTAGTGGTTGCTTTACTATTACTGGACGTCTTGGGTAAACTGTCCTCGGAGGTCGAAATTTGGAAAAACTAGGAAGTTTAATCAGGGACTGCTCCAACTCTTTCAAATCTTTTATTCGTCTGGCATTGGCAAAGGTACTCACGCCAGCATACGCACCAGCATTGGCAGGATTTAGGTAAGCTTTGTGAATATACTTGTCAATGACTGGCTCACGCCTTGGCATTTTTGCGAATTTTAGCTTTTCGGATTTTAGTCCGTGCCTTTGCACAAACTAAACCCTTTGGTAGTTTAACTCCCGCCAAAAAGTTGGCAAATTGGGAAAAAGTAGGTGGCCGATCACGGCCACGAATAGCGTACGACACCAAAGGAAATATATCTTCCTTTCCCTCAAGCCCTTCAACCGATGTCGTTAAAAATCCAAAGTTGTCAACTTTCAATCCTTCAGAATGCAAAAATTCAACCAATCTTGTAATTTTTTTAAGTGTTGTCTTTGGGAGCTCATCCAGCTTATCAGCCAAAGTTTTCACATCAGCAACACTCATACATTTGTTGAATATATCCAGCGGTACAATTTTGAACAGCTCCATTTTGCTATATTGAATCGTATAACAAGTAGAATATATCGTGTAGCACTTTACTTATAGCTCCGGCTAGCACGGGCAGCAGATATTTTGCCTTTGAATGTAAAAAGTGACGTAGTCGACGAGACCGACTGGCTTTCTTTAGCAACAACTGGTCACGGATTGGCAGCTTATCCTGGTCTTTTCGCAAGGAAAGACAGGCTAATAATGCTGTAAGCTCATCGTTAGATGCAGCTTTTATTATATTTTTGAATTCTTTAGGATTTGATTTTGCTGCCTTACATATAAAGTCAATGTTTTTAGTAATTTTTGAGTACATCTTTGATTGGGAGGTACAACGTTGTGTCCTCCCAAAAGAAAACGTTTGATCGAAATCGCGTGCGGTCATCATCAAGAGCGTGGAGGCAAATGACGAAATGGGCAAACTGGTGCTTATCTGTAGAGTCCAGATATGCGTAATAAACAAATTTTGTATCCATTGGTTTCATTTGAAAAGAAAGACGCAGTATGGAGCTCGAATCTCTCAGCATTCTAGTTAAAATCATATAAGAGGTTTGCAGACTTGCCATTCTCATGTTTGGCGTAAATATGGCATGCAGTATTAGAATAAATATCAAGTTGTGATGGTGAACTTTTTGGACAAAATAACTAATTATGTCTCCATTATTCTTCATAATTGCAGTGGTTCGATCATCGCATATAATCATGACCAGTTTATCTGATGTCAAATGCTCTTGCACCTCGTTCAGTTCCTTTGTTACAATCACATCACTTTGTTCCCTCAGCTCGTCCAGAAAATCTTCTTCCTCTTGGTAAACCCAGATAACCAAGTCTGGTTTCTGGGAAAAAAGTTTGTCTCTATTTGCAACAATCTTTCTGCAAATCGTAGTCTTTCCTCCCATAGAATTTCCTAGTACCTAAATATACAAAACACCCATACATGTCTCATATTGCCCATACATTCTATGGTTGAATAAAAATCAGTGAAATTAATAATTACCTGAATTGAGCATGGGCAACGAAGCCTCATGTCCACTGGTGGTCCGTACATTTTGACCCAAATGGTATGGATTCCGTAGCTGATTTCCAATAACGCCGAAAATCATTGCCAGAAAGTGCTTTTCGTCTTCGTTCCACAAGCTCAACGCGTTCGTTTTGAGCTCTTATTGAGTAATACTCAGAAAATACTTCTTTCTCAGTATTTAATACCTCCAAATATGTCTCAAAAGTTGAATTGCAAACGCCGCCCTTTAGGACGGTTTTTAGACCACCCTGGCAACTCTCACAGACCTCTGTCCCTTCTGCTACAGCACGGCATTTAAGGCAAATACTTCTGATTGCCCAGGTTTTTGAGCGAAGTTTAATATACTCCAGAGGTAGCAAGTACTCTAGTTTTAAAACGCCAATTTTGTATTTGTTGGAATCCGTGTGGAGCACGTGATCGGAAGGCAAGGTGGAGAAATCAAACATGTGGGAAAGACTGTTAAGTTTGGCTACAAAATCTCTATCTCGGTCACGATACTCTGCAACAATCGAGTCCACCTCTCCACCCAAAATTGTTAAGCGCGGACCAAAAAACAATTTCAAGTCGTAGATATGTTTATAATATGTAAGAATGGAGTTTTGTAAAATTACAAAGGCACACAACAAGTATCTGTTATACATTAACCGATGTTTTTTCATAAAAAACATTGTCAGATTAGAATTTAAAATCTGCACATCCGAGAAATCGCTTCTTGCAGTCATTTTCAAGCAGTCTTCTTGACTTGAACAGAAACGAATCGATAAGTTTGAAGTACATGGATAAAGCTTGCCATAAAAGGAGTTGGCTACATTTTTTATTAGTTGATTGTCAATTTTCGTTTTGGCATACTGCCTCAAGGTGGCGTTGTGCAGAATAAAATCTTTAAGCCAGGGCTCATGCCTGAATTTTATCATATAATTAATTTTCTTGATAATTATGCCCATGCTAATGCACCACTGTAAAAACTTGTAATGCATTAGAAGATTATCCTGATCCTCGTGGGTTAAAAGGACTTGAGTAAGTCGGACTGTTGTAGACGCCTGGAATAATTCTTGCTGATGTTCTACAAGGTCTGAGACATTAATTTTGCCTCTATGAACTAGTAGCGGAAAGTCTTTTGAAATCGCCTTGAGGCATTCGGGATAAACTGCAGACACAGCAATAAGGTAACCGTGGGTTGAATCGTCAATATTCATTATCCAATTTGTATCAAAAGAACAGTTTTCAATTAATTCATAGTCTCCAATTGGTAAATTGGAGCACATACTGTTTGAAAAACTCATTTTTACGTCGGCCATTAGTATCTCTATTCTTTCCTCGTCATTTACATTCTTAAATCCCAGGCGCTCACTGCACGCCCGAACGTATTTTTTGTTATTGTGGCTGATCCCGCCAATTAATTGATCAGAAACAAGCTGCAAAATTTTTGGAGACTTGCAGTACTGAATTTCCTTTTTAAAATGATACATTCCCGCTGAAAACGCGAGTCCTCCAATTGAAAATTCGTGGTGTGCGGAAACTCCGTAGTTACGTAAAGACATGTAGTTGAAGCTTTGAAACACACTATTAATAGCGTGTACCCTAAAATTTAGATACGCATGAGCATACTCTTTCATTGAATTGCAATACTTTACATAGTATGTATGCGCGATACTATGTTCCTCAGGCGTCAAAAATCTTCCCAAGTGGAAGTCGTAAAACGAGTAGTATGCTGGAAACTCATTCAAGTTCTCGAGATCGTGATTATGTGGGAACCAAAAGGGTCCTACACATGTCGGGAAAAGCTTTTTATAGTGCTTAAAGTACTTTTCATTTTCGCAAGTATCATAGTTCTTAACAAGGTCAATTAAGGAATCAGAAAAAAAATTTTCCAGTGCCACGGTACGAAACAGTGAAGGCACATGCACAGAGAGATAGTCTTGATTCTTTCTTGGAATAATTATAATTCTTGTGTTCAAGTGCTCTTTTATTCCTTCGAGTATCAAATGCAAAGTAGTTTTTTCGACATTATAAAGAAACACGTAGATAAGTAAACGCGCTATAATCTTAAGATTACAACTATTGCATATTGGCGTGATATAGTCTGGAAAATTTGGATCAAAGTATTCGCTTTTATTCTTAGGAATATAATGACTGTGGTGAAGCCTGGGGGTAACATCAGACTCGGTTCCATTGTACGAAAACGGTACATGACATGTGTGACAAATTTTAGCTTTCCTCGCTGATTGGTGGTCGGCTTCCGTTGGTTCCAAGGGAACATGCGTATTCTTTTGTATTCCGAGCAATATCTCAGCACAACTAATTAATGTAACTAAAAAATTCTCGATTGCAGATCCGCCCAAATGCTCATGTGAGAACAAAATTTCTTCCGTAGGACCCAAACCAATTATTTTGTACCCGGAAGCGTAAACTCTTTTTTCAGTGGTCGCCGAAATTGATGTCAAAACTTCAGCGGATATCTTATATGGAGCCGACATGAGCTTGTAGACATTTCATTCCATCTTCTACCGGAAATGCCATTCCACATTTCGATTTAATTAAGCATTCATCTTCGTGTGATTTAATGACTCTTTGTGAAAAAAGGTTGCTACAATGGCGGCAGCAAATTCTTCGAAATTTGCATTTGTTATTAAACAGTCGTGAAGAATCAATTATGCACGAGAAATGATATTGTGTTTTATATTTTTTTTGTTCCAATGGATCAAACTGATCCCGCTCTATAAGTAAAAGATCCACATGTTGTGGACAATTTCGTTTTGTTAATTCCAAGGGCCATATCTTGTCATTGGATTTATGGTACGAATAAATATTAATACTAATATTGTTTTTTTTCTCAAACTCTTTAATTGCATGCAACTCTACGTGACCGCGGAATCCATCAATATCTAAAAGTTTATCACGCTCGACCATTTCAAGCACATTTTTGTATGTATTTGGGTTTGCCAGTTTCCGTCTGAGTGCCTGGCGCTGAGACATTCCTAGTTGAGAATATGGCGTGTTTGGATATTTATTTAATCTAAAGGACTCAATGTACAACTTGCAAAGTACTGACAACAAAAAACAATTTTCCGTTTGCATGGTTTTTATTGAAATTATGCCTTGTCGCGATTTAATTGCATTGGGTAACGGTATGTAATAACCAACAGAAGTTGGCTTGCTTGCCGCAAAATGAATAAAAACTTTTTCTACACGCAATAGTGTGTAGCCACTTTTGGCATTTCTAAAAAGATTAAGAGTTGAAATTAGGAAATTTATTAAAAACTCAAGATTACTTTCAATAAACGAAACATGAAAAGTAGAGATATACACCGAATTAAAAAACCGGTTGATTTCATTCCCGGTTTTGTTTTCTCTCAACAACAAATACAGAGTTAATTTAATTTTTATAATACTAAAATGTTCCACGTATGCGTGGCTTAGCAATTTCAAATCTTTAAAAAGAAAATTCGCCGCATCATCAATTAAAAAAAAGTTTTTTTCGCTGATGTCTATAGAAAATGTTGCAATTGCCCCGCCATGGGCCTGGTTGGTCTTTTGAAGAGAGACAGCTGGAATATCCGGTTCACCAAGTCCCCTTCCAGTTAGATTGAATGACAGGTGACATGAATGTGTAGAAACGTCAGGAAAGTACTGTCCGCATGACTGGCAGGTATGCAGAATTTGAACATGGTCCAAAAGTAGTTTTACGTCATTGCACTTGTAACGGCATGAATGCACGTTACATGCAAACTAGGATCAAAAAAATTAAATTAAAAACAGAATACCACATAAAATTTTCATTGTATGATTATTACTCACCTTTCTGGTTCGCCGCATGTTGTCGTGGGGCATTGCAAGGTAGGTGCCTGTAATAAAAAAAATTGTCAGACAAGATTTTCGCTTCTTAAAATACGTTTTACCTATTATCATAACCGAGTTGTAACCGAAGAAAACTATACAGGACAGGAAACACTACAGCTATTTCGACTTTCCCATTGTCTCAATCAGCGTGGCCAGAATCACTCCAAGACTTTCCGGTGGAATGCCTTTAATTAAATTTTAAAAGTTGTTGAAAACTGTTGCAGACACATGCCCTTGCGTATAAAAAATTACTACCTTGAGCGTTTAGTTTCGCAATAAATTCTACGACTCCTGACTGGTGTTCCTTTTTACTTTCCTCGTCTTCCTTCTTTTTTTGTAATTCCATTTTTCTCTCTTCCTCCTCTTCCTTTTTTTTCATTTCCCGTCTTCTTGCCAATTCCCTTATAGCATTACATTTTTGTTCGGATAATGTCTCCGGCAATAACCCAATTGCCCTTTCATATTCTCTCTTTAGCCTTTCTTTTTCAACTCTCAAGTTTTCCTTTACTTTGGGATGATTGGGATCAAAAAGACCTACAAATCCTCCCCTCTCCTCAATTTCCAGCTTGAAATTACTAAATTCCTCAAGAATTGAAATAATCCTTTTGGAATCCGCGTTGCTCACATTATGTACCATAGCGGCAATACCTCCTTTATCAGACCAGTCCCAGCTACATTCTCCAGGACACTGTCTGCAATTTTTAGCCATTTTTGGACTAGGCAAACTGGAGGGCTTTAAAAAGATCAAAATTTAACTTATATCTTTCTTAGTTATAATTTTAAAATTCTTACCTGCTTACGCTTAAGCAAATTCTTGCCTTCGTTCCCTCCTTCAACTTTGGTGACGGATTGATCGTCCCAAGGCCCGTTGCAGTTTTCGCAGAGTATGTAGTATGTGTAGAAAGTAGCTTTACAGCACGTAAAGCAAAAACACTCGCCGCAAGCTTGACAAGCTCCAATCGTTGAATGAGAACAGAACATGCTTGCACGCAAGTATATATCGCTAATATGAGATCATGATCGAGCAATGACGACACTGGCTTCTCGGTTAAACGTTTATATCAGAATTTTCGGGCCAAGTATGAAATCGAAAATTTCCAACGGCCAATTTTCGTTCATTTTATGTACAAATTTTTATGCAGTAAAAGTGCATTGCACCAAGAAAATGAAAAGCAAAAAAACAAGCAACGGCCACTTTTTAGGATCCATCCGGGATATGTATGTTTCTAAGATGTGTGTAGCTTTGAGTGAAATAAGATGGGTACAATGACATTTGCACATTAAATTTTGTTTATTTTATATTATGGAATAGTTTTCGTCAGGTTGAATTTTACAAGTATTTAATAACTCCGTAATAGTTTGGTGCAACGAAATACGCAAACAAACTAGCACGCAGATATAAAACAACTCATTTTAATTAGTATGCGTCCATACTAACAATAGTTACTAGTAGGGACGCATAAATGGGCTAACTCCTCGTATTTGCTGGAATTCGACATAACGCCATGGTCTTCCTACTGCTACAACAATTGGGCCGGGTGGTTGCGGTTGAGGAGCTCTTATGTAATGACGACACCTTTCAAATACTGGACTAACTCTAACACAGATACAAGCAAATAGAAATATTCCTACCATGCCTAATGAAAAATAAAAAAAGTCAAACCAAATATATCTCATTTTCTAAACATCAAGGGGAGAAAGGAGCTCGTAATAAGCACTTTCCTTACTCAGTCCTACTCTTTTTAAATTCTCGCGAGTTTCTCCAGCTATTCCTAATGGGCTTAGTGTGTGCAGTATTTTACTATAATACTCATTGATTAAATCCTTCCGTTTCTCATCAGGAATCTCTTTTGGGAGTCCTATCCCATCAAAATCATAAACGTATTCAATTTCGGTTTTTTGATAAATGCCATCAGCAGCATTAGCACAAAACTCTTGTTTCAAAGTCTTTCGATCAAACAAGAATGTTTTGAGCGGGTTTATATTTTCGATTGGGGGGTTAAGATTTGGCCATAAGGAGGCTGTTTTTAAAACAGTCAAATCAGACAGACCTAAATATTTTGAAGCGGTAGTTTTAATTTTAAAGTTGTCCCTAAATATGGACAGAAGGTCCTGTGAAACCAATTTTTTTTTGTATCAAAATAATAGCTGTAAAAGCTCCCAGCGCCCTGTTGCTACATTTTTCACGCTCGGCATGGGTGCATGGAACAGTTTGTGGAATATTCCGCTCCTTATCCCATACAAGATCTGTATTGTTTTCCAGAACAGCTAGTGAAAAGTTGGGGATGTGGAACCCACTGAAACAAAAAAAGAAAATGTTGGCTTTAAATTCTATAGCGCTTGTAACTTGCTCCGCACAAATAATAAAAAAGTTACCAGCAACCAGGAAGTTGATGCTTTCCGTAGTTGGGGGCCGATTTTTGGTTTCCAGGGGTGACCTCAAGTGGCGGAATTGGTCGGCAGGAATTTAAATCCTCCCTTGTGAGTTTCTCGGCTAATACTAATTTTCCTAATGCGTAGTCAAGCTCCACATTTGTGTTATCTGAACAGCAAATGTGCTCACACCAGGTTAGATAAAATGTGTTCTCTTCGTTGTAGTCTAACTCGTTAATAGGAAATAATTGATTATATTGGGTAGGATCCTTTGCTTTTCTTCTTACAAGACGGAAAAGACAACAACTAGGGCGTTTAAATGCCCTGATGTTTTCAAACCTTTGAAATATTTTTTGCGGAGTGCCAGGCTGGTACTCGGCAATGACACACGCAAGAAGAAAATAAAATAACCCCTTCATCTTGAGTTTTATGTGCTATTTGTCCCTTGCGCTTTTATAGGAAACACGGTCCTTAAATTTTTACATACTAACATGAGTTGGCTCAATTTATTAACTCTGGTCATGCCAGAGTAGCTTAAATTTGAATAATTATTTACGCCATTTAAGTTTAGAGTAAGCGCGTTGATGGTGGATCCTTGTAATTTAAAAAATGAGACTGCATATGAAACTCGAAGAGGGAAAAACGAAGCCTCCAAATATTGTTTATGATGTTTACAAAAGATTTTTTCTTTCATCAGAGGAAGAGATAAAACATTTTTTGTATCATGCAAGCCAAGGCCCTTCCATCCATCCACTTTTATAAAAATAATTGATGGTTGATCATTATTTTTTTCCCATACCCCACCAATAATTTCGCATGCACTGCCATTTGCCAATCCAAGATTATAATTAAGATTTCGTGTCACTCTTGCCTTTAAACAGTGACCTCCTGGTACAAAAAATGGTCGATAATTTGCATAGCAACTTCGGCAATAGGGTTTCAATTTTGCATGAACCTTTTTGATTGGTTTGTTTAGCCCAATAACATATTCTTCGTTAAACTTATCAATTTCGTCGTTGCTCATAAACACGTGCACAGACTCATTTTTAAAAAACTCCCTTTCGCTGTTGGTTAGATTTTCAAACAAGCGAGTTTCTAATATAGAAATATCATTGTCAGTGACTTGGCAGTTTCTTATTCTCATTAGCAATTCAAAAAAGCTTTTATCTGTCGCCTGACGAATGGGCTGTGTCAACGTAAGATTACATGTTGCATTTTTAAACAATTGAATTCCTAGCTTAGCAAATTTACAACTCACCGTGTCCGGGTCACGAAACAAGGGAGCATCACCAAAACAGATAATTTGTCGTCTGTCGCCTGCAGCGACAATGCTGATGCCTCCAAAAACTTTATTTGATTTTTTGATTCTCTTGAGTCGCTCTGATAAAACGTGGAATAGAGAACTACCAATAAAATAAAGCTCATCAATAAGCAAAAATTTAACATGTTTCAAATCTTGGTAAACTCTTTTGCATATTGGCATATCAATTAATTGTTGGGTTGAGCGAACACAGTCATAAATTCCCAGCAGATAAAAAATTGTGCCGCATCCTAGTGCATCCGCCATAAATCCACTATACGTACAAACTCGGTAGGGTAGGCCAGCCTTCACCAGCTCCATGGCAAAGAGGGAGAGCAGAAATGTCTTTCCTGCAAAAATAATCAATCATTTAAAACAGTTGGTGGGCAAGTATTCATTATGTATATTAGTTATGGAAATTACCTGTCCCGGCAAAACTTTCCATTATTATCAAACGATGCTCTGTTTTGGACTTTTCAATCTCCAATTTAAAAATTTCCACACATTTTGCTTGCTCCCTTGTCATTAAAAGTGACGAAGCTCGTTTATGCAACGTAGTTGCGCTCTTAACATGCTTTTTTTGCAACTCTAGGAATTTTATATAGTAATCCAAGGGTAGCTTTAGCTTGCGAATTTCCTCGCGCCACAAGTATCGTGTAGAGACAGCCATAGTGTTTCGTTGACTGCACCAACAACACTAAAAAGTTTTTGTATTGGGTATTTGGTATAAAAAGCTTCACCAAAACGTTTTTCTTTGCCCACTAACTAAGACGACAGCTTACTGATCTCAACCATTAGATCTCAGAACTTTATGTGGAAATCATGGTAAGTTTGGTTTTTAGTCATTGGTAAGTATGAGTAAAATTTCGGGCATATTTCTTTATTTTTATTTTTTATTTTAGCCCGGAACAATGGAAACTGTGCCAAAATCTCGGACTCAGCACGATTGTACCTTTAGTGACCACGGGGGACGTTATAAATCCTTCCACCATCGCCGGGGCTACAGATCTCTCTCAGAGTCTTCGGACTCTGAGGGAGAAATTGTAGCATTTGGCAAAACAGCACGCAAACCTCCATCACCCAAACAACTGGAGCTGCTTAACAAAATCAGCAGCGCTCCCATAGAGTCTTTTGAAGTAAGCTTTTCGTCTGCATGATTTTTTTTCGTCTGTATGATTTTATTTTTTATTCACTCTTTAACTCACTCGTTTTGCTTAATTTTTCAGGCCCTAAACCCCAATGAGGAAAGTTTTTGGCTTCATTCCAGCACCCTGGAAATGGGGCCCTTCCAAGGCCGCCAAATGGTCCAGGAGGAGAGACAGGTAAACGATCTCCACATAAGAAAGGCAGTCACCCGATTTCCTCCCAAAACATCCGAGGAGGAAAAGCCAAAGGAGAAGGTGTGGAGCCGATTTGTGGGGCCGTTGGAGGAGTGGGTGGACCTCCGGGATCACTGCCTGCTCCCCTTCTGCCTCCAAATAGAGGACAACTCCGTACTCGATATGCTGGATAGGGACATTATACAAGATTATAATAATGAGGATTTCTGGTTGTTAGAGGACCTCGTGAAAACAACATCAAAGGCAACGTTTTCGGTGAGTTTATGAATTTAAAATATAAAACACTTTTATAAAAATTTTAACATTTTTTCTTTATTTATTCTACAGGGCCGGTCATTTCTTCCCAAAAGACGTGCTGGGCAGAAAAAGCAGAACCTCGACTTCGTTTGTGGCAGCGAGGAACGTCGAGGGTTGTCCACACCTTTAATAATCAGGAACGAAAATGGTCTGGACCTGCAACAACATTGACGGAAGTCGAATGTCAACTATTGATCCGTATGATTACGCATTTCGCTGCGATCTAATGGTAGGGGGCCTAAGTATTGTCTAAAGTTAGTGGGCTCCGCCCAAAAAAATCCTTAAAACAAAAAAACCCGGGGCCGGCCTGCAAAAAAATATGTATGAATGTCTAGTCGTTAAGTTAATTGATCCAGAACGCATGTAGTAACGTGTCCTTCCATAGACACGCTGAAGATTGCGCAAAATTGATGTTTCCTCACGGGCCCAAAGCCAATTATTCGAATCAAAGTTTCCCCATATTCGCCTTTTTTGGGACGGGTTTTTTATCCTCACAAAATTGTTAAATAGTTTTCAAATACATATACTGTATAGTATTTTAATAATCGGCAAAAGGATTTTCCCGTGAGTTTTTGGCTGGGGAACATAAAAAAAATCTCTGGACAATTCAAAAATAAAATGTAGCGTTTTAGCTACCCAAAACAGTAATCCTATAATGTGTTTGGTTTAATTATTTTTTGCATAGAAACTCGCTCACTTTTGCTTACACATTTGTCGTCGCAGCATTCCATATCTCATTTTCTTCTGCTATAGACAAAACAATAACTTATCATATCTAAGCATTACAAAGTTATCACATCATCATTGTGCATCTCTTCTTCTCCGTCTTAAAGCATGCTAATTTGCTCACTATAGAACCATAATAAGAAAAAATATCCACCCACTTTACTTCATTTGTCGCCATTTTAATTCGAGCATTCATACATAAATCTTATTCCTAAAACCTTAGTTCCCATTTTTACGCTTTAAAGTTTTAACTTTCGTAAATTGAAAATTTGCATGCTACAAAATGAAGGTTTTATTGTTGTTAGTGTGTGCGGTTTTTGTAAAATCATGCACTCAATACTCTAGTTGTGCCATATGCACAAGTAAAAAGTGTACTTTTGTTCTTGAAACAACAGGAAGAACATTTTGCACCTCAAAAATTCGTTCTCATCAGTATCAGGATGTGCTTGCTGTGGCGAAATTGCAATCACATTGTGAACAGGTTGGCGTTATTTCATCATCAATTCTTCCTGCGTCAACCACAGAAATATATGGCTCATGGGGAAATAATTTTCCCATCAATATGTCCCATACAACAAGTACTACCATAAAAAATCCAGTAACGGACATTTCTACACAAACGCCTCCAACCACTACTACTGAAAAACTAACGACAACTGTTCTACCAATGTTGACCGAAAATACTGGCATTACAACATCTCTGGCAAAAAACCAGTCATCATATAATGTTTTATGGGGAATGTATTTTCCTGCAAGTTCTTTTCCTATTGCCACAATTACGTCCACAAGTACTACCCATAAACCAATTATTATTCCACCGACGCAAGAGACAACCACAGTCCCAACAACGACTGGCAGACATTTTCTTTATCCAACTGAAAATTCAGTAACCACACCAAGAATGCATTTAGAGAAAGAACAGGATTGTTGTAGGCTAGAGAGGAATGTTTATATGCATCCATCATTGTTATTTTCACAAAGCGAAATGTTTTCGTTTGTGCAACATTTTAATTCTTGTGAGAACATGGTACGACATGACTGACAAATAAGACTTTATGCATCGGAATTATGTGCACAATAAAATAATCTTTTGATTTTTGTTTGCAAAGATTTCAGGTGCACGGTATATGCGTACACTCTGTACGTTAGAAAAACAACGCATCATGCACAAAAACGTGATAGAGGAAGACGTAGCTACCTATATGGCTCTAAACCCAGCCAGACGGCATCATGAGCAGTGCGAAATCCTTGAAAAAATGCGATATTGCACGTCTACAAAACACACGCTGCCCAAATACCAATACCTTCCAGAAGGCAGAAATTTTACAATGTTTGCAAATATTCAACTACCGAAAAACTGCACTGAAGAGGTGCCATAAAAATTAATTAAGAATTATAATATAGATCAGTATTATAATATAACTAATTTCCCTTATAGCCCACACAAATGGTAGTCCGGCAGCTTTGCAGACTAGAGCAGACGGCCAAGGAAGTAAACTTTTACCAATTTGCTCTCAGTGATTTTTCATTCTTTGGAATGAATCCGGCAAAAAACTACCCACAACTGTGTAAAGCCATTCTCAAGCATAGACACAACTGCAAATTCTTGTAGAAATAGATATTAAGCTAAACAATGCATTATGTTTAATGTGTATGATGTGCATAATTACAATAATATTTAGCTACATACAGCATATAGATAAGATTATAAGCAATATAATAATTATTCCACTTTTATACATGAAAAGTTAATTGTTTTAAAGCAGGAGGGTACACTGAATTGTATATATGTATTGTTGTATGGATTAAGTATGATCATTGTATAAATTATTCTCACGTCATGGGAAAACAAGCAACTTTTCTCACTTTCTCCCATTCATCTCAATGTATTTTCTATTGTTTATTAATCAAAACCATAAAATCATCATTTCCTATTCCGTCAACGTCAATTTAGACTTGTTCTAGCAATAACGTGACTCTTGAAAACCTAATATTATTACTATTCACGGGCTTTCGAATGGTATGAGTTTTGTCCCAAAATTCGCGGTCCCGTATACTAAACAATTTCCTTGCATTTCAGCAGAAAGTTCAAGATTGATTTGCTGCGTTATTATGCCAAAGAAGCGTCATAAGTGACTTTATGGATGAGTAAAAATGTTTATAAGCAACTTTCCGGCTTTCCAAACCCCAAGGTAAACAAGGTAACAGTACTGTAAATTCTAAACATTTTCAGGCTTGTCATCACCGGCCGATTAGCAAGGTCCAGTTGAATAATATTGAATGAATATGCGGCGGACCATGGGAATTGCTTATATTCAAATGATTCAGGGATCCTCGACTGCGCTTCAAAGCACAGAGGTTGGGAGTATCTGATGGCCACTGAGCCACCGGAACTCGGAGAACCCTTATAATTCACAAATTGCTGCACAAGGTGAGTCAACAATGCTTAGCTTAGCAATCAATGAAAATACCCCTTTGGGATAAAACTTTTATGCAAAATAAAATGATAAACTTCTACTTAATTCAATTGATAATTTATTAGAGTTTAATATTCTGCGCTGCTAATCGAACAAAACTGCGATTATAGAAGATAAGAGCTGACCCAAAAAACTAATCACAGTTTAACCCGTACATGTATCACCTTGACGCCGTAAAGTTGACACACTTGTTAGTAATGGATTTCCTTGTTGGTAGATCATCGAAAGGGTATTCGATCCCAGTAATGTACCGAAATTAATGACATTACAATAGCTTACTGTTAAAGTATATTTGTCTCAAATTCGCATTCGTTTTCCAGTATCTATTTGCTGTCAGAGCTTCAAGTAATTTCCAAGTAGTTTACAATTATTATCTTTTTAAGTAAAGTAATCAATGAGTTCAATTTTGCTAACGTACAGCTACATAGCATTGCATTTGGTTAGAGAACCTTTATACGTGAGACATGCCTACAGAAGCTTTCAAATTACCAATGCAAATGTAATGTTCATTCTGGGGGAATATTTTATATTTTTTCATTTTTCTGGCTCTGTTTGGTCAATATTTGGTTTTGTTATGTTAATTAAGTATTGGAAAGTTTTGCGAGAAGTGGCATAAATCTTTAGTTGTGAATTGTTCGTTTAATATTGGTTTATTGGATGATTGTTACTAAGTTGGGAAACTATTTGTGTGGTAAAGGAGAAAAGATTCTTAGTTCTTGGAAACACATTCGTTGTACGAAAATGTATGAGAATAGATTTATTTATAAATTAACAATGTCACGCCGCCTGATTCAATAAAGGACAAAGGGCCATATTCCTAACCTTATGGAAAGTGGGCTAACGATGCTCCGCGTATACACATATACCATTCGATAGACTTCGAGGAGCTTATCAAAAGTGTTGCTGGGCACAACTCCGAAAAACGTGATCTTTAGGTATTTTTGGCTAAGTGAAGTTCAGAGTTTTACATACGAATCCTATGGTACATTTTTTTAGCGAAAATAAAAAACTCAGAATACAGACTGTAATGCCCATAAATCGATAGATTATGACTTTCTGAACAATCTTTACACAGGCCCTTCAATGTTAAAATATAATAGGAGCACAACCAACAAGTTGATCCTAACCGTTCAAACACCTATGTCCCAGTGCCTTTTACTGGTTCACGAATCACATTTAAAACTTCAGTAAAACATTGAAGGGTCTGTGTAAAGATTGTTCAGAAAGTTATAATCTATCGATTTATAGGCTTTTCTATCTGTATTCTGAGTTTTTTATTTTCGCTAAAAAATTGTACCATAGGATTCGTATGTAAAACTCTGAATTTCACTTAGCCAGAAATACCTAAAGATCACGTTTTTCGGAGTTGTGCCCAGCAACACTTTTGATTAGCTCCTCGAGATCTATCGAATGGTATATGTGTATAAGCGGAGCATCGTTAGCCCACTCTCCATAAGGATAGGAATATGGCCCTTTACAGTAAAGGCTTTACTCAATATATTTTAAGCTGAGTTAATTCTTTAAAATAGAGTAGGTATATTTGTTTCAATAATTGGACCCAGAGCACATTTCGGAACCTGCATTAAAATAGTCTTTAGCACGAAAAATGAGCAATCGCAAGTTGAAAGGGTTAACGAATTAAACAGTTGAGAGTATCATGAAGCACTTGGAACGGAAGTTGTAGTCCAAGGTGACATAATGTCATGGCCTGGTGGGCAACGGTTTTAAACTTTATTTTCACCGAAATTAATCAGGAGTTCAATAGGCTGTTGATGATAGCTTGACGACAAGAAGCATGCTGTATAAGCATTTTTAATTGCTTCACAAGCAACTCTAAAGGTGTGTAAAAATTTTTTAAAGCTTGATAATCGTTTGATTCCAAATTCTAGTTTCCGACTCTTTCCTTCGTAAATAAACTTCACATGCAATTCATTTACTTTTCAATATTTTAAATTGCAATTTTATTTTTACTCTTTCTAACAATTTTAGGAAAAGGAAACCCAGCATCAGTTTTATTTCTCGGTATTTATTTACATTTTCAAGATCCGGTTATCATTCTACTATGCATTTTGCGTAATAAAGTAAATTATAAGTATAATGTACGCCTTAAATGTGCAGGTACGGTAGGTATATTTGTATTGAAAACCCGTAATATGTTATTTATAACTAAAGTACAGGTCCTGTACTACAGGACAACAAATTTTTTGCAATTCTAAATCATTTCGGAATGAGCCGGCACAATTTTATTTTTTTGGTCGGAGTGGAGTATTATTTTATGAGTCAAGAATAATAGTATATAATCCGAAAACAAGCTGCGGTATGCGTGCAATCTTGAGATCAATATTTTCCGGACAAAATCTTATGGTGAGCAGTGATTCCAGCGACAGTGTGCATTTAGATTTGGTCAAGTGCAACAATTGTAGCAGCAGTGGATTGGATAGTAATAGCGCCAACCAGCACCGTACGTAAAGGAAAAAGAAACCCACGCAATTAAGCTTGAATCATAGTTTTAGCAGATTTATTTGTGGCCAGATGGGAACTCAAGGGAGTTTTGGGGCGGAGGAACTTAAAATGCAGGGCAAAAGAAAACCTAGCACGACCACTGGACCGGGAATAATAAAATGACTTGACTGGATCTAGAGACAGAGACGGAGTTTTATAAATATTATTAATTTGAAGGGTCCAATGTCGGGGAACATTCTGGTGTGTTTTAGAGGAGGAGGGCAAAAGAGAAGGAAGCAGAAATTTTGGCCAAATTGCTAGAGTGCCACACTAAGGATAAGTGTATACAGTCATTCTTTTGGGGTAGCAAAATAAATAGCAAAACCATTTTAATCAAAATTTTGGTGGTTAGCAGAATTAAAACTTTTTATGTGACCTTTTTGCGTAAATTTTATGTCACTATCCGGACACATATTTGTAGCATAATGATTCCGACAAATAATTTATAACGTGTTTTGCGAAACTGTGAACTAACAGGTATATAATCCTGATGATAAAACAATTAGTTTTTTAAAACGTAAGTTGTAATTTAAGAAACTACAGTAGAAGAAGCTGCAACAACTGCATGCAATGCCAATTGTATCGACATTTTTTCACAATTGACAATGCGCTGCAAGCAAACTTCCAAAAATATTGTTGAAGCGTTGTACAAAGTTGTTCAATTCATGTTCCGATTTCCACCAAACTTGGTGTACAGACTCTAGTGGACCTCCGACAGGATGATTTTAGGTGCATTTTTGACCACGATTATTACAATTATGAGGTGCATTTTTAAAAATCCGTGTATACGAAGGCCCCAATTATCCGCAGGACGAAAGCCCCAAGGCCCTGAGGGTCCCGACGTCGACCCCTACTTACTCCATCTGCCAATGGTTTATTCATTCAAACTTTTTATGATTTAGGTGTTTAAAATATTTTTTTAAAATTTCTACCACTTTTACACAAATCATTTGAAACATTTCATTTTTTTGCTGAAGAAGCATTTTAAAGGATTACTATAGAAATTCCAAATGAAATGATGGAGTCTACTTTACGTCTTGTTGACTAAGTAAATATCAGGATAACAAAAATGAAATTTACTCCTGTTATTGGGGCAACGTAAGAAAAATCTCCGGTTTGTTAGTAGTCACAGTCGTCATCTTCAACTGGCATACAGCAGACAGCTTAATCCACTACTGTGCATTGTATGGCCGGATGAACTTTTAAATTCTGCATTTCGATCATCAAGATACATTTAGAAATTAGATATTTATTACGAAAAACATATGACAAAATCTACACTGGTAATGTCCACCCGTGTCGTTATAACACTTGTGGCGGCGCCGAACTGCCCTCACTTCTCCAGATGCGTGAAACTGCATTTTAGAATTTCAGATAATGCTATACTCCTTTGTATGAATAAGATGTTTGAATCCTCCTTGAGAAGTCTTTGAATGATTTCCAGTACAACTAGCACTGACGACGTTAGCGGACATTTAAACTTGAAATACAGTATTTTATTCTCAAACTTTCGAATTCCAACGAAAATCTTCTTCAGAACAATTGAATAAATGCAAAAATCTTAGGGAAGCATAGGCATAACTGACATTCGTAAAAATTAAAAATACAGTAAAAATAACGGTATGTATTTAAAAGTTTTCTTTTGTGATGTTTTCTTCGGTTCCATCTTGAATTTGATGAATTAAATTGAATTTCGCTCAATCAGGTTGGCTTTCTGGCAATAGTTCTGGCTAGTTTAAAAAGACCCTTTCCCGTGGTTACAGCAACATAAAACTCCCTTAAAATTAATCCATGTTATTTTGCAAGGCTTGTTATATTTAGTATGCAAATTAATTTGCATGCATTTATTTTTCTTTTACCGATAAACAGGTTTCACGATAAACTTTTACTGGGGCATTCATAATGACTTTGATTGTGGCGAAAAAGCCATTTCTTCAAAAGCTGTGTTTGTTTACGCTCCTCATCTCAGCGCAGCTTGGATTGTATTGTATTGTATTGTATATTTTATTCAAGTGTTATCTGCATTCAGACTTTTCAGTCTGATTTTAAATACATAACACCTTATAGGTCATTCAATTTTACATTGGAATCGGGTTAACAATCCAGTCGTAATAAGTTTATATAAAACAAATTTTTCTACAAACATGTGACTACATAAATAAAATTTTTCTTTCATCTATTATAATATCTTTACAGGCATCTGAAAATATTTCATATGCAGTTTTTAGTTCGTCGATTTTTGGTTTATTTAAATTTGTATTTAACTTTTTATAATAATTTTACCAAATATGAATACTATTCCATTTCAGAGAATTTTTATTTAATGTTGTTGGAATACAAGGTGGTATTTTATACCTATTTAGACCCTCATTTCTGACTCCACTAATTGTGTACCAATCTTTGAAAAGTGGGCTGTGTCTTGCTTTAAATACGAATTTTAGAGTTAAGATTATTTTTCGTTCACATATAGTAAAGAGTCCTATTTTCTCATACAAATCGAATATGTTTAGTTTACTAAAATCTTTTGATTTTGAGAACCATTTTCTATTTAATGTTGGATAGAAATAGGAAATTAAATAACGCCTAATTTTATATTGAAATTTTTCAATATATGACGAATTGTTTGGGGACCAGAATATAAGTCCATAATCTATTATACTCATGTAATATGCTGATAAAACACTAATGAGAAAATTTTTACTGATCATTCCCTTAATGCTATACAGTTTTGCTATAGCACAATTAAGTTTTTTATCTACGTTTTCACAATGATCTTTAAATGATAATGTAGAATCTAGGTAGACCCCTAGATACCAATTCTATATTATGTCCATGTAGTTTAACCTCTCCTTTATCTTCTTTACAAGATTTAGTATCACGTGATTTGTAGAATACCATATACTTGGTTTTAGAAATGTTAATTTTTAGCCCTTTCAATTTACACCATTCGTTTAACTCGTTAAGACACTCGTTTAATTTTTGTGTACCTTCTTTAAATGTGATACAGTCTGTATAAATGACCAAGTCGTCACAATACAAAGTATAAGGTTATTTAATTGCCCTACCTATGTCATTTTGGAAAAGCGTAAAAAGGAGATTTCCTAGAATACTTCCAGGTGGAACTCCAGATTTGATGTCAGATTTCAGTTCAGATTTATAATTTCCATTTGTAATTGTAAATTTTCGATTACTAAAATAGCTGATTAGTATATTAATTAAATACGGTGGTATAGCATTGTTGAAATCGTTCATTAGCATATGTATGAGTAATTCATTTGATACGCTATCGAAGGCCTTTGATAGGTCGATAAAAAGAGCTATTCCCTTACCTGATTTTTTATTTAAGTACTCATACATTTTTTGGATGAAGACAGCTATTGCGGTTTCACAGGATCTGCCAGTTCGAAAACCATGCTGGTTTTCATCTAACAGATCTGAAACTCTAGTTAAAATTTTAATATATAAAATTCTCTCAAAAACCTTAACAATAAACGGAAAGTTAAAAATGGCTCTATATGAGCTTGATAAAAGAATGGATCCTTTCTTTTTGTAAAGTGCTATGGCTGATGCTTCTTTAAAATTATCTGGTACTATTCCTGATAAAAATATTCCTAAAAACAAAACTGTTAATGGTATAGCTAATGTTTTTGAATAATTTTTATAAATTTTCATAGGAACATTACCGATTCCATCTTTTGACTTGTGTACATAACTTATAGCATTTTCTATTTCCATTGGACTTATTTCGGGTGTATTATATATTTCTTGTTCTGTGTTATTTATAAAATTTTCATGATATTTTTGGTAAGTTGGATAACAATTTTCTACATTACTAGCAGAATCTGTTACTCTGAATTCGTTAGCTAATTTTTTACAAATACCTTTGTCGCTCTTTATAGTTATACCTTTGTCATTAACCAAACTTGTAATCTTCGGACTTGACTTTCGCTTATACTGGATAAGTTCGTCTATTATTTTCCATGCATCAGCAGAATTTTGTATTTGAGATAGCTTGGAATTGAAGTTCTGTTTTTTGGCTGATCTAATTGCACTATTAACTTTATGTTTTGCTGCTTGTTGCTTGATCTATAATTGCTTGGTCAAAAGCTGATTTTAATACTAATGAATCTCTTTCTGCGCAAAGTTTAGAGATTTCTGGGCTAAACCAAGGAGCATTTGTTCCTTTTGCATATTTTTTCTTATTTGGTGCATGTTTATCTAATATTCCTATTTTTATGCTTTCAAAAAATAATGCATTTTTTCAGGGTATTTAGAAATTTTTAGAAATCACCAGTCAACTGATATAATATCTTTCGTAAATTCATTTTCGTTAATACGTTTGTAATTTCGATATTGAATAACTTTTGGTGGTTCTTTTATCCTATCTGGTGTTGTAATAATAGTATATACCATATTATGATCGGAATTTGTGAAAGGTATAGTACCACTTTTCGAAAATTTAATTACCGAGGAAACGTACATGTGGTCTATTAATGTTTTTGTTGTAGTAAGTTCCTTTTCTATCCTTCTAGTTGCAATCCGAGTTGCAGATTTAATAGTTTGCACAACATTCTCATAGTCTCATTCTCGCATAGTGTTCTCGTGCTATTCCTAGTCGCCGTATTGACTCTGATGTACGTTTTAGTATTGTGGCCTTAAAGCGTAGCTTAGTTTGTCTCTTATTTCCCCTACAACTCACGCTGTTGGCTTGGCTGGCTTGCCGAGTGGATGATGATGACGATCGGCATTGCCGCAGCAGCACCGACCCACACTTCTTACCTAGACGAGTAGCGGAGCGGACGGCTCTGCCAACCAGCCACCACCATAATTCTTTCATTTACTCTTACCCATTTCTGTGTAGTAGTTTCCGAGAATAAAGTACCCGGTATTCGGGGAGTGTCATTGTCAAATATTGAGTCTCGTCAAGTCGGTTCATTTTACTTGGTGGCATTACTTCTTCCTCACCCTCATCACCTTCTTCATTCCCCCTTTATGGATTAGGATCCGATTAGCCCGACCTAAGCCCATAAAATTTGGTGGAGATGCGGTTCGTTCCCTGAATCCTCAACCACTGCCGCTGGAAAACCGAAGTTTTCACCTTTAACCTTCTTCTAAAAGTGGTACCACGGTGCAAACACCGTGCTTAACATAATATTAAATTTTTGGTAAACTAATTGATTTTTTTTGCAGGATTTTGTGTGATTTCTTCCCGTGTTTTAGGAAGTGTGAATGGTAGTGGTGCAAGTAACCACCACCTCAACTAAAAATAGTTTTCGTTGACCCCCCTCTTTAAAAAGTGCTCAAATTGAGAAAATAAACTCACCTTTCTGTCCCCCAGATATTTTAACCTCTGTTAGTGGTTAAATTGCTGATTTTTCCCCATTTTTTCCCCGTTTTAGTTTGTTTTTCCCCCAATCCCACCGTGTCCATCTGTCAACTAGTAGCAAGTTGGGCTACACGTAAAATAATGGTGCATCGGCATCATCAGCTATTCCCCCTTGATGAGTGTTCCTGTTGCTGATTCTTCTAGAAACTTTCGTGGTGGTAGAGGTAGATACAGAGGTGGTAGACGGTTCAATAACCAGTATCCCTTCCCTTTTCCTTTCTTTAATCCATGGCAGTTTGATATGATGCCACCTCAGATTCCTTTCTCTTTTGCCCCTAGCCCTCAGTTCCAATTAGTCCAACAAAACCCTGGCGCCAGACCCCAAGCTTTAGGTCTGCCCTCGTCTAATTTGAATAATGATGGTAATCTACTACAGAGTACTGAGATGGTTGATCCTACCCAAGCAAATATGAATAGTCCACAGGGAAACGAGTAGGGTCGCGATCGGATCGTGGCCATACTAAAGCTAGCTTTGTAAATTTCTTTGCTTTTCATTTAAATAATTTTTCTTCTCCTTCTTCGTTGTTCTTTAGGCTAAAGCAGTTAGAATATTTAGATGAAGTGAAACAGAATCCTATCCTAAATTCTAGAGCTGCTATTGTACAGAAAGCTAGAAAAGATGCTTGTGTGAATAAAAAAGTGGCTGAACCGCAAACACTTCATTCTTCTATCCCTGAGGCATTGACTTCCTCACTTATTCCTCTCTTCCCAATTTGTAACCTTCAACATGATGCGTGTTCAGAGGCTGCTACGTGTGCTACGGTAGAGTACACTGAACAGGATGGTCGTTTGTTCCCTGTCTACTTCAAAAATAAAAAGCATAAGAGAATTATGCTTCAATGGGATATAACTATAGGTCCTTCTTCTTATACAGTACTTATTGACACTGGTGCGACTATCAGTGCAATAAACCCTAGTCTTCTTTCTCAACTCCCCCCAAATCTCTACAAGCGAAAGCGCATTGAACCTTTCTCAATAAATCTTTCGGTCGATGACAACCAGCAGTACTTGGTTGAAGAGCAAATCGAGGTTGTGGTTTGCGTTGATGAACAGGAGTTCGCTTGGTTGTTCTACGTTGTCCCTTCCCTTTCTAATCCTATAGTACTAGGCATGGACTGGCTAGCAGCCATGCATGTTTCTATTTGTTGTAATTCTCGTACTTTGAAAATCCAGAAGCAGATTACCCCTCCTATTTCTCTTAGTCCCCCTCCAGTGCAGAATGGCATTGAACCTGTAGAGGTTTATGCGGATGCAGGCTTTATTTCGGATTTTGATGATGCCCCTTCTATTAAAAATTATCCTCTTTTCAATGAATCTTTGAGTTCACTGAACCAACCTGAAAGTTCAAGCAACTCTAATTCTCGTATTTTCTCTCTTTCGGTAAAGCCAACTGTTATCCCTCCCAAGTCTTTCCACAAGATTAAGCTGAAAACAAATAAGAATTATACAGGTGATGTAGTCCTATCCCCCCGTAAGTCTACTGAGGCATTGAAGCAAGTAGCAATTGGTTCTAGTATTATCTCTGTTAAAGATGGACATGCTTCTACGTATGTTCTGAATCCTACTAATAGACCTATCAGACTTAGACACAAGTTGATAGTTGGTTCGTGTTGCCCCTATGATCCAGAACAGGTATTATGTGATGTTGATGAGGTATTAGCTTCAAAATCAGAAAATCTGTTCTACTTTATTAAAGCATTTCAAGTTCGGTGAAAATCTTTCTTCCTCTGAGAAAGATGAACTTGTGAAATTGCTTAAAAAATTCAAAAATATCTTCTCTTCTCCTGAAAACCCTCAAGTTGGAAAGTGTCCCCTAGTTAAGCACACCATAGACAATGGTAATGCACATCCTATCAAGCAGCGACCTTATCGTGTTTCCTTTCACGAACGAAAACTGATAAATGAGTCTTCTTCTCCCTGGTCTTCCCTTGTAGTTTTGGTTAAGAAGCCAAATGGTGGTATTCGATTTTGTGTAGATTATCGGAAGTTGAATGAAAAAACTAAAAAGGATAGTTACCCTCTTCCTCGTATTGATGATACGCTAGATCAGCTTCGTGGTGCTACATTCTTTTCTACTCTGGATTGTGATAAGGCTTTCAATCAAGTTGGGATGGAAGAAAAGAGTAAAGAGAAAACAAGCTTTATTACTCCTGATGGTCTTTATCAATTTAAAGTTTTGCCTTTTGGTTTATCAAATAGCCCCTTAACTTTCCAAAGATTATTAGATTTAGTCCTCGGTCGACTGAAATGGTTCATGGTGGTATATGGATGATATCGTTTGTTTTTCTAGAAATTTCAAAGATCATCTTGAAAATTTAGAGTGTATATTATCTGCTTTATCAAAATCCGGTTTAAAACTTCAAGCTACAAAATGTTCTTTTGGCTTCTCTAAATTAAAATACCTTGGTCATATTATCTCCGAGAAAGGAGTTGAAGTTGATCCTGAAAAGGTTCGTGCTGTAAAATATTTTCCCCTTCCCAAAAAAGTTAAAGATGTGCAATTTTTTGTTGCATTGTGCGGCTACTATCGTCGCTTTATCCCCCACTTTGCTCGTGTTTCCCGTCCCCTTCACAGATTAACCTGTAAAGATTCCTTTTGTTTGGAACGAAAATGCCCAAAAATCTTTCGACGCACTGAAAGAGTTACTTTCTAATACCCCAGTCTTGGGTTACCCCGATGAATCTTCCCCCACAGAGATACACTGCGATGGTTCCGGCTTAGGTCTCGGGTGTACGCTTGTGCAAATACAAAATGATGAGGAGCGTGTTATTGCTTACGCTTCTCGAGCTCTTAAAAAACACGAATCTAATTATTCTTCTATAGATTTAGAATGCTTGGCTGTTCTTTTTGGCATACAAAAATTTCGTCCTTATTTGTACGGTAGACATTTCAAAGTGATCACTGATCACAAAGCTCTTTGTGATTTAATTAACTTTAAAGATCCTCATGGACGCGCCGCAAGGTGGTCTATGGCTTTACAACCTTACGATTTTCAAATTGTGGTAGAAAACATGCTGACGCTGATGGTTTAAGTCGAAATATTGCCCCTGAATCCCCCAAAGACCCTGAAATTTTCTCAAAGGCCAGAGATGAATGTGATTCCATAAGTAATTACGTGGATCACAAGTTATTTTCTTTGTGTGCCCTTCAGGTTGACACATTTGACACGCTTCAATACGCTGACCCCAAAATTAAACCCATTATAGATAGCTTACTGGCTCTTGAAAAAGATGCTGAAGCAGAAATTTCCATGAAAAAGAATCAGCTAAAAGATTATGTAATTGAAGCGGGTGTGCTTTATAAAGCAAGTTACGATCCTAATGGTCGGTTGTGGCGACTTGTTGTGTCGGAATGTCTAACAAAAGAATTATTAGATGAGATTCATGGTCAAGATGCTAGTCATCTTGGACTGGAAAAGACCTGGAAGATGGTCAAAGAGAGATATTATTGGCCGAGAATTTTTAGGACAGTGCATGAGTTTTGTCGTAGTTGCAAAATTTGTCAGTTATATAATCGAAGAAATGGTCCGAGTCCTGGATCTCTACAACCTATTCCCCCTCCAAAAACCCCCTTTTTCTGTATCGGCGTAGACTTGTTGGTCCGTTTCCTACCACTTGGCCCAAAAGAAATACTTGTGTTCTAACGGTAATTGACCATTTAACTCGATATCTAGAAGCGTTTTCTTGTAAAGCAGAAACAACAGCCAAAGCAATTTTTGTTTTGCGTGAATTTATCTTTAAAAAGCATTCTGTACCAAACGAAATGATCGTTGATCAAGGATCTTGTTTTACTGCTAAAGAATTTGTAGAATTCTGTAAATCTTACAATATTAATTTGCGTTTCTGTTCCACAGCACACCCCGAAACTAATGCCGTGTGTGAAAGATCCCATGATATTTTCAAAGAAGCATGGGAAAGAAAGTATTGACAAAAGAAAAAGATTGGGATAAGCTTGTCAATGAAATTGTCTTTTCCTATAATATTTCCTATCATAGAATAATAAAAATGACCCCTTTCTATGCCCTTTTTGGTCGTGACCCCCGTCTTTCCTCTGATAACAAATTGCCCGTTTCTCAAGAGTACATTGAGAATGATGATCCCATTTCCAATAAAGAAAGAGCACAGAAAGCTGCTTTAGACGCCTATTTAAATACCCTTAAAGCCCAAGAGAAAGCCAAAATAACCTTTGATAAGCACCATCCCGATTTAAACTTAAAACCCGGAGATTTTGTATGTATTAAAATCAGTCAGAAGATAAAAGGTAAAGTTCAAAAGTGGCAACCGCGCTGGATTGGCCCTTTTGAAGTTACCAAGCGCGCACCCAGCGCTAGGCACAGCAGGCACGTGCCTCTAGCTGGAAGTTGAAAAGTGAGAAAAAATAAAGGTTTTGTGAAAGCAGATTCGCTGAATTTTGAACCATTTCAATGCATTAGTTGAATACAGTATGAAATCACACAAGCGACCACACTTATGCTTCTTAAATTAATTTCTCCACAAATTTAGTCTCCCATTTCTCAACGTCGGATTGTGTTGTTGATGTCGTACATTAAGGGTTAAGTATTAGTGTGTTTAAAAGATTTGAGGGTACCCAATATTAATTATAAGTCTTTTGTCGACACTTGCATCTAACGAATCAGACTTTCCATAGGTAAATTTTAGGTAAAAATAATTGCTATCTCTTAAAATCTACTTTTTTATCCTGGACGATCTAATGTAGAGAAGGTCTGACGATATGTCTATTTAAAGGAATTACTTTCATGAGTTTCGTCGACTTGTATACTTCAAAAGACTAAATCCAGCTAGATGTAGACTCTTTCAACTCAAGGTTTTCTAAAAATTTAGTTAAGGAGCTGCTCTTTAGGAGCACGACCTGGTTCAATTGGTTGTTCAACATTATTCTAAGCCATAATATATCATATTAGTAAAATCATGTTGAAAGTTTGCTTTAAACATGTCTACCGCGTAAATATAAAGAAATCCAGCGTTGTGAAATTTGTTCTTTTGTGGATAAAGAAGTTAACATTGTAAAATGGTTTCCGGACATGCCAGATTAAAAAGCCAGCATTTCAACAAAAACACAATGTGCTCATGTATTTGGTGTACACTTATGGGATCATACGAAAATGTAATTGAAGTACTAATATATTTCATAAGACAGAACTTCAACTTGAATTATCCAATATTTATTTCGGAATGGTAATCCAGATACGAAATAAAGTTTAAACTAAAGTCACTCTAAAAAATACCCTTTTTTCAGTTACACTATGCCAATACAAATAACTTTTCAGTACATGAGATTCCTAAGCCAAGCAGTAAGCTTCTGTTAAAAATTCTAAAATTCATCAGGGCAATTAATTTTCGTTGTATGTATGACAATCAAAAATAAGAAAATTTGAGACATGTACATATTTGGAAATGTTAAGCAAGTTTATTCCCAGATTTCCGATGTTCTTTAAGGTCAGAGTTAGGTAACCAGAGGAAAACGTGTTGGAAGAAGATATGTGATGCGCATATACTTATTCAATTTGCTGTTCTGGTTAAGGTTTAGGTCCCCTCCCTCAGTCTAAAGAATGGAAAAGTTGAAAAATCACAAAAGCTAATGCCAAGAAACTTTCTGTCCTGTATATTATAGTGAATTCTTTGTTACATTGCATGATCTTTTAAGAAGTCTGACCCAGCCGTTTGCTAAAACTCGACTTTAGTCTAGTCTTGTTCTTAAGTGAAATATGTCTTTACGATGTTCTTCAGTTTTTTTTGCACTATAGAATTGAGATAAAACCATTTATTAACAGACATTGATGTGACATATCATTTGACAGATTGCAAATCCAAAACGATTTCCGAGTCGATTTGTATATTATAAACAATTGTAATAAGCGATTCAATTTTACAAAACATTTGCGGTTTTATAAATTACTCCCATAATGTTTGAAATTTGTGATTATGGTTTGCCGCGAAACTTATTTTACAAAATGATTTGCATGCAAACCAATTGAAATTTAGAGAGTTGGAACCGATAAAAAATGTCAAATACCCAGTAAATCAACAACTGTCAATTTGCTTTCTAATCAAGCTTCTGACTCGACAAGATGCAACCACAAAAGTTTGATTTACCAAAAACACAAAAATAAATTTTCTTTATAAAACGTTAATCGATTTTTGATCTATCCAATCGATTTTGATTTTCGGACAACACGTTTAGGCAAATTATCGTATTGTTGGCCATCAATCCCAATTCCTTTTTGATACTTGCAAACAATATTTGAAACGCCAGATATTTTACATAACTGTAAGTGGCAAAGTTTTAATAAGCTGATGTTTTAATTGCTTCGACCGAATTATTAAAATCAGTGAAATTTCTGTTTAGGCAGTAACAAGTTCCGTAAATGCTTGGAAATAAAATCAACACTTTTTCTATCAATCCATTAAAATCAGCAATTAACTCTTGGAACAAAATGAACAAAAAATGCTCGAATTGCAGATCTGCTGAATTTTCAAATCTTAGTAAATGCTGCATTACAAAAATCTTTTGCTTTAAACTTACGAGAATATACTTACAGAGCTCGAAATCAACAAAACTCACTCTATTCATAGCTAATAGGTAATAAAACTTTTGCAGACAAACCCCAACGATCAGGAAAAACAATCAAGTTTCGATCAAAAAATTAAACTCCGTGATAGAATATGGTATATAAAATAATTTATTTCTAAAGCTTGAAAATTTTCAAATTCTATGCAACTTCATATCCAAGTTATATATAGCTAACGATTCTGTAAACGGAACTAGTAAAATTATATGTGTGCCTTTAGCAAGCGTCAGGCCTGGGTGCGCCACTGGAAGTTACTCAGCAAATTGGTCCAATTACATACAAAGTAATGGACGTTAGACCCCCTTCCGAACGTCCAGTACACGGTAAAAGTGAGCGTATCGTAAATACGCGTCACATGAAACGATGGTACGATGATTTTGGTGATAACTCTCATTTTTCTGTCCCCAGATCTCTTTCTTCCTCCTCAGAAAGCTTGTCTGAAAGAAATTTTCGTGTTCCTACTATATCTACCTATATTCCAGTGAAAAAAGCTAGTTCCAAACATAGTTCAAAGTCTAGATCCTCCAGATCCAAAAGTAGGAGTATTTCTGTACATAATAGTCGTAATAGTTCCAGTAGTAGTAGTACTAGGTCGTTATTATTCTCCGAAGATTCTTCTGTTTTTAATTCCGCGAATGACACTGTCCGATCCGCGCACCAGTCTTCTAAGAGTTCATCTGGAAAGTCCGTTACAGAGAAACCCGTTTCCCCAGCCCAATTAGGTACCCCCCAGTCTGTTGTATATAATATTACTTTTAATCCAGGCCTGACAGGAACCCCGCAACCTGTCAGTTCTTCTATTCCTTTACCTAGTAGTTCAAGTTCCCCCAAAAGTGAAGCTAAAAGTAAAAGTCGTTCCCTCATCTCATTTTATCCTAATCATACAATGTTCTGTCGATCATTTCCAAGATCATTTGACCAACACCAAAGAATCGGGGTGGTAGATATTTTATATGGTTAAAAATTAAACTGCTTTATGGATTTTATGGAAATTTTAATTTGTTAACAGCTTTTTAAGGTGCTTGGGCGTGTTGAGAGTTGTAAAGAAGGTTCATTTCGTATAGACATAGTTTGTATACAGTTGTTGAAAATCAGGATGTATATATAATGAGGTAAACTTTTCATGAAAACGTAGAATCGTATGTTTGCCCTGCCATAATCCTCATAGAACAACGATTTCTCAAAATGGGTGAACAATTTTTCAAATTCTGATTAAATTGCTACTTTTACTGAATATTTTGCTAAGTAAACAGAAATCTTCCTCCTCTTATAGGCTATAAGTTATAGCCTCCAAACCAATTCCGGCTTCATCGCCTTCCTCAACAGCTGTTTTAGTGGCGCCACAACATCCAAAAAAACAAAATTAGTGATAATCCATCATTAAACAGTTTTTGTGATGATTCGGAAACGCTTGATTTTTTGTAGACGTGGAGGGAGCCAATTGAAATGTCAGATATTGCCTTAATTTTGGAACAATTGTAATAGCTTAACTAAAAAATAATATGAAAATGGATAGAGAATATAGTTAACATGAGTGTGGACTCTCCGTTAGCATTATTATTAAATTGATTCAAATTTTCAGTTTGTTTTTTCTCATTTCGCCACCTACCAGTATGGGTAACCTTAAATGGAACATGAAATTAGTTAGAACAAACTGGGAAATCCCACTAGCATGTTAATCGACATAAATTTTGTGGTGCTTCTTGTTATCTTGAGGATTTTTAGATAGATTGAAACCGGAAGTGGTTTGAATTGCCGTTGTAGATTCAGAAAAATGTTTTTAAAGGGGGATAGCAAGGTTACCAGGAATATAAACCGATTAACAGGGATTGCAAATTAGGTAGTTTGTTCAAAAAACCTCGGAGTATAAAATGTCTGAATTTTGCCACAGAAGTTAAGCACATTGCGCTGGCGCTAGTGGACTTCTGAAACTTTGTTCAAGAAAGTTTTAGAGTGGTGGTCATACACTTTCCATTAGTTATTTGATCATATCATGTTTGTCTGGCTTGTACAGATTTTCGAGTTAATTCCATATTGGAGTTGGAGTCAGCAATTTACAGATATGCAAAAAGACTACTTGTTTTTCCCCGGTGTAATGAGGAAGTACTTTGCGCTCAGCTATGGCTTGGTCCGCTTTTTGTGTTCACCGACCCTCCGGTACAAGCACCAATCTAAGGTTAAATTGGGAATTGAAGGAAGGGTTGTAATCTTATGGAAACCAGGCCTGTATACCATCCACTTTGACCACTAGCAGCTAGTGTGCTATAATAGCACACCCTGCCTTACATGAATCCCAAAAACTTTCGATGCCTCTGACCAGTAGAATATTTGGAGCATGTTTTGATTTTGGTGTGGGCCTTAGAAAGTTATTTTTGTAAAGAAATCGGGGTCTAGATTTTGCTCGCTGCTCCTGATCCTTGACTGCTAGTTGGTGCTTCCGGCTTAGTGCACGCTTTGTTGTCCAACTTCTAAGCTTTAATTTGTCCTATCGCTTGCAGACTAATGTCACTAAAGCATTAATTGAGGTGGAAGGCTTCTCGTCGAACAACTTTGTAGTCATCTTCAAGATACTTAAGGGAGCCACCGTTGCAATAAGTTCTTAAGAGAACCTGCACCCTGATGTTTTTGTAGTTTCATATCCCCGAATTATTTTGTATATACCCATATGGCGCTTACCTGCTTCTACAAAGTGTTTCACTGCTTTAATCGTTGACCCATAAGCGACATTTTCGAAGCAGGATATAGCCCGTTTTGAAAACGTTTCTTTCTCCCGAGATTTCATGACGATGCGTATATTTTGAAAAACCAAAAAATGCATCATATAACCCCCGAAGCATGAGCTATCGCATGATGCATTCAATTTTTTATCTCTTGCCTTCATTTGCATTTTATCCATGTTTGCAAAAATGTCTCCGGATTTACGAGGAGGGCTTTAGTTAGAAAAAGGTCAAGGGAAAGTAGTTGCGGTTTTTTACTCCCTTGCCTCTGAAAATGTGATGAATTTTAAACATGATTGTCTTAATTCACTCCCTTGCGGCTATAACACTTTTATTCTTTAAAAAATCTTTGTTTACACTTTCCCAAAAAACTGAGAAGTCAAGAAAACGTGGGGTACAAGCCAAGAGGCAATCTATGAAAACTCCGTAAAAGGAATGGTCTTAAGCACGGTGAGAAGGGAAACATATTTCAAAAAATGGTTTTGGATAAATTAGTCATTTCTTGATATCATTAGGTGCCTTTTTGCTGAAAATTGAGATGTTCGTCATTCTTTGAATGTACAGTTTCTGAATCTTTAATAATCAGATCAGTGTTTGATGAAGTCTTTTAAGTAGTTTTCTAAACTTATACTAGTAAGTAAATATTCCTGTAAAATTTCGCTTCAAACCAACACAGAAATCCTGGTCATTTGTGTACTTTTGTACGGAGGATTTCTGTTTAACCAACCTATTTGATTACATGCCTTAAGCTTTAATTACTTGTTGTCTAATTGTTGCAGTGCAGAGAGGAGAGGCTGAGTAAGATGACAAGGGAAATGAGTGCCCGGAAGCAAGAACTGGATAACACGCAGCAAACGATTTGGATTCTATAGAACCTGAATCAGTTGGAATCGGAGAATTTGGAGGAGGCAAAGGCTCTGGAGCTGCTGACTAAAGAACTGAAATTAGCGGCGAACATGAAGAAACTGTGGGCTCAAGCTAAGATTTGCGGTGAAAGCTAAAGATCTGGAGGAGAAAGTGGAGAAACGAAAGACAGGCACTACAGCTCAGAAGTAAGAAAGATAACATCAAACAAAGCCTTCAATGCACTAACCGGTTTCATGTTAAACAAGCAATTTTATTAAACCCAAGTCATTAAGCTTGAGACAGAGTTTCAGCGGATTTATTGGAGGTCAGTAAAGAAATTGGGGAAATTTTCGTGGTAGAGGAACATGGAATGAAGAGACTTCAAATCTTAACACTAGAAAACACCAAAAACTTTCATTTAAAAACCATATTTTTATACAGAATTGAATTTAAAACCCAGTAAAATTCATAACTGCTACTGTTTTTAACAAAAAAATCTTTTTTCCACAATGGCATTTTTTTCATTGCACTTAAACCCCAAAACTATGTTTCCATTCCGCCAAATCCGATTCATTACATGAATCACCGATATATACTCCAGTACACTGTGTACTGCAGTACCAGAAGAAGGCAAGCATTTGGCAAGTGGATCAGCTTAGTTTTTGTTGTATAAATATTTTCACCTCTGCTTTTCTACCACATTCTACTTAATAAGCTTCACACAGAACTGAAATATGAACTATATTTTACATCACGATTTAGTATATTGCTAGGAATTATTTGATTAACTGACAACCCATGTTTGTGACGATTAGGCTACGTTCAGTTTGTTTTTGGAATTGGAGGTAATTTGTCAAAGAGTTAGGTAATTTTATTTGTATTGCAGACAAATTGTTTAACTTTTAATTT
>CM056171.1:60052321-60088808 GCA_029691765.1 Entomobrya proxima | reverse complement strand
ATCTTAAAAGTTAAGTTCCTCACTAGTTAAGGTAAATCCACACTCAAGTTAAATCTATTCATAGTCCCTGTTTGTACTATTTCTAAGTTGTATTAACACAGTTGCTTTGATGAGCAATGCTGAATCTATGGTATAAGTAGCTACCTCTACCTCCTCAATTTATGTTAAGATGTACGGTCCTCTTCTTACTGTAACTTGCAGTCTTTAAGATTCCCACGGACTAGCAAAGTCTGATTTATTTTTGTTTTTTAGGACAGGCAAAAATATTAAAGGTACTGACGAGATTGTGCTTTCAAAACTTGACCAATCTCTAGCCCGTATACTTTTATAACGGAGAAGAATAGAGTAACCGGTGCCCGAGCATTTTTGCACCGTCCCAAATAGAGAGAAATCTGGATACGGGACGGGACTAGAACTGTCACGAGAGTACCTCATCTTTTGAGGAGGGGCTACCACAACCGGAGGGCTCATTTCCCCCGGGAGACATAACACTACAGGCAATCTTGCCACTACCCAATCCCTCCTTTTAATAAAATTGTACCCGTGCTCCCACTAATTACCTCATCATTGCTACGACTCAACAAATCCTGTACGCCATTCATCTACCTCTCACTGTGGAAGAGGAGTAGTGCTGGACTCATGCATCATGTACATGAAAACTCATGTCATGTATCTTGGTCATGTCATGGCATGCCAAATTACATGACATGACATGAGGGACTGCTACATGACCCATTACATGACATGAATTCTAGTACATGACATGAATTACATGCATATACATGCATGTAAAACAAGGAAGAAATAATTGACAAAATTGCCATCAGTCACCAGTTTCTTAGATATTTTTACGTAAAATCAGATAGAAATGATTCCTTTTTTCCAAAATTTATTATTTAATTCTAAAACTAAGGAAGTAGGTTAGCTTTCACAATATTTTTATAACACTGGGCACCCATAAAACCTTCAAAATTTTTAGGCTACTTAGAGTTCAAAGAAATTTTAATACTTCATGTACATGACCCATGTACATGCATGTACATGATACATGACATGACATGAAGCTTTAGTACATGAAGCAGTACTTGACATGACATGACTTGCGGGTTTTGAAATGTACATGCCATGAATACGATTTTTAGTACATGACATGCCATGAGTCCAGCACTAAAGAGGAGGCACCTGTAGTCTCCTCTTACTTTAGGGGTTCTCGTCCTCCACACAACGACATTCTCGGGTTCCTTCTCCTCATTTTCCAGCAGCATTTCGCCCGGGCCTCTTTCCCTCCGTCCACTTTCCCGTCGATCGGGGTAGCACGCCTTAATAATCCCTGCCTCCTCCTTCCTCCTTCCACTTCCTCCTGAACACATCGCGCGCTATTGCTTCTAGACCTGGACCCTCTTAAATTATAATTATATGTCAAACCCCGTCTCTGTCTCAGAGACAGTGTTTCTGAATCCTAGTCTCTTAATGCCCGGTCTCGTGCCCGTGTGTTTGCGGGCCTCTCGTTTAGTCTGCATTTTAAGTTATTCCACTCTGAAATCCCCTCCATTGCCATTCTGACAAGGAATCTTTAGTCCTCCGCTTAGTGATGGCAAAAATCGAAAACTAATCGCGATTAATCGCAATTAAACTGATTTTTGTCCAAACGTTTTTACCAAAAATCGGAAACGGTTTGTTCGGTGAAAAATCGTTTGTAAACGTTTTATACAAAAATCGGATCGGAATCGCGATTGATCGCGATTTAAACTCAGTGGTGATTTTATGTGTACGTGGTAGGCAGAACTTGAAAACATGATTGCTATGTAGGTTATGAACTTCATTACAAAGCAGATGTACACCAATTATTTTGGTGTTTGTGTGTTTTGACTATTTTTATTATATGTAATTCTCGTTATCTCAATTTGCACAGAGCTTCACATGGAGTTTGCGACATGAATTCTGTGGTTAGCAAAAAACGCGATTTTTCCGATTAACAAACATTTAAAGCACTAATCGGATCGGAATCGAAAATGTTTTGGAAAATCGAATCGGTTTTTCCGATTATCCAAACGTTTTCATCAAAACTCGGATCGGAAATCGTTTTGGAATCGCGATTAATCGTTTGGCTTCACTACCTCCGCTTTTTCCTCCAATTCTTTCACTTCACCGCAAATCGTAAGCTTGTACCTCCAGTTCCGTCTCTTCTGCCGCCAATACCTTCTCCTTAACCAGCAATCCCAGAACCTTCAAAACCCCTGCTTACAAGATGGTTCTGGTTCTTCAGGATTCCAATCTTTTCCACCCTGTCATCCAGTTTCTTCTTCCGGGCACTCATTTCCCTGGCCATCATATTCATCCTCGCCTCTCAGCATTTCAACTTCCCAGGCTTTGCCTCCAAATCCTTTTTTTGTTGTCCAAAGGTTTGAAAGCTCCATTCGAAAAAAATACTTAATTCTTTAAAACGCACATTTTGGATTTCAATTGATGGGTCAAACGCAATATTTTTGCATTTCTTGGTACATGTTGACATTATGCAAGGTAACAAATATTTAAATTGTTAACATGCATTTATGTTTCAATGTTTATCATTAGACTAAAATAAAATGGAATAAATATAAATCATATCCTTAATTAGCTCCGAAACTTTAGAAACAGTTTAAAATTGCATTTCCACAAAGAAAACCCCTCATTAACTTTAAATATTAATATTAACTTTTATGTAATAATTGCATTCCACCTTGAAGGAACTTAAGTTTTAGGTGGACATTTACTATACTAGATATCTAATTTATATCAAATTTATAACACATAATTCAAAAGTATAAAGTAAATATATATTGATAAACTGTTGTCGTTCCAGCAACCATATGTGTAAACTCGGTCATATTGTCAATAACCAAATATCTTTTCAAGGTTTTCCTGTTCCTAGTCTCAACAAAACCTGTCTTCTTCGCTGTATTATGATGCAGAAAACAAGCTGTGTGGTTGATTAAATAGTTCTGCATGAAATTCTTGAGTTTATGTTAAGTTTCATGTTAAGTAACTTAAGACCTAAAACCTCTCTTTACTATTAAATTTTACTGCCAGGTTTGTGGCGTAATTTGCTTTATTTTTCATAGATGGAACATAAACGGAATTCCAAGTCTTTTGATCAGGAACAATTGCATTACATGGGCATTGGATAAAATATCGCTCTGGAATCTGAATAAGAATATTTTGTAATGCTGTTACAAATTTTATAATATTATCGCGTATTTCAAAATTTATTAGTGGACAAAGTGTGTATAACATTCATTTCGCACAATCATGGAAATGGAAGTTTTCAATTATGTTTTTATCATGTTATGCTGTTTATTTAGGCTAACAACAATGTACCACGCCTGGTACAAGAAGATTTTCACAAAAAACCCCTAAGGTCGCTCAAAAATTAAACAGCGTGCATAACTCCGTTGTGTTAAGACTTTTTAAAATTCTTGGTCTGGAATAGGTTGCTTAGTCCTTCTCACATTGCAATAAGTTTTATAGGTATCTCCTATTGCTACCTTATTTCTCCCTGTGTTAATACGTTGGTGGTGATATTACAAAAGACATTCATTAACAATTTGATAAGCTGCTTCTTTCGCTATTATTCCATTTCGCTCTCATTCATTTTTCATCACATGATAAATACTTCACTGGGAAATTACTTTCCATAAAAGCTATAATTGAATGTATTTTATAATAAAGTTATTACAAACTTATTACATTTTAAAGTTGTCCAAGTAGGTCGGCTTGATCTAATGACCATAAATTCTACTCCGTTTCCATCAAGAAATCTAATGTTGCTGAAGCATTGCAAAAAATGTTGTTTAATTGCTCAGGTTAATTAATTACTATATTCATAAATTTATTTACCAAGGTAACTTGGAAAATCAGACAAATAAATAATTAAAGCTTAGAGCATGTAGTTATATATGTTATTTTAACAGAAATCATCAGAATACGCCAACAACCATGATTTCTGTTTTGATTTGAAACGAAAGTTTAGAGGAGTGTGGGTTAGGTCGAGAAAATTACTTAAAAGACTTCTTTGAACACATTCCTAAGACTCTGAAACGACACCTACAAAAAATGACAACCATCTGAATTTATAGCAGAAAGCAAAATGACACCGAATGATCTCAAGAAATGATTAATTAAGTTTTGGCAATTTCGTTAGCAGAATATTTATGCTAGTCATACTAACTGGTTGTGAAGGGCTGTCGGCAGAAAACATTTCACTGCGCAAGAATGGTAATTTATTTAAGTACGAGGGGAACTAAACGAAACAAATTAATTAATTACATGAATGCTTAAACAATCTACTTACATGAACATAAAAATTGTCATTGTTACGAAGCTACAAGATTATCAAAGATACCACTTTAACTTTCCCATTATCGTTACAATTCTTATGGACATCCAGGGGACCCCTCCAACGTACTCAATATTATGGTCCATTCTTAAAATATTTCGTTTCCTGGCAAAATTCCTTTTTCAGTAATTTTGAAAAGTGCTTTCTATAAATGCATATTACCTGTCCAACTAAGTTGCTATGTCATCACTGACAAAAAAATTAGACAGTCTCGAATCGTTTCATTTTCCATACCAACCTATTCACCCATTTCCAATTGCCAAATGACAATTTTCTTCCGGCACAGCACTGGTAACCGTAAAAGAATTTACTGTGCAGAAGTAGTCAGCATTTTTGAGGTGGAAGGTAATACAGCAAGATTCGTTACGGTACAGGAAGTGAAATCCACTTCATACAAAAAATATGGCAAAGCGTAAATTTTTGAAAAAACGAGGCATTACCGCAAGTGGAAATCCAACCATATAAATTTCAGATTTTGGTTGGCTATTTATTGATGCTTAAAGATACACACTTACTTCCATATTAAATTGTTTTAATATTAGATAAGTTTAAACTCAGTAGAAATCATTTTTAAAATCATAGTTATAATCCTATATTATAATTTCCTCTCGGTATTTCGGGGAAAATGGACAAAATGTCCCGGGTTTACATGCTTAACCCCATACAAAAACTCCCCATGCTTAACCCCATACAAAAACTCCCCAAGCTTAACCCCATACAAAAACTCCCCATGCTTAACCCCATAGAAAAACATCCCATGCTTAACCCCATATAAAAACTCCCCATGCTCCCCATATAAAAATTTCCCATGCTTAACCCCACATAAAAATTGTCTCCATACTTAACCCCATACAAAAACTCCCCACGCTTAACCCCATATAAAAATTGCCCATGCTTAACCCCATACAAAAACTCCCCATGCTCAACCCCATACAAGAACTCCCCATGCTTAACCCCATACAAAAACTCCCCATGCTTAACCCCATACAAAAACTTCCCATACTTAACCCCATACAAAAGCTTCCCATGCTTAACCCCATATAAAAATTCCCCATATAGAAATTTCCCATGCTTAACCCCACATAAAAATTGTCTCCAAACTTAACCCCATACCAAAAAACTCCCCATGCTTAACCCCATACAAATACTTCCCATGCTTAACCCCATACAAAAACTCCCCATACTTAACCCCAATAAAAAACCTCCCATGTTTAACCCCATATAAAAACTCCCCATGCTCCCCATATAAACATTTTCCATGCTTAACCCCACATAAAAATTGTCTCCATATTTATCCCCATACAAAAACTCCCCACGCTTAACCCCACATAAAATTGTCTGCATATTTATCCCCATACAAAAACTCCCCACGCCTAACCCCATATAAAAATTGCCCATGCTTAACCCCATACAAAAACTCCCCATGCTTAACCCCATACAAAAACTTCCCATGCTTAACCCCATATAAAAACTCCCCATGCTTAAATCCATATAAAAATTGCCCATGCTTAACCCCATACAAAAACTCCCCATGCTTAACCCCATACAAAAACTTCCCATGCTTAACCCCATATAAAAACTCCCCACGCTTAACCCCATATAAAAATTGCCCATGCTTAACCCCATAGAAAAATTGTCTCCATGCTTAACCCACGTTAATTCCCTCCATGCTTAACCCCATGTTAATTCCCTCCATGCTTAACCCCATGTTAATTCCCTCCATGCTTAACCTCATGTTAATTGCCTCCATGCTTAACCCCGTGTTAAATCCCTCCATGCTCATCCCCGTGTTAATTCCCTCCATGCTTAACCCCATGTTAATTCCCTCCATGATTAACCCCATATAACAACTACCCATGCTTAACCACATATTAAATTTGTCCATTTTTAAATAAAATAAGATAGCAATGCTCAATATCATATTGGCTACACGCACCTGCATCAACTACGCGCAATGCTCTACCCTGCATCAGCTAAGGGCAATGCTAGAGGCTGGCAATGTACCAGATACCCGCTTGATACCCGAACCCGGTAAGTAACTACACATTCAATTGTAGCCTTTAAAAATTATTTAGTGAATTAATAAGCTTTTTTACTACAAATCATAGCAAGACTTTTAAATTTTAAGTTGAACATATTTTGGGCGATAAACCACCTATAATCCCGTTGCATGAACAGAAATCTGTGTCAAAAACAAATCAGGTAGAAAAAATGATTTAAATGACTACTAAATTGTAATATTTTTCATATATTTTAGATTAGTTTCAATGAAATGTAATTTAATTTAAAATGGGAAAGGGTTTATAAGTGCTTTTCTATTGCTTAATAAGCTCGACATTTTATTTCGGGTATCACCTAAATTACCCGAAAGGGTATCGGGCGGGCGGGTAATGGCTCGTGAGATTGATCGGGTAGCGGGCGGGTAGACTCGCCTGTTAGTCATCGGGCGGGTTTCGGGTATCGGGTAGAAAAAAATCCGAATGCCAGCCTCACATGCAATGCTCAGGCCCATGTTAGCTACACGCAATGCTCAAGATTATGTTAGCTGCACGCACTGCTCAAGCCCATGTTAGCTACACGCAGTGCTCAAGCTTATGTTAGCTACACGCAATGCTCAAGCTTATGTTAGCTACACGCAATGCTCAATCCCATGTTAGCTACACGCAATGCTTAAGCCCATGTTAGCTACACGCACTGCTCAAGCTTATGTTAGCTACACGAAATGCTCAAGCTTATGTTAGCTACACGCAATGCTCAATCCCATGTTAGCTACACGCAGTGCTCAAGCTTATGTTAGCTACACGCAATGCTCAAGCTTATGTTAGCTACACGCAATGCTCAATCCCATGTTAGCTACACGCAATGCTCAAGCCCATGTTAGCTACACGAAATGCTCAATCCCATGTTAGCAACACGCAATACTCAAGCTTATGTTAGCTACACGCAATGCTCAATCCCATGTTAGCTACACGCAATGCTTAAGCCCATGTTAGCTACACGCACTGCTCAAGCTTATGTTAGCTACACGCAATGCTCAAGCTTATGTTAGCTACACGCAATGCTCAATCCCATGTTAGCTACACGCAGTGCTCAAGCTTATGTTAGCTACACGCAATGCTCAAGCTTATGTTAGCTACACGCAATGCTCAAGCCCATGTTAGCTACACGAAATGCTCAATCCCATGTTAGCTACACGCAATTCTCAAGCTTATGTTAGCTACACGCAATGCTCAAGCCCATGTTAGCTACACGCAATGCTCATGCCCATGTTAGCTACACGCAATGCTCAAGCCCATGTTAGCTACACGCAATGCTCAAGCCCATGTTAGCTACACGCAATGCTCAAGCTTATGTTAGCTACACGCAATGCTCAATCCCATGTTAGCTACACGCAATGCTCAAGCCCATGTTAGCTACACGAAATGCTCAATCCCATGTTAGCTACACGCAATTCTCAAGCTTATGTTAGCTACACGCAATGCTCAAGCCCATGTTAGCTACACGCAATGCTCATGCCCATGTTAGCTACACGCAATGCTCAAGCCCATGTTAGCTACACGCAATGCTCAAGCCCATGTTAGCTTCACGCACTGCTCAAGCCCATGTTAGCTACACGCACTGCTCAATCCCATGTTAGCTACACGCAATGCTCAAGGTTATGTTAGGTACACGTAATGCTCAATCCCATGTTAGCTACACACAATGCTCAAGCTTATGTTAGCTACACGCACTGCTGTACCCTGCATGGGTCAAACGAAATGCTAAACCCTACAATACTCACACGCAATTCTTTACACTGTATTAGCTACACGCAATGCCTCACTGTTCAATTAACGGGTGGTTTTTTTGCTAACCGGACTACCGGCGCTCGTTAGGATGTAATTCATTCTAAATTACGTTTACATATAGGTGCACTTTGGTAGGCTAGTACATTAGTCCCTGCGTTAAGCCAGTGAACGGATTCTAATATAATAGATAATTACCAGCACCTCCAAAACTGAACTATGCAACCTTGTCCTCGTGCTCCAACTTATTCCCATTTCTCCACCCAACACCCCTCCACATAATAAATTCTGTACACTATGTAAGCATACCTGAATCATTACAAACAGGATTTCAGTGAACCATAAATTTTCTTTTGATTTTAGTTTAGATTATTTCCATTTTGAGTTTATTTTAAATTGAGTTGATTAAAATGTGGTATGAAAGCAGGGGCGGGATGGAGACACAAAAAAAACAAAGTTAAATAGCAATTAAGTAAAACTCTGCTTAGCACATGATTCTACTAATCAATCCTAGTATGTTTTCCTTTGCATGTGGAAAAAGAAAAACTGGAACTAATGAGACTCTTGGCTTTTTAAGCGCAATGTCTTGTTATAGTTTTATTAATGCTGCTCTCCCGATTGTCCAATACGAACTGATCTAATCGAGGCTCTTGCTGGGGGTTAGCAGTTTTAATTTGACCGGAACAGGAATTTGTTAAGATTTTGGGCGATTAGTGTTTTCAGGGAATCATGGAAGATTTTGTGAGGAGTTGATTGGAGGAGATGAGCAGGGCACTTAGGAACAAATATTAGGAAGAACTGGAGATTCAGATGAAATTGGAAGAAAAGTTTGAGGAATTTGGTGAAAGCCAGAACCGATTAGTGGAGGGCTATTAGAACCTGGTATTAAGCAGAATATTAACCAAGTTTCAGAAGACAAGAATTTGCTGGAGGACACTCGGGGCGAAGTGAAAGAATACAAGGATAAATTCGGGAGATGACTGGGGAGTTGGAGGGAATTATTGGTGCGCTGGTGGGGCAGCCTGAGGATTCCTCGGAGAAACTGGAAGTTTCTTGAAGAACCTGCAACCTGTTGTTTGCCCTGTGCCTTGAGATTTGAATTTAAAAAAATGCATGTACCTCTGTTACATTAAATTTGCTTTGTACCTGTGAGTAAGGCAATGAAGCAATATAAATATAGGTAGTCGTTGTCAATTTGGGTTATATTGACGTTTGTTGATTATGTAACCATGATTAACCACCAGTTCAGGTATCTGTACAGGGAAATTTACCCCAGCAAGCGTAAGTGCACCATTTTCGGCGTTCAAATGCGTAAACTTTTTTTTCCAAAAATGAACAAATCGATTTCAAAAAATTTCAGTCATCCATTTGCTTTTCTGTCACTAAACCAGTCATCGTAGATCGACTGTTTTACAGTTTCTTTTTAATGCGTAAGCGTTAAAATGTACGAATTTTGAATAAAAATGTATTTAATCGCAGTAGTCAACTTCTTTGCCACCATTGCTTACTATTTCAATCAAAAATTTGAAAAGAAGCTAATGGAAAGGTGCGTGACGGGGAAAGAGCCATGAATAAGGCCGTATTATTGAAAAAATCGTGTTTAATTCCCTGGAAAGTTACCTTAACTAATATGAGTGATTCCAAGTTTACTACGAACGGTTTGGCTAATTGATTTTCCTGGAGGGGATCATTTGTTATGAGCCTATGAATTGCTTGAAATGCAGTATAAGATAGTAACTGGAAATAGGATTTCCATGTGCTAGCGTAAATATACTACATCAGTTCATGCATTTCATAGTTTTGAATGTGCATGCAATGACTAACATGACATTGTAAGTAAATTTGATGACAATGTATAATCCACCTAAATTCACAACTAAACATCCATTACAGAGCGTTATTTTTTCTAGTTTGCTGATTTTATTCGCACTATTACTTTTACAGTCTGCGTTCTTGGATCCTGAAAAGATTTTTTATGTGTTCTCCAAAGTTTATAATTACTCAGAGATATTGGTACTTTTACGATTCCATTAAATTTCATACAGTTTCTGGGGTCGCTTTCCCACATACTTGTTTTAATGTTTCCAAATTGACGTCCCACAGCAACTCTTTCTTTATAAATGAATTACTGTTTTAAGTAACTAAAGCTACCAATGTCCATTGGATTCTTTGAATTAAAGCGTTTTCCGCATTTTTCATGTACCTTTTTTTGACAAAGCTTGTGACCGACCTTGTCAAAAACAATGATGAAAAGTTGTAAAAATGATAGACAATTGCCGTTTTTGAGCGTGCAATTATCAAAATCTTTCCAAATAGCTTTATATATATTACGGTGGAGCACAATGCATTATTTAGTCATTTCATTTTGGTTATAGGGTTGTTTTTGGAGCTGACACAAATTGATTTGCCGGATGAGGGCCGATGTACACTTTCTCGGTTTCTAGGTGACGTATTTTCTCCTGGAGCCTTTGCTGAGCGGATTTTTTGCTTGCATTGATCAAATTGTACTTGATCCACACAGAAACAGTGATGCCTTAAATATGTGCCACTTTTCGTACCCATTTCGTGGAACAAATAGCCTTGAAAAGCCCAACTACGTGTCGTATACTTCCGGTGAAAGTTTTGATGACAACTTCTAAATTACTGCTTTTGTGGTTCGTGAGATATAAAACTAGAAATGTTTCTCTTTAAGACCAAACCAACGAAAATACTGCTGCAAGATGGTAAACCCTTATAAAATAACGATACAAATCTCGCTCTGTATTTAGTATTATTTTGGTATTTTCCGATAATTGTGTTTCTTGTATGGACGCTAGTTTGGTGGACAAATATTACAGATGCTGCATCTGAGATGCAATTGTTCAGTTGACTGAGTTGCATAGCAGCAAATCGTCGCTTGTTGCACGTTCATATTTCACTTTTTTAAGCACTATATGTAACAACCAGATGTACTTGTTGTCTGTATTTGGTTACCATAACTACCAAAAGTCAAAACGTGAAGAATCTAATGAACCGAGAAATAATCCCACTCACAAACATCCAGGAACGTATTGTTAGGCGTGCAACAATTTACGTGTATTGTTTGTACTTTTGTACCTTTTTCATTTGTGTAGTATCAAAACCCCTTTCAGATGGTTATACATATACAAACCCTAATACTGTTTTCCGTTTAAATGTACAATAGGCTCGACAGAGGTATTTTATGACACCTGAGTTTGACAATTACTCTGCTAGTGCTGGAAACGTGTTACTAGGTTTGTTCGAATTTGTAGGTGAGATTTGCAACTATTTAAGCTATTGGTATATGTATCTGTTTTTATCAAGCATGATTCCAGTGCTCTTTTGGCTTGGGGTAAAAAACTTTGAAGCATACATTGCACAACTGATGTCCGTTGAACAAGTCATGGAAAATGTTTCGCTGAAACGAATTGAAGAAAAATATTCGAAACTGAAATCCTATAGCAACTTACTAAAATTTAGTAACTAAATGTCACTGGGTCACTCACGGCACTATTTTGGATTCTAGATGAATTACCCCAACTTGTGTTGAAAATGAACCACATCGTAAGCTCTAAAGACATATATGAGCAGATTGCATTGTGTGTATATGTTGTTGCTTTTATCACTTTTCTAGTTCTTTCGGGGGAAGGGGAAACATACAATGGCAAGAAATTTAAATTGATTGATTTATTGAAAGGTTTTATTTTACTTGCTATCAGAATCAGCGCCAGCCCACAATTATCTCCACTCCAATGTGTTAAGTTATCACTTTTAACTAAAAACTCTTTTCACAATTTTGGTTTCAGATGGAATGCTTCAAGTCTTAATTGCTGGAAAAGAAGCAATACAATCAATTTTACAATGAGGACACGCTTGCATTCACGAACATGCTAAAAGACCTTAAGAATGCTCCGGTGGGCATTGGCCTAACTTGCTTGTATAACGTCACTTATACATTTTCTGCACAGGTAAAAATGAATATACATTTTTAGAAGTGCATTCTTCCCAGTAAAAAATGTGATTTCGTCGCGTCAGCAGTAGCTTTAGTAGTTAATAGGAAGGCTTTACCTAAATACAATGACAACGACACATTAAAAATTATTTGAAATATGTCACTCCTTTATTCGTTTACTTGTTCTCGCACAACGAATAAAATATTGGACGATATTTTTAAGAGAGTAGCCTAAGGAATTGTAAGATTGTGGGTAACAGTTTTCGTGTGTTCTCGAGATAGCACGTCTTCATTTTAAGCTCATTGAAAATTAATTTATCCGCCTAATTAATGAACACCAAGTTTAAAAATTTGGCATTAGATTTAACGCCAATACAAGTTCTTTCATTTTTAATTTAAAACCAAATGTGTTTAAAACCATTGTTAATGTTAAACGCCATTATGCCAATTATCAAAATTTTCTGTGTTTATTATTATTATATCAGATCGTCCGCACATATATTTGACTCAGTAGCTGATTGCATATCTAATACTGTGGGAAGGATCAGTCCTCCATTTCATTGAATCTTCTACCAAAATATCATATAAATGTCCCTGTCTGACACTTTTTTGGTTTACAATTTATTGGTAAAAATTAATGCCATCAAGATGTCCGTAAATTATATTTATTGAACCTGCAATTCGGTTATCAAGCATTTAAAATTATTTGCTGAACCTGAGTTTTGCTTAACAATCATCTAAAAATTTGCTATAGATACCGTTTATTCATTTGTTTCCTCCTAAACCAACCGCCGCAAAGACAAATCTTCGGAAAGCAACCCACACCACCCCCACAGGACAACAACTTGAGCCACGAGCAGAAGGACAATTCTTGTGGAAATGGGCCTCCTGGATCCAGGTTCACCTCCCCCACCTTTGGGTGGTCCACCCCAAAGCTGACCTCCGGGACAAATTTCTGAAGAAAAAGCAATTTCCCTACGCTACCATTCCCTCCCCCAGATCAAGACTTTATACGGGATTTCCTCTCTGCTCAAGGCAATATTCCATTGTCATCGCCACCACCCTCAAGAGAACGAGATATATTAACTAGGCTGTTGGGACTAAGTCGACGTAGACCATCAGAGCAGTCGTTCAAGAGTGAAGATGACTCCGATGTTTCAGGCTCGGTGTAACTTATCCGAGATTTAAAAAATTCAGTATGTTGTGTTGTAACGAACCTGTGTTTAAGAAAATACCCTGCCTAACCAAGAAAATATGTTAAACCGTGAAATATTTCAAAACCTATAACCAGGCCGAAAATCATACCTTTTTTTAATGAATTGACTTAATCAAAAATGTATCAGTTAAACACGAACTTAAAATCCCTAATAACTCATCATAGCAATAACTATTGTACAAGATTCTTCCAATTCTAAAACATTTTGCAATGAGCCGGCAGCATCCGGTTTTCGGTTGAGGGGATGGAGCATGATATTTGATCTGGTTAAAGTAATCCCACATCCAACCTTTTTGTGCAATGCACAATATAATTCTTGTCTTTTGTCTGCAGTAATCCCTTTGGGTTAGCTAGAAAAATGTTGAATTCAGATGTATAATGAATTCAGTGGAAATGTTACAGTTCAGTGGAAATGTTACAGTTGAACGCCTTCAACCTGTGCATCCTTACCAACGGACTGTAGAGCATGTTCAGATAGATAACGCATAAACCTGCAAACTTTATACGAACTCATTGTAAGATAATTTACTAAACTTCCCGAATATTCTGCGTTACATTTTTTTGGCTCTGTATGATTTTGAGTCTAAAAGAATGAATAACTGCTAGATTTTATAACGAATGATATCCACTAGCGTTTAGGCTGTGGATACAATTGTGGAGGATCGGTTTTTTGAGTTGGTTGAGTGCTGGCAGGGGGTGAATATTAGTAGAAACACGGGTACAATTTTTTAGAAGGAGAGAATGCATTTTCACTCATTCCATTAAAATGTCAAGAGAAAATTTCTAACACCCTCCACCACTTGTTCATTTCATCAAGTTTCAAAACAAACCAAAAAATGGAACCAAATCCATGATTGCTGTGTAAATCCGCAAATAAGTTACTCTAAGTATGTACTGCAAACCCGTAATTAGTCATCGTTAGAATTACTTTTGTACAATATTGTCAATATTCTCACACTTTTAAAATATTCTCTGAGGAGTTGGCAGCACTTGGCTTTTGAGCGGGGAACGTAGCATTATTTTTGTCTAGGTAAAAGCCTGATCCCAACTGGTGGGACCCACCATTTGCAATGCAGAGTATAATTTACTTGTCTATAGTCATTCACTTAGGTTGGTTTGGAAACCTTACTTCAAAAATGAAATGTTAGAAATGATTTATGTAAAAGGGACACACGTTTTATTAAATTTATTTAAAACACTTAACCTTAAATAAATCATAATGAGTTTGTTTAAATGAATGAAATATTTATTGGTGACTGAAAACATCTTCACAACGATTAACATGAATTTTCTGCCATTAAAATTGATTATCCAACGTAATTAGTCATTTGAAATGATACGGAGTCCAGTAATTGCTTTTCCAGTAGGTTTTTCAACTTGCCCCCCATTTGTGTAAAAGTCAATAACAAACCAGAAGACGCTAGCTCCTGGTTTAAGTACAAATATGGTTTCTGTTAAAACAATCTATTCAATTTACTTGCTTAAGGATTTAATCATTTCTTTTTGAAGCCAGTCAATAAGTTAAATACATTTGCAGAAAATAGTATTAACTTACCTGAGCAATTAAACAACATTTTTAGCAATGCTTCAGCAACATTTGATTTTTTGGTGGATGCGGAATAGCACTTAGATGCATGAGATAAACTGCTACTTCCGATTTGGGCATCTATCAATTGGGTAATCTAAGCAATAAAATAACTGACACAAACCTCTGGTTTGAATGGTTTAAATCTGAATTAATATGTACAATTTAATTCTTTTAAGTAGTTTAGCTCATGTAAGAACTGAATAGGAAGCTTTATTATCTCTATTCGCCCCGACGTGTCTTGTCTGTGGTATCATTCAAATTACCCTCAGAATTAAAATTCAATGAATGTTATTTGCAATGTATTTTTCCCAACTTGCCCTGTAACAGTTAGTAAAGCTAGATATTGGCTTTTTCAACAATATGCTGCATCTTCAAAAAAACGAAAGGTAGTTTACCTTCCTGTCATCAACTTGTTTACTATCCTGGTTTACTATATTCCAACAAAAAACCGACAGGAGTAACGGGGAAGATCATGTGTATTACATAAGTATTAAGTAGTAGGGCTAGGTCTGGTGACTAGTGACTGGAGTAGCTAAGACAGTTGGTCAATGAGTGACCATTGCTTATTGCCCATGCTATGAGCTAATTTTCAGTTGCAAAAATTTATCGTCCCAAACGGAATGAAATGTTATATATAAATTGCGTTTGTTTCAAATAAATATAGAGATTTTTTGGAACAGGAACCTGGCATCCACACTTCGTGAATTGGCTCTGTGTATCGACGAAACGTATTTAGGCGTGAAAATTTTACTCCGACGCGCGACTCGTTGAAATTCGAAAATTTGAATCTCGGATTTTTAAACTGAATTTATTTCTAATACACTTATGTTTGTAACTGCTATTGTTTTCAACAAAAAAAATCCAATATAATCACAAAAATCTTTCATCTAAACTAAACTAAAAAGAGTTTCCATTCTCCAAAATCCGATTCACCACACGAAAAATCACCAGTCCCCACTTCTGTAGTGGAAGCTAGTGGTCCTTTGGTAACTGGAAAAAAGGGTGGCCCAAAAGCGGTATAAAGGAATTCTGCTGGCGTCCACTCCAGCACATTCAGTTTGCATTGTGGCGTAACTGTGTTGCGATATTAAGGTCATACTCTTTCCATTACTTACGTAACTATCGTACTTGTTGGAAAATTGGTAAGATCTGTATCTAGAACTTTTGCACCTGTTGGCAACTTTGTTGATAGGCCTTCGTACTCCAATTCTTGTGGGTCCGTTCCGTTTCCACCACTGCCACAAGAAACCAAACATGTTTTATATGAACCTCCTCGACCATACCCGGGTGGACCACCACCGCGACCTTGACCACCTCAATTATCAATTTGCTCGTAACAGTCTTTTTTAAATCAGACATTTGCTTATTATAACATGGTTCTCCTTCTTCAAAACATGGGAGTATATTCAATAAACTTTGATGCTATCAGGTAAAATGAAGGGAATCATGGGAAACTTACTGGTGAGGCTACTGACTAGACTAATGACATTAGGGAATAATCAAGTTGTTCAATTAGTAGCCAGTAGCCATCAGCTAATATTTTTTATGTATATACAATTTTATAACGTGTGAGATTTGAGGTGTTTACCAGCCACCTTTGTTTGAAATGCTTTGCTCACAGAGAGCAACAAACCAGCTTTTCACCCAAGTGTGCTTTAATATGTCTGTTTTGACTACTTGCTAGTGCAATGTTTAAACGCTGTACGACCTTCTGCAAAATGAGGTATAATATAAACATACATGACTAAATAAGATTGATTAGATGGTAAAAATTACTAAACCAGTGACAGGAATTTCTACTTTTATCACGATAAGGAGACCAGCTAAAATACCCACGATGAAATACAAGTAGGATAAATCGTAAGTTTTATTGGGGTTAACAACAACATTTATTATAATTTACATAGGCATACTTTCTGTAATAAATAGAACGTTTCTATTAACAACCTGCTACTATTTACAAATTATTATTGCAGAAGAATTCTCCCATTCTTTGTATAACCTGAGAAGATGTCCAAAAACTCAAATGCCTCAATGCGGCATTGACAATGCCAGCTTCAGATTCGCAGTGTTTTACCCTGTGTGAGCTTTTTGGAGGTGTTTATTAAGATCTGACTTTCGTAAAAACGTTTTTGCACACAGAGAGCAACAAAACAGCTTTTCATCCAAGTGTGCTTGTATATGTCTTGTTAATGTACTTCCTAATGCAAATGTCTTGTCGCACAATTGACAACGATGGTTTTTCTGATTCAAATGGCTGTGATTCACGTGATTCTTTAGAGTATGAGACTGGTTAAAGCACTTCCCACATATATTGCAGCTGTATGGTTTTTCCTTCGTATGAGTAAATAAGTGATCATGAAGGTTTCCGATCGTGCAAAATCCTACCCCACAAAATATGCAAACAAATGCTCGGACGTGGTTTTCTAGACGAAAAAAATATAATGTTAATTACACATTTTTAAATAGCAAATAATAATTACCAAATCTAAACTTACCTTGATGCATCTGCATGTGCACTGTTAAGTGTGACTTTTGACTAAAATTTCTATTGCAGAAATTGCACTTGAATGGCTTTTCTCCAGTGTGCGTCAGCATGTGACGCTTCCTGACTGAGCTGCTGGTAAAAAATTTGCTACATAAATGGCACTGAAACGGTTTATCTCCTGTGTGTATCCTTTCATGCGTTCGAAGGCTTCCCGATTCTGAAAACTGCTTGCTGCAGTAACCACATCGAAAAGCTTTGAGGCCTTCATGCACTGATCTTTGGTGTTTAGATAAGTCGTACTTCTGTTTGAAATTCTTGTTGCACCGCTCACACTTGTAGGGCCTTTCAGCTGTATGCACCCTCATGTGACGCGTGTGATTGAAAGATCCGTTGAACACTTTTCCACAAATCTGACATCCAAATGACGCCTTCATGTTTGTTGCAGCAAACTTGTATTTCTTATACGTTAAAACATTTTATGGGTTGGTTCTGGAGACTGACAATTTAGCCTTTTTTCTCTCGTACTTTGTGTGTACTTCTTGCTACACGCAGAACAGGCCAGGTTTTATTTACAAACCTATATGTTTCAAATGCTTAAAACACTAGCGTAGGATAGTTCAGGCATCTGATGCTTAGCATTGGAAATATGAACTGAAAATAATGTATGTACGTGCAGTACTTAACTTGATATTACGAAATAATCCGGCTGTTTACTGAAGCTAAAAGACGAGGCTCTGTTAGGATTAAACTTGTGTATTTGGGTTTGAAGGAAGTATCAGCAAGAGTGCGGACTTAATGCAGCAACAGTTTCAAGTACTTACACGAATATGAATTTTTCGTAAACCAGATTTAGGTATGTACTCTGTTAAATTTCAGTACAAACGTGACCGTTTCCGCAACGTCGTGCTGTATTTTGCATGAATTGTAGTATGAACTGGTTCACACATAATATTTGATTCCTTTAATGATTTCTAAATTAGCTTATTAGTATTCAAATTCTTGAATGTTTGGTTCTATACGGCCACCACAATGCCTTTGCATGTTAGTAACTTGTAATTTATTACACACCGTGTATGTATCCATATAGGCCCATCGTATGGCGGGCTAAATTTTTTGCACACTTTTAAAAAGCTTGGGAACTCTACCACTTTTTGTTTGCTAGAACCAAGGAAGCTAGTTTTGAATTTGATATTCTTGTCAAAGTATGCTGGATCTACACGATTGATTGACCTAGAGCCATTGGCACTAGCCAAGATGCCAAATTAGATGTTGCAAAACACTTTCGTCTTCTTTAATGTTAAAACATAGATTTTTGCAATGTTGAATAACACAGACACTTCTAAAGTCAGTTTAAAACACGGAAACCATAACTACCAATTTTACGTGTTAATGCAAGTTCAAGTATTTGAACTTGAGTGTACTCAAAAAAACCTGTTCATAGGTCATTGGTGGCTTAAACGTCCTACAAGCTTGGTAAACTGAAGTTGGCCTACGTGCGTGCCCAGCTTAAGTTGACGAAAACCAAATATATAACTTTGACAACCGACAAAAGTTTTTAGTGGGAAAAAAGATTGTGCGCGATGAAATTAAAATTCTTAAAGGTCCTGCTGAAAAACCTGCAAAAGTGATCCATGCATTGAAAGTTAATGTTATTTAAGTACGTGCTGCGTTTGAGGTGTAAGATACATAATCCGCTTAATATTCAGATTTTTCCCTTCTATGCATACGCAACTACAAAAATAGGAATTTGATGCATACACCTTCCAAATAAATGCTTTTTCTGTTTTAGGTTTTGCAAAAATTGAAAACCCAACCCGTTTAGCTAGTTTCCATTGTTCTCCTCAGTTCTTGGAAGTTTTGCTGTATTTTTGTCGCCCAGGTATGAAACAAAGGGTATATGTAACAATTGTAATGTAAGTAATACAAGTTTCCTGATGTAAACTGGAAGTCCAAAGAAGAAACAAAAATCTTGAAGTATACCTTAAATAAGAGAAAAAAAACTTGTGACAGGTTCCCAATTTCTTACATTTATAGGAATGTTGAAAAGATGAACAACAAACATTTTTAAATTGTCTTTGCTATTAAATATGTATTTGTTTATTAAATATTAATATGGGTTTCCCACTTCACCTCAGTAAACAATTTCATAGGTTTTGTCTTTGTTAGAATTTTTCTGCAAAACAATGTCACAAAATAGGATTGACTGCTTGCCATTATGCATTGTACAGTCTATGCAATTAAAATACTCCAATAAATCACGTCAAGCTAGAACTAGCTATTCAATAATTTAAACATAAGTATTTATGAAGTAACTAATCGTTTCAAAATTCTTACGCAGGAATCCTGGCTCTTAAAGAGTATATTTAAAACTAAAACTCTCGAAACTACTACTCTCTAATGTAGTGATTCATTAATGGTAAATATTTTTAGGTTCTCTACTGTAGCTACAGTATTTTGTGCCTTCAGTATAATGTGTTTCTTGTCTTCATATTTTTCTGTTTTTGAGGTTATGCCATAGTGTGTCTCGACAGTTGACACTTTATCCCGTATATCTGCCAACAAATTTGACCATTCTTTGGAATGAGCCATTATTTGATTATAGTTCGTTGCTATCAGCTTTTAAAATCTTTCCTGTTGACTAAACAGAGATAATTTTACTCCAATATTGTGACATTTGCTTTGGAAAAATACAAACCTCCGCAAACAAAGAAGATACAAACAGAAATAGCACAAATAACATAAATTGTGACACGTACATTATTCAAAGGTACTTACCTAGTGGTGTCATAAAAAGTGTCCTCTACACAAAGTCAAATTTCTAGCTCAGTAATAATTATTGAGCCATATAATTTTACATGAATTTGCACAGGTATCATAGGTTTTAGAAAATATCATCAAACCTTAAAGTGTCCCCATCTATTTTTCACACACGCCTTAAGTCTCTCACGCCACTCCATTGTTGCGGCACGCACCGTTTCCCGGAGACAAAGTGACCACTCCTTAAGCAGGGATTGTTTTTGGGATTTCAAACTTGTGTGGGGAGTGAGCCAGACGTTAATATCCAACTAGGCTTAGATAGAGTAGTCAATTGGGTTAAGATCTGGGGAGCACGCGGGCCATTCCTCAGTACAAATGAAATCCAGAATTTCGTCTCTGAGCCATTTCTGAACAATATTAGCCTTAGGAGCTGGAGCTGAGTATTGCTAGAAAGTCCAATGGCTACCGTTGAAGAGCGTACTAGTAGGGGACTTTACTGGGGAATCAGTATGTTGCTCAGAAAGTACTTTGCACTGACTTTCACCCCTTTCTCAACAAAGTACAGGCCAGTCTCGACGTTCCACGTTACCCCGGCCCAAACCATCCTATTTCCGGGATGAAGACTCCTGTACACTCGCCGCTTTTCCTGGGGAATCCTAGAAGACGATGAAGCGTATACCCGGTCGTTTTGGTAGTTGCAGAAAGCTTCAACTGCAAACATTTTCCCATCAGTGAGGAGGATCCTTATTGCACTTTCACTCCCGTGCCGGCGTAACAAACTTTTGCTTCTTTCTAGTCTTCTATTTTTCTGGTCGACGGTCAGTAAATGACAAGTAAATTTTTTCAAAGCCTTGAGTCCCAGGTCCTGTTTTAAGGCGCAGTTGATAGCCTTCCTCGACGTATTCAGCCGTAGAGCCAATTTTCTCTGTGATCGGCAAGGATTTCGCCGAATCCGTTCACGTAACACCTCAATCATAGGTGTAGTGCAAACTGTACGTGGATGACCCGGACTTTTACGTTTTTTGATGCTGCCAGCATCCAGGTATCGTTTCACAGTCCGACGGATGACTTGCCTTCCGATTTCCAAAATTTTCAAAGCTTTAAATATTTCCCCATTGGTCTTTCCATGGCAATGATGGTGAGAATCGTTGCACGCTTAATGTCCACCTCAGTTATTCTTATTTTGTTTTAACACCTACGAAGTCAGCTTTTTGCTCAACGATAGTTTAGACATTCCTCTTTAAAATGAGCTATCACTTATATTTTTTCGATCTAATTGACTAACACAGCAACTACTTAAAAGTAGAGGACACTTTTTATGACACCACTAGGTATACAAAAAATCCTCCCACATCTCCTCATAATTATTACTAACCATGGGCGAAAATGCCGGCAGATCCTTCCACGTTCTCAAGTCGTAAACTACCTCCCCCATTCTACCTTACATTCCGACAATCTACCCGGATCCCCTTCCTTGGTCGACCACACTCCTGGTCACAATCCTTTTGGCCAACCTTTCATAAAGAATCTCTTTATCGTCCCAGCCCCACTTCCGTACATGTTCCACCGAATTTTTCTGCATATACCCCTTCTCCACTTCGAGCGTTACTTGGAACTCTGGTTTTTCTACATCAACGCCCACTCCTCCAATTTCTGTTCTACTCGCCCTAACTCTCCCCATTCCTTCCGGTCTCTCATCTATGTTGGAAATTAGGTATAAGTTTAATTTATTGCGAAGTACATATTTTTTTTGGGAAACGACGGGATTTCTGTTTAGAGAGCAGCTAAATAGAGGTTGTAATTTATTTTGGGTTTTTACAGACAGAATTACACCTTTGGGTATTCATTTCCACAAAGTTGAAACTGGGAAGGCAAGTCGGGGGAGGAGAGATAATATAACCACCTACCTGAAAGAATTACATTATTTCTATTATTGCAGATTCCAGTCATGTCAGTGATGGAAGTAAATTAATTTACACGTTAGAAAACCATTTCGATAACATTAACTACCGTACCTTTTGTACAATAAGGTTACTCCGCATCTACTAAAACCCAAATGTTGCTGAAGCATCCCAAAAACATTGTTTATTTCACAGGTTCATCAATTACTGTACTTTACCATTATACTTAACTAATTGACTTGGAAAGGCAGAAGAAAACCTAACTTCAGCTTAAAGCTTGGAAATAAATAGATTTTTAAACAGATATTGATTAGATATCATCCCTGTAAGCAAACGACCAGGATTTCGCTTTGGTTTGAGACCTATCTCTATGGAAACGTGGGGCAACTTGCAAAAATTATTGGAAAAACTACCTTAATCTCATTGTGTTCAGGAAACATCTTGGTAAAATTTCTGCCTCTTGTACATAATTCATTTCACACAATTAATTTTTAAATTTAAAAATTTTAAATACGCATTTTCCAAACTAAATGCTACACCCCCCACCAAAAAATCAAATGCTGCTTACTCATCGCTATTTGTTTTAAATTCTAATTATCTGTCAAAATCGTCTTTTTGATTTTTTCCTGCAAATAAGTAAGTAAGTTTAGAAAATAAATTGACTACTATACCGGGGGGTTAGTTAACTATTCTCATTAAGTTTTAAAAGAAGACACATGTTAAAAGTGGTGCTGGGAGAATTGAAAAAAGCAAACGAAAATATATATTCAATTTAATTTGAATGCCAATTTTTAAACATTAAAAAAATCGTTAGTTGTGAAGAATGCAATCATACAAGTCATATCTTCTCACATACTAGCTACCTTCACTTCCACAAATATCCAAGCGCTGCTGAATCATCACAAAAATGCTTAATGGAAGGATTATATTGCATCAAAAATCAATTTCTCTGAATCACGTTTCTAATTTACTTAGCATGCTGTAAATTACATTTCTGAATACAGCTTTTTGGGATAAGTGGAATAAATAATTATTATGTGATAAATATGTTGGCTTAGTAGGTAATTACATGATGATGGAATAACAAATAGGCCTTAATCGATTGTAGGCAAGCATGGCTAATTAAGTATTGATTTTCTTAAATAACAAGTTTCCTCGTGTCAAGTTTCAAATTTCGGTTGGCTTTAATTGGTTTTTTGTTGTTTAAGCGCTTCTAAATATAGTTTTAGGATTTTATACACAGGCTGTTCTGACGACTGTTCGGTGTTCGATTTAGGTATTAAAGCCATTTGCGTTCTCGTGTAAAAAGTAGCTAAATAGTCCTGAGGCGGCTGCTACCATATTTTAAATGATACACAAATTCAATAACAAAACACTGAAGATTTGAAAGCTATCCAATGAAACACAGTTTACACAGAACTGTTAATTTACTAAGATTTCAAATCTGGCACAACTGATTATGCATTAGAGTCGGCTAAAAACCGATCACATAGTTTAACCCGTACGTGTATCACCTCAACGCCAAATATTTGACACACCTTTTTTGTGATGTATTCCAACAATTATAGATTATTTTCACACTGTAATGTGCGGCATGTCACGCTACAAATGTCAATATTAAGAATATTTAATGCCAAGACGTACTCGCTAATAATATTTTCCTGTATTAGTTTGTTGTCAACGCTTCAAGTAATTTTCGAGTAATTTGGAATTATTATCTTCTGAGGAAAATACTCAACGAGGTTGAGTTAAATTTTGGAAACGTACATTTGTTTAAAGAACCATTACACGTGAGACATGTCTACAGAAGCATTCAAGTTATGAATGCAAATGTGCATTCAAGGAAAATATTTTGTATTCATTCACTTTGCTGGCTCGGCTTGATCAATATTTGGTAGTGTCATGTTAATTATGTAACGGTACTTTGCGAGCAGTGGCAAAAATGTCTTTAATTTTGAATCGTACCTTAATTATTGGTTAATGGACTATAATTCTTAAGTTGGAAAATCACATGTGTAGTAATCGAGAAAACGTTCTTAGTTCTTGGAAACACGTTCGTAGTAAGCAAAAGTTTGAGAATAAATTGATAAAAAATTTATAAAGTCATCTCGCCAGATTCTTATTCATTCTGGTAAAGTTGGTATCACTGGAGGAATTATACAATTTGTTCATGTTAAAGGAGTTCTTAGAGGAATACTGCGAGCTCTTTTGATACAGAATAAAATTGAATATAATTTAGGAATGAAAATTTTAAACCAAAATATAAAAATGTTAGGGTAATGTCTTTTTTTCTCAGTGGCATCTGTTGATAATCAATCAGCAAGGAACGTAAAATGTAAAACGGAAAAATATTGTTTTCAGAAGCTTGTGCTACTAATGTTTGTTTTGTACATATATGCGTTGCATCCATCACTGGGTTTGGATGAAATCCAAAAAATTCTTTGAAGCAGAACAATAGACTATTTTGTTTTGAGTGTAACCAGTCAGGGTAATTGCTTATCAGATAAAATTTCCTAAAATTGTCCCTAAAATTAAGTTTCTAACGAATAAATAACCGTTTAGAAAAGGAATATATAGTATTGATAACGATGGAAGCAGCTTGAATAATTTGCTTGCTTGTTCCAGGATGCGTATGGTTTGGACCGAAGTATGCTTAGGTGGTGTCCATACTTTGTCATCCATCATTTCTTCCCAAAGTGGGTGAGCAGGAAAGTGCGTTGGTGGCTCTTCAACATTCCGCGTAAGAAGACATTCCACTGGCGCCCAAACCACCACTTTTACTTTACATTGTGGCGTAACTGTGTTGAAGCATTGTGGTCTCAATCCTTCCAATAGTTCCAGTAGTTCCAATAGTCTTGTCTTGCATACTAATATCAGCGCTAGATTTGAGTTAGTATCATGTTGGAGTATGACAAAGGGAATTAGCAAACGCTTTTAACAAAAACGCGACTTGATTACCCCCGGTGTAATGAGGTAGTACGTTGAAACGGAATTGAGTTGGTCCACTTTTTGTGTTTACCCTTTTTCCGGAAGGGGCACTAGACAGAGGATAATTGGTGGGTTGAATAGCGCCATTTCATACAGGATATTAGGAAGGTTGGTTGTTTTGTGAAAAAGTACCAGGACATCCTTCCCCACTTGCCCCGGATCCGTTTCCTGCACTGCCATAAAACTCCGCCACGCATGACCGGTTGGACCGCCGCGGCCACATCCTCCTCCTAAGGAGACCTGTGTTCATCCTAGAATTCATTACCGAACTGCTAGAAACCTTCCTGACAACTTTCCAATTCCAGACAAAATTGTTGAACATATATATAAAAACCTCCCAAAACAGTTGTCTAAGCCTAGCGCCAGAATTTAGACAAATCTGCTCGTGACGAATTTACGTCTTCTTAGATACATTAGCTTCAGAAAGTTTAGTTTGTTTTAGAGTATTTCTGTGGCCTAGGAATCGGTGCAAAAGATTAGACTACATTTAGTACAAAAGGGCACGTGCACAGTTTCACGAATTACAAATTTGTGCATAACGATTTTTTTGGATATAAATCAAAGTGTACGAGAAAAGGCAAGGCTCTGTGATGCACTAGAAGCATGCGTACAACCTTGCTCAACTAGGCAATGGAAACGTTGTTGCTTCTCGTTTGGATTTAACTTCCTACAAAACAAACCTTTCATTTTTAGTGTAACTCGAAGTTATACTGTACAACTTATACAATATCTCAACAAATTTTCCCTCCACACTTCCCACCTCCTCCATTCTCCAACACACATCCCTTCCAATGAGTGACCACGAAACGAAGCCATACATACAAGTGAATGATCAACAACAGTGGTTGCCATATTGATTACATGATAATGTACATAATATATATACTAAATGCCACAAAAACACTACATACTCTGGGAGACAATGTACCTACACGTGGAATTAATGTCCGGATAAAGGTACTATTTTTAAACGGCGTCTTAATATTCCGGAACAAAATTTCAGTATTTATTCCTATTAATCAATTGATTTGGAAAGTTACAAAAACAATCATAGCTTAGGACGCTTTAGCAGAAGTCCTCCTTGTACGCGAATGGCCACAATTTTTGCTCTGGTTTGCAATGGAACTTTGTTGAACTGTAAAGCAAGTTTATAAATCGAACTGGAAAAGCAATTACTGGACACCGAGTCATATCAAATGACTAAATAATATCAATTTCAATTGCAGAACATTCATGCTTGTGATTATGATTTGGATAAAACCACACACCTGGAAATTTATCATTCATTCAAACAAACACATTATGATTCAAAATAAGTTTTATAAAATTGCTATCGATTTAACTTACACTCAAATTATTTTAAATATTTTCCTAACTTACCCAATGCAATGAGTGCAGACAAGTTAAAACAAGAATTATATTCTGTACTGCATATTATGGTGGCCAAATCTACCGGGATACGGTGGAGGCGGTCCATCTCAATGGCAGGAGAAGGCTTTCTTATGGCTGCAGAGGAAATAAATCCGGGGGTGGATGTGACGGACCTGGTCTCTTTCCACACAGTTGCAAATATTCAAAGTTCGAAGTTCCAAATACCCTCTAGTAGAGCTGCAAACGTGTACACGTACACGCGTGTACACAGTTGAAAACCGTGTCGTGTGCACATCGTGTTGGGCAGAACACGACACAAATTTGGCAGTACACGAAACGCTTTGTACACGGCATACCAGAACACGAAACCAACACGCTTGAAAAAACGCGTGTACTGGAAAATTTTTTATTTATGTTGAACGATTACGTCACACTCTGAATGCATAAAGAATACTTTGGCTTTACTTACCATGGTTGGGTTGAACCATGAATTCTATCGAATTTAGACCGCACTTAGCTTATTTTATGTTAACCAGAACTACATCATGTGTCAAAAACGGTAATTTTTCTTAATTTTGCAGTCAATAAATAACTTGTTGCGTAAAAATCATTACAATCTTAATAAAAATAACATAACTAATCACTCATTCCTAACCTTAATCTCAATGAGCCCCGTTCTGTTTTAAATTACACTGTACACGATTTGTACACGTATTTTTCGTGTTCTGGCAATCACGAAACGAACACAACACGTTTAGGTTGTACACGAAACGAACACGGAAAAATCATATCGTGTTTGGTGGAACACGACACGAAATTCCTAAGGGTATATTCGTGTACACGTTTACAGCTCTACCCTCTAGCACCTGCACCCACTGTTACATGGAATCGCCTGGAAATATGTCGGACAAGTACGATAGTCGCGTAACAAATGAAAAGCATATGAGTACAACTCCTCATAATTAAATTTTAACTAACAGAAATAAATGAACGGTGCATTTGCAATGCAGGCCGGTGCTTCCTCTCCTGGTGAATCGGATTCTGGAAATACGATGTTTGAGAAAGGCAGTTCAGTACAAAAATAAAAGTTATATATTTGTTGTAGTTTTAGCATTGATTTTGTTTGCTTTCAGAGTATTTTGGAAGAAGTTTAAAGCTCTATTTTATTTTATTTGTTAAGCAGGGTACGTAATCGTTCAGTTAGGTAGAGTATATTAGAAATAAATTTAATAGATTATGAAAATCATTGTACTACTTTAGCCAGTTGCTATTTGCCACTATAGTGTAATGTATGTTGTCTTAATCCAATCAAATACAATTAAAAAATTTATCTTTTTATCTGTCAAATAGAAAATTGATTGAGAAATATGATTTCTTCCTTTAATGAAGATACAAGATCGTCTCTCCACATTTCCAACTAACTCCAGTTTCAACGACACATCCTCTCAATCCAAGCGTCTCAGAGTACCCCCATTGTCTCCCCGATGTCACACGAGTAAGCCAAATTAGCACTATTTCCGATTTTAACATGAATACATGGTATGAATGATGACAAATAACAAGTTTTGCAAATATTGAAAAATTTGATACAAAATAGGCTTAGTAGAAGCGCCAATCCAAAACTTAAGCACGTTTTCAATGAATTAATGTTGCATAGATTAATCTGGTTCACATCACAGTTTCACCTTATGAGAACAGAACGATTGTACCTTGTTTAATATACATTGTACCAGAACTGAAAAGGCCAGACAATAAAAATCAAATTCAAATTCTTATCAAAACGGATCGTCTTTCCCTACGTCAGATGTGCATTAACACAAACAATAGAAATTACAAAGTTCACTTTCAGCCTCATTCCTTCCTTTATTTTTTCCGAGTTGGCGTTTTCAATATGTAGTTCATTTGACTTTCCAAATTCAAAAGTTCCTTTAATTCAAACAATTTAACAAAAGTGGAATGCATTACAGGTTTAGGGCAACGTGCCAAGATGCATTTCGAATTAGGACCTTTATTACCTAGTGGTGTCATAAAAAGTGTCCTCTATATTTCAGTAATCGCTGTGTTAATCAGTAAGAGCAAAAAAGGTAACTGATAGCTCATTTTAAAGAGGAAAGTCTAAGCCAAGCTATCGTTACGTATTCTATATTATCATATACTGGCCGTCGACCAGAAGAAAATAAGACTAGAAGGAAGCAAAAGTGTGCTACGCCGGCACGGGAGTGAATGTGCAAAACGTATCCTCTTCAATAATGAGAAAATTTTTACAGTTGATGCTTTCTTCATCAAACAAAACCACCGGCTATATGCTCCATCATCTTCTAGGATCCCCCAGGCAAAGCGGCGAGTGTACAGGACTCTTCATCCCGGAAATACGATGGTTTGGACCGGGGTAACGTGAAACGGCGAGACTAACCTGTACTTTTTTGAGAAAGGAGTGAAAGTTAGCGAAAAGAACTTTCTGAGCAACATACTGATTCTTCAGTGAAATCCCCTACTAGTACGCTCTTCAACGGTGGCCATTGTACTTTCCAGCAAGACTCAGCTCCAACTCCTAACGACAAAATTCTGCAGAAGTACTAGATCAGAGACGAAATTCCGGGTTTCGTCTCTACTGAGGAATGGCCCGCGGGCTTCACAGACTTAACCCAAATGACTACTCTATCCAAGCGAAGTTGGAGATTAAAGTCTGCGCTACTTCCCACACAGGTTTAAAATCCCCCAAAAAATAACTGCTTAAGGAGTGGTCACTTTTCCTCCAGGAAACGGTGCGTGCCGCAACAATGGAGTGGCTTGAGAGACTTAAGGCGTGTGTGAAAGATTGAGGGAGGCACTTTGAGGTTTAATGATATTTTCTAAAACATTATGGCTCAACAATAAATTGTATGGCTCAACAATAATTACACAGCTAGAAATTTGACTTTGTTAAGAGGACACTTTTTATGACACCACTAGGTATTGAGTTAAATTAATAATATACCTCACTGATATTTATCATAATATTGCGAAGGAGAAGGAGTTTTGGGGTTTTCCCTTTTTTGGGGCACCTTTTCCGATTGGTCAAAATTGGTGTATATGTAGCCTCTTGAATTGTGATTTCAAAAATAGTATTATTTTGGTTTCAGGGTGACGATATCACTGAAAAATTGATGACCAAAAGTGACCATTTTATGGTATTTGAGGAATCCTAGGATTTTTAAAGTTTTTTGAGTATAACTTTTGTGTCCATCAAAATCAGGAAAATCGCCGGGAGGGCCATCCTAAGTTTTTTAATGCTTGTTCCAAAAATTTAGACCACAAGAAAAAATTCTGTTCCATGGTGGAGATATTTAGAAAAATGTATGGACAAGTATACCAACCTTGACAGAATCCAACGTGCCAAAAGTGACCGAATGCTGTTTCCGTCTGCCTTCACCAAACTGTCTAGTTAATATCCCAAATTAAAGCCGATGCCAAACCCAAGAATCATATTTCTCAGTTTTTTGAAATGTAGACTAGAAAGAAAGTTATGACCACATTAGTCAAACCATTCATTTTGTGCAAAATTGCATTACTTTGCAAATGTGGTCATAACTTTCTTCCATGTCAATATTTCAAAAAACTGAAAAATACGATCCTAGAGTTTTGCATCGGCTTTAATTTGGTAAATCAATTGGACAGTTGGTAAAAGCAGACGGAAACAGCATTCGGTCACTTTTGGCACGTTGGATTCTGTCAAGGTTGGTATACTTGTCCATACATTTTTCCAAATATCTCCACCATGGAACGGAATTTTTTCTTGTGATCTAAATTTTTGGAACAAGCATTAAAAAAATTAGGATGGCCCTCCCGGCGATTTTCCTGATTTTGATGGACACAAAAGTTATACTCAAAAAACTTTAAAAATCCTAATATTCCTCAAATACCATAAAATGGTCACTTTTGGTCATCAATTTTTCAATGATATCGTCACCCTGAAACCAAAATAATACTATTTTTGAAATCACAATACAAAAGAGTACATATACACCAATTTTGAGGAAATGCTCAAAAAAAGTGAAAAACACCAAAACTCCTTCTCAAGACCAAAAACCTACATTAAGAATGTTGATCTGCGTCGTCTAATTGCAGGTATCGGCGCCGAGCTTGCAACACAAACAATATCAACAATATCCAAATTACTGTTGTTTCCTACTATCCAATTATCATGCAAGCTAAGCAAAACAAGAAGATAACGGTTAATCACTGAAATAAATGAAACAATGAAAAACAAACTGAAGTTTTTAATTTCTCTCAAAATACCGTGGAAGCCCTAATTTGTGTAAATTGAATTCGCCATCCTCCTCTCTCGCCTAGAGCTGCAAACGTGTACACGTACACGCGTGTACACGGTTGAAAACCGTGTCGTGTGCACATCGTGTTGGGCAGAACACGACACAAATTTGGCAGTACACGAAACGCTTTGTACACGGCATACCAGAACACGAAACCAACACGCTTGAAAAAACGCGTGTACTGGACAAATTTTTATTTATGTTGAACGATTACGTCACACTCTGAATGCATAAAGAATACTTTGGCTTTACTTACCATGGTTGGGTTGAACCATGAATTCTATCGAATTTAGACCGCACTTAGCTTATTTTATGTTAACCAGAACTACATCATGTGTCAAAAACGGTAATTTTTCTTAATTTTGCAGTCAATAAATAACTTGTTGCGTAAAAATCATTACAATCTTAATAAAAATAACATAACTAATCACTCATTCCTAACCTTAATCTCAATGAGCCCCGTTCTGTTTTAAATTACACTGTACACGATTTGTACACGTATTTTTCGTGTTCTGGCAATCACGAAACGAACACAACACGTTTAGGTTGTACACGAAACGAACACGGAAAAATCATATCGTGTTTGGTGGAACACGACACGAAATTCCTAAGGGTATATTCGTGTACACGTTTACAGCTCTACCCCCGCCAGCATTATCCTCTCAAGAGTATTTGAACAATGACCAATACTTCTTCCACAACTTTGTATCCTCGGACACCGGGTCTCCTTATTACTTCTCAGAATCTTGGAAACTTAGCTAATGTGCGGATATTTTATGCAAATTAAGAAAATTGGCAACACGATGGGATCGAGAGGATTGCCAACAGTACGTTGCCAGTTTCTTATGGAAGAACTATTTGAGTATCCGAAGTATTCGAATTTTAGAATAATGAAGATGTTTATTCATTGATCTTTGAATTGCTTGTAAATTTAGTTTAGAAAAAAGTGTTTTTGGGGGTCTTATATACATAATATTGGGGACATTTGCTTTGTTTTTGAAACAAGATTGGAAGGATTGGAAGGATGGAAGTAGTTTGATAAACTTACTAGGAGTACCTCTCGGTAACTACACGAGATTGCAGATAAACCCTATTCTATCTGATAGAGCTTTTTATGTATATCAAGATAATTGTAAAGAATGGCCCTTTTACTAACCACTATTAGTGCAGGCTTTCAGTAACTATTTGCGTGCGTTGCCACCCAAAAAATCAACTTTCTCAAATTTTTAAACTTTAACTGCCTACTGATAGTAGATCTCAAGGAAAGTGTCCATGCCAAGTTTCAGCCCTCCAAACCAAGTTAGAGGGCAGTAATGACGAAAACATGTTTTGATCGGTTCCACCTTAAATGGTTTCAAATTTCTCAAAACTGAAAAGCTTTTGGATTGTGATTTTTTCTGTGAAGTTGAGTGGATATATGAGTCAAACATTTGTGCGACTTTAGGTATTTCCGTTTTTTTACAAAAAAAAAAAATTACTCAAATTTTCATGAAATTTTCAGAAAGTTTTTTGACTTTTAACCGCGTCGATTTTTGGTTGTACTTTAAAGGGTCACAGATTTATAATGTCCACCTGCAACAGTGTCTTGCTGATGTGTATCAGCAAACTGTTTGTAAAAATCTGTTTTTACTAACGAGATATCGTCAAAAGTTAAAATTACCGTTCTGAATTTTGAGGATATGCTTGGTTTGCACTACCCGTTGCTGAACCAACAATCAGCTAATCAGTCCAATGAAACGTGAAAAACATGTGACATATTTTGTTCTTTCTCTGACATCAATTGCAGCCTGATTTTTTGAAAGCTGTAGATTTGGCTGACACTTATGCTGAGCACCATCAAATTTTGAAAAAGTGACAAATTTTACAAATCTTGCGGTAACTTTTTTAAAAATCATTTATTTCAAACTCTGAGACTATACACTTGAGCGTAATGTAAAAAAATTTTTTTGTAAAAAAAATGGAAATACCAAAAGTCGCCATATATGCATAAATGTTTGACTCAACTTCACAGAAAAAATCACAATCCAAAAGCTTTTCAGTTTTGAGAAATTTGAAACCATTTAAGGTGGAACCGATCAAAACATGTTTTCGTCATTACTGCCCTCTAACTTGGTTTGGAGGGCTGAAACTTGGCATGGACACTTTCCTTGAGATCTACTATCAGTAGGCAGTTAAAGTTTAAAAATTTGAGAAAGTTGATTTTTTGGGTGGAAACGCCCGCAAATACTAGTAACTCCTTAGCTAATCTGACTGCGTATTTAAAAAGATTCACTTCTGTTCGTATCACAGGACTGACGGTTAATGTGGCTACTCCACAGTGATTATGATGCTACGCTAAACTGGCTAATTTCCTACTCAAAAACCTAGATCTTTCAGAAATAAATGTTCTAGCGAGCCACACAAATTGTTCTTGTTTTCCCAATTATTTCTATGGTTTATTCTCATTAAAGATTTACAGCAATTATCCGTGCCAAGTGATTAGCTTAACAATTCTCCTTGAGCACGGCCACGACTATATCTACTTCTTAAAAGTGAACTGCACGCAGGCAGAAAATTAACGACTACATAACAAGAAAGTTCACCTCGACAGCACTGACACTGACAACAGACTACAGACAAAGTTTAACGGACAACTCTACATTTTTAAAAAGGAACAAAAGAACGGGAATGATCTGGCACACAGCACGCTGACGGGAAACTCCCGCTCAGCACCGTGTCATGCTACCTGGTAGTATCAGATCATTGCCTTTGTTCACGCTTTTGGCGTACATTTCTCACAATAGTGGTTGTCAAAATCCCAAATGGGTCCTTGCTAAGAATTTCCTAACATAGGACTGTGAGCACTTTAAACGTTAAAAAGAGCAGTGCAGAGCGCGCGGTGATGTCATGTCTAAGAGCAAGGCATACACCACACTCTCTCTGCTCTTCACTTGTTTGTATCTCTGTTGCATTGTGAGAGAAGTCACTCTGCTCTTCTGTGTGTGGTAGGTAAGCAGTCTTGCTGCAAACAAGTATAAAGCGAAGAAGAGAAGCTGTTGTATGATAATGAAGAAATTGTTTTGTTTAATTAGCAACTAGGGTAATACTTTTCTTTTACCCATTTTAACAATATTTTAGTGCCAATAATCATTACTAATGTTTCATTTTTAACATTTTGGGGTTATACAACCATATTACAATACACCATATTACATATAACTAACTCTTTTATAATTTTAATATTTGAAGCACCCTTGTTGTCAGTACGGAAATTTAATTAACAGTACTTATGCAGAACCAAAGCTAGATCTAATGTTAGCTAAAAATATTGTATGCTACTGCTACATATAGTATATAAATAGATTACGCATAGTTTCTGATTGATTGTAGTTCGGCTGTATATCAACGGATTTTTTTATAGTAATGTGTTTGTGTTGACTAATTATATATGTCCCATTAAATTCCGTGCTACGTACTTTTCGAACGCCATTTTTTCCATAGTTTTAGGACGTACAACTGTACCACAACTATTTGCTTATACATTTATTTCCTAAATAAAATATATTCACGTGTTGGCTTGGAAGTATTTGTTAAAAACATTTTTATGTAGTATTTTAAATTCTACCAAGCACTTACCTCATTACACAATTACTTCACAATGCAAACTAAAAATGCTGGGGTGGACGCCAGCGGAGTACCTTTGTACCATTTTGGGCCACCTAGTTTTCCAGTTGCCAAAGGATTCGTTACTTCCGGCACAGGAGTAAAGACTGGTGATTACTCGTGTGGTGAATCGGACTTTGTCAAAATCATCCAGAAGTATGGAAGCTTTTGGAGTTAAGTAGGATGAAGAAAGTTTTCTGTGAAAAAATACGGTATTTTTTTGTTATTTCACGCTGTAACATATTTTCTTTCTTGGTTATGCACGGTATTTGAACAAACGCAGGCATATGTTTGCCATCATGAGTTGTGGAAATCTCAAATAAACTTTACGTTAAACCAGAAATAAATGATGAAATAACAGAACTTTTGTTTACGTACTTTCAACGGATGTCATTATGCCTTTCTTGTTTAAAATGTCAAATTTTGTATCTAAAATTGTGCGCTGAACGATTTTCTTGGCTGAGTAACATAGTCCACCGGCATCTCCACCAATAACAATTCCTATTTCAGGGTTCCTATGAAATAAATAACTCCACAAGTTGATTACGAGTGGGTTATTTACTTGCTTGCATTAAGATTGGATGAATATATTTTCATTTTTCAAGATGAAATAAAATTGGTGCGGGGCGAATGTAGAATATCCATACATTCACTATTCTCTGTAAACCCAGTTCATGGTCATTATCTGTCTCCAGTAATGTCTGCCAGTCAATTAGCCAATTAGACTAGCTACTCCTCATGTACACCTACTACAACTCTGTACTCTTCTCTGGGTCTTCTCAGACCACATTCAGCTCTCAAGCTAAACACTTAATAAAACCTTGTACATTTACTTAGGCAAAGCTCCCTCGCACCTTCACTCATTCCTCTACCTCATTCACACATTACTCGGTCACACCAATACTTCACATTGGCGACGAGGTATTTGAGTGAGAACTCTCAGTGTTAAAAAGTGCATCTCAAGCCGCCCCAAACTCTTCAGTTTGCCACGAGGTGTCCACGCTTCCCGAAAATTAACACGTTTCACATCGCCCCGAGCTCCGACTTGGCTGTGAAAAGAGTTCCGTGTACAAGTATTTTTCAGTGAATCCGTTTCCACATTCACTTAAGTTTCTATTCAGAAATCTCAAGTTCTTCATGTCAGAATCTGGTGCAGAAGCAAATCCACCACCCCCGCCACCACCAAAGCCAAAAGTAACCAGAATGAGCACCGTGGGATTCCTTAAAGAGTTCAACCCCTCCAAGGATGACTTTGAAATCTGGGAGGTTTCCTTCAACGCCTTTCTAGCAGCTAATAAACTTGATAAGTCAAAACATGCTGACCAAACCCACGGACCTGTCATCCATCCTGTCTTCCTCCTGTCATCCATCGGACTCTCATCATGTGCTCTCCTCCACAGTCTGGTGGCTCCAGACAAAATCAGCAACAAATCTGTTGGTGAACTTCTCGACCTCCTCCGTAAGCACTTTAAACCTGCTCCAAAGGTCGTTTCCGAAAGGTACAAATTTATGTGCCGTAAACAGAAGCACGGGGAAACCGCCCACCAGTATCTTGCATCCCTTCGTGAGCTCGCAATCACATGCAAGTTTGATTCTGACTTGGAAACTCGGCTCCGTGACCAATTCATCTTCGGATTACTCAGTGAGCAGCTTCAGCGTGTCATCTTCTCGAAGGATGATGACATTAAACTGGACAGGGTGCTCTCATACGCTGTTGCTTCAGAATCCGCAGAAGCAGGCACCGCCCTAGTTCGCAGCAGCAACTCCACAGCATCCGGCGTCATCCCTGAGTCCGTCCACAAGCTTTCCAAGTTCCGATCCCGCCAGCAAAATCAGAACTACAAAAATGGTAACAAACGCCATAACCAAAATGCATCACAACAGCAGCAAAGTTATAAGCCTGCTCGGGCATCATCATGCTCATCCTCATCGTCTTCATCTTCATCATCATCATCATCCTCAAGGTCTCATCAGCAAGGTTCAAACTCCTGCTGCCCCAATTGTGGCTCCTTCGACCACTCATCATGGAAGCAGTGTCCTCACCGAGATGTGGTATGTTCTTCCTGCAACAAGAAAGGTCATTTTGCTCAACTCTGCAGATCCAAAGGCCAATC
>CM056171.1:60024957-60052221 GCA_029691765.1 Entomobrya proxima | reverse complement strand
ACTAGCAGAAAGGAAATAAAGCCTTATGACACCCAGGATAATTTTACCATGGACTGGTACAGTTACAAAAAGGATCGCTCGATTTCTCAAAAATTTACTGGGGGTAGAAATAGGATACTACCCTGGACTAAAACTTGGAGCAATTTTATGCAATCTAAAAGAAAGACCACTAAAATTAGAATGTGGGATTTATCTGATGTTCTGTGATGGCAATGACACTACAAATTGTGAACTCGTCTATGTGGGAGAAACAGGAAGGAACTTCATGGAACGCATTTTAGAACATCAAAATAACACTAGGCTAGATCATCCTGAAAAATCAGCAGTAGCATTTCACATGGTTAACGAAAATCACAATTTCAATGAAAAGAATTGTTTCCTACTAGAATATGAACCCAACAAATACTATAGAAAAGTAAAGGAAGGATTGTTCATTCAAAGCCTCGACGAAGACAGAAAGATGAACAACAACAATGGAAAGAAATCGAATAGCTTTTGGTGCTCAACACTTATTAAGTTTTTTAAACATAATATGGAAAACAGAATCAAGGAATGGCATATGACAACAGTTTCCATTGAAAATAACTAGAATCTTTAGACAAAAACTTAAAATGTATAATTCATAATTATAACTTTTTTCCAAACTTATTGTATTGTATTGTCAGTCAGCCAAACTAATACTGTCGATAATTATCTAACGTAGTACTAACTTTAGTTGAAGGTATTCTAAACGTTTTTACATTATAATTTATTGAGATTGTCAATATGTTACTACTCTCATGTTTGTTATCTAGTTGTCCTGAAGAAGATCACAGTAGTGGTCGAAAGCTTGACATAAATAAAAATTATCTTCCTCAAATACCGTTTAATCATCATTTCAACCTTATTTTCTGTTTTGGGGGGATTTTGTGAGTCAATCCATCGGAAAAGAGCAACATTTTTTATTTATTCTGCAAGTTGATTAAAAGGGTGTACATAAAGTCGCAGTAGGGTATTACGACAATTTCAGTTTGTTTTCAAAACCATACCACTGGCAAAGCTCCGGACTATAAATCTAGCATGAAGTTCATAATGTCAAACGAAAGGATTTTTCAGGTTTCCGAAATACGTTTCTGAGAATAATATATCGTTAGTTTACAAGCAAAGATGACCTGCAGTATGGCACAAGCTTCCAACAACAAAAAATGGTTTGCTTCACGAAAAACTAACTTGAAATCATAATCAGAGTAAACTTTGTAACTGTTGAAATACTAAATTACTTTGGGGCTACTTTAAACAGAAACGATCATGTATTATAGCATCGCCGCTTTAAAAACGAAAAATACGTCATTTTTAAAATAAGTGACCAATGACGAAAATCAAAACAAGCACCAAACGAATCTGGGGGATATAAATTCTTTATCTTCGAAAAACAATATATGGTTTTCCCGATTTCAACATCCACGGCGAGCTCAGCTTTCTTCCACGGTAGCTAAATACAAAGTGGCGTTTGCATTTAGCAACACAAGTATACTTATATGTAGTGTGGTGTCATAGTAGACTGCATTTGAGCCAATATACTTTGAATGCAATTAATAATATTTGGCAGAATGTTACAGATTATGTTTCAGCTATTACAAGCCTGTAATATAGGTCAATTTTGGATATTATGTAGTATAAAATAGTTCAATAGCTCGAATCATAAAGAAACCGTTCTACATCAATTGTTATCACCCCTCAAATTACACCAATTCCCCGGATGTCGATTAAATTTTCACGTCCACCGGAAAAAAAACGCCCAGCAATATTAATAGGCATAAAGGCGATATCGACCACCAAAGAACAACTAGCCTTATTAGCTTATACCTGAATTCCCAGAATTTGTACATTCATGTCAGAATATTGTTCGATAAAATAATTGCTATAATTGCTTTGATCTTCAATTTTGTGTTGAAATGGTTTAATAAGTCGACTTATAGGCAAATACGCAGCATCTATGTTTTGATTGAGCAAGTACATTGACAATAACCATGTGAACGTCTTTACCCATGTGAAATCTATCTAGCTAATACTATCACCCCTTAAGCTTGTAACTACTAAATGGCGTTTGTATTTACCAAAAAATCATTATTATTTTAAAAATGTGACTTCTTGGTGCAATTGTATTTTACTCATTACGTACGCTTATATGTGTTGTTAATTTCTGGTAGTAGGATAAACAACCAATTCCTGTTACTTCAAAGCCGCAACACTGGTGAAGTTCCGGACTACAAACCTGACCAGAAGTCCATAAGAATTAATGACCGATATCTCTAGGTTTCTAAAAATACGTTTCTACAAATAATACTTCATTTACTGCAAATATGGAATACCTGCAGTATGGCTCATGTTCTCAACAGAAAAAGTTGCTCGCTCACGATATACCAACCAATGATTCCAGTCAATTTTGTAACTTCTCAAATATTAAATCCTTCCTAGGGCTAGTTCAAACGCAAGTTACCAAATATCCAATAATTGCAAGTAACCACTTTAAAAACCAATAATACTATAGTTTTAAAGGAAGTGACACATGACGAAAATCACAAAATATACCAAAAGTATATAGAAGACAAGATTTTTATTCTCAGATAGCAATAGCAATTTCACCTCTGGTTTCCTACAAACTTATCTAGGGACAATTTAAATTTTCTTTTACGGTTAATAAATACAAAGTGGCGTTGGCATTTAGCAACAATAGCATATTTATATGTAATGTGGTATCTACGGGAAAGTATTTGTAATGTTATTATGTGAATGAATTTATAATTATCTGAGAAAAACTTACACATATTTTAGACGGTGCACAACCACAACAACGGTAAATCTTGATCCGGTAGAGCAATGCAGAGAGTTTGACAAGTATTAATATATGGCGTTGAAGTTTTACCTGACAATAATTGAACAATGATCAGAAACTATGTATAAAACCTCACTTGTTCATATTAGAACTACTAATGGCGTTTGTTTTTATCAAAAGAAAATCATTTTATATATTAAGATGCGACTGATGTCTTATGTTTGTATTTGGTACTAGGTTAAACAACGCTTTTAATAAGTACAACGCCAAACCAAATATAAAGTTTCGTACTCCAAACCTAGCCAAAAATTTCCAATTTCAAATGAAAGAAATGTTTTGGATTCCGAAATACATTTTTGAGAACATTATTTCGTTCATTGTCAACAAGGAGAATTTTCAGTAAAGTGCAATGTCCCCATCAGAACTAAGCTGTTTGCTTCACATAGAACAAACCTGAGATCAAAATCACCATACCTATTACAAGTTCTAAAACACCAGGGATGCAAAATCTTCCAGGACCTTAAAATTTCCCGGCATCCGGAGTAAAAATTCCCCCAAATTTACAAGGATTTTACCACTACTACTACTACTTCGAGTACTACTTTGTGAAAATTTCCCCGATTTTGGCACATTTCTCAAAATTTGCCGGAAACCAGGATGCCAGGATGCCCAGATCTTGCATCCCTGTAAAACACTAAATTATTTTCGGGTTATTTGAAACGCAATTTATCAAATATAACCAAATACCGTATGGCAATTTTAAGGATAAATAATATTACATTTTTAAAAGTAGTGAACAATATTCAAAAGCAGAGGAAGTATCAAGTTTACAAAACAATAACAAAATTCATATACAAAAAAGGTTCCGACTTTGCAGTGAGCTTGTTTGGCAAAACTTGCACTATCGAGGTATGTAAGCAATTAGGTATATTATATAAAAGTATAATGGTTTAGAAAAGTATTTCTCCCACAGTGCCGTATCTTATTTTAAAAACATTACTTTAATTGTGTAATAAAATACACTCCGATGAATTTTAAAATAAAAAAACCTCTGTTTCATTTACATGCAGACTATATAGCAGAATTTATGTTTTATCGTAAATCTAGTAGAAAAAACATTTTTCCTCTGTATCATGATGTGGTTACAAAATACTGTTCTCTTATGTTTGCTGTGCGCAATACGGGGATGTTTGGGATGTAGAAATGGTATCGCCTGGTCTTCATCCTCTTTTGTTAATTTTAAACAGGTTTTGGTATTCCATTCAACGGCCATGTGTGCCCACCTCGGCCAAAGTGGTACGGGTTTAAAAATCCTCACGACAATTTAAACCGCATAATCGTTACCTATCCAGTACGAGAAGGATACTATACTATTTCCAGATAGCTGAGTGACCTCAAGCATATAAATTTCTGGACATATGCTTGGATAACTATTTTTGGCAACCGCTAAGTAATGCTTTGGCTATACCCTATACTTATGAGAAAAGTGAAATGACAAATATGACATGTCTGCTTTCTCCGGATTTCTTATTGTTCACGCGGATTGAAGAAGAAAAGGAATTTTCCATGAAGATCGAAGCTGGAAATTTCCAGGATTAGTTCGTAGCTATTCGTTTTCATATTATGTAAATAATAATGTCATTTTTGCTTTGTTAAGAAACGTTTCATGAAATTTTGTCATTGGGGATTAAGAATGGAAACCGGAAACGGGTTTATTTTTGGGTGCTTTTTTTGTCTCCGTTTCATGAACTTTGATTTTTGTTGTACGTGACCGGAAGTAGCATAGTTTTCCGGTCATAATTTCTTTGTTCCTAAAAACGTTTCTTTGTTTTGATTTCATATTCTAGATCGAATGCTCGACTTGTGGGCATTCGAACTTTTCTGTAAAATTGGTATAAAAGCAACTGTGAATTTTTGTGAGATTATGAGTTGACAACTGCTAGTCAGTTGGATTAGTCGATAACTGGGGATCAGATTATCATTATAGATATCTCTTGACATTGGGATCTTGGGGTCTTGGGGTAAATAAAGATTTTACAGTTACAAAGTCTTTTTGGGGTCAATTTATTGGCATAATAGTATCCGGAAATTTCCGTAAGCATAAAAGGCAAGCGGCATTCTGGAATTCCTCCATCTGGAGGTGGTCCTTCAACAGGGGATTTGGGAAGGCCATACCTGTGCACTCTCAAGTATCGTGCCGTGTACACTTATATTTTTGAGTTTCCTTTAGACGTCCGACTGTTCCTGGTACACTAAACGTGATTGATGAATCTAGGCCAGTTATTAACGCTGGGCAGATCTGTGCTCTTGCAATACGCAGAGATTGGACGTATTTGTATTTGTAATTAATTACAATTTCAATTACAATTACAGTAATTGAGTATTTGTATTTCAATTACATTTTCAAAATAAAAGTAATTGAGTTATTGTATTTCAATTACTTTTTCAAAACCAAAGTAATTGAGTAATTGTAATTGAAATACTTTTAAAAATCAGAAGTATTTGGTAATTTGTAATTGAAATATTTTTCTTGAAATGTGCTTGAGTATTATTTGTGTTCTCATGAAAAATCGCAAACATTTAAGCATAATTACGATAAATAGATAATATTATATGCGTTATAGTCATGTGTTGTATGGTTTTCATGCGTATACAGACAGATTGTCTCTGAAAACGCTACAGAAGCTAATATCTCAGTGCAGAAATCTTATTCGTAAATTAAAACTACTGATACGAAGTAATTGAAAAGTATTTGAGTACTTGTATTTCAAATACTTTTTTGTCCAAAAAGTATTTTGTAATTGAATTACTTTTAGAAAAATCAAAGTAATTGTAATTTGTAATTGAATTACTTTTGGAAAAATCAAATTAATTGTAATTTGTAATTGAAATACTTTCCGTTTTTGAAAGTAATTTGTAATTTGTATTTCAATTACAATTTAGAAGTATTTTCCTATCTCTGGCAATACGTCAAAATCAACACTTACGCTGTCGAGCAAGACGGGAAGATTATGTCTGGATTCTGGATGGCTCCACATTGAAATCAAGATGATTGATCAAATGATAAAATTCTTGGGATTTACGTTCAGATGCGTGATGAATTCTTCAACGCTTTAAGGGAGTTTTTGACAAAGAAAATAAGTACTGTTTACCAGTCAGCTCAGATACTGCTGCCCAACTCAGCAAATCTTGCCGTGTGCTTCTGTAGGATTTCGGGAAGATAACGTAAGTGGGATACCAGACAGATAAATATTTTACTTGAATTAACTAGTAGATAAAGTCTACATTTGATCCAATATTTAACTGGTTTATTTTCTTCAGCAAGCTTTTCTGTTTATTCGTGCGTCATTATGATATACAAGTCATACGGCTGGGAAAAACAACCGACGTCCGGCGAGTGTAGGAATGGAGCTATTTACTATACAACCGCAGACTATTGGATACGACTTTGCTGACAGCCAGCTACCACATACAACTTACAAAATTTATTATTTTACATTTTAAAGTTTTCTGGTCGCTTTATGCACAATTTTGAAAGAATTCCCACTCATGGCGCTTTTTAATGTTGTAATTTGAGTGATTAGCTGTTACATAATTTATGATATAAAGCTATCTAAATTTGTTACTGGTTTTTGGTTTCATGTATTTTAAATTTGTAGGCAATTGCTGCCCAGAATTTGCCGATGTGCCCGATGGATGGTAACAAGAACTACACAAAATCATTGAATGCCTACAGGACCACACTGTGCGAAAACAAATGCCAACTGACCGAGATGCAAGAGGAATTTAAAAATTTTCAGAGTTATTCCGAAGGACTAGCACCACATAACATAAGTTCAACATAACCACAATCATTAAGTACAGCAAAATTTCTCAGAGGATTTCAAAAGGAGTCAGACCTTTTGTAAGCTGATCAATTAGAAAAGAGCGAAAGCAGTTTGTATTACTCATGGTTTTTTGTATGTAATTACTTTTTAATGCATGCAGCAAAACGACAAATTCCACGCAACACTGAGCCTTATCTGGAGCATTTTCCTCACGCCTATGTGACTCTTTGGTTCTTGATACTAAATGGCAACCCTTATGAATAGGCTATCGGTGGGGTGGGTGGCAATTTACGTTCTAATATCAATAAAATTTCTTATATTGAATGTTAATACAAAGCCAAATTGTAATTCATTCTTTACTTGCAGTCCGGCTAATAACCCTCGGGGGTTCTAGCGTTGCTGTACTATCTTTGTTTTCACCATTGTACTTTGCCACGATACGGAACGTCCCCTTATGCGACCCTAAACGACACTTATTCGGATATTTATTCCAGTTTATGTTTCGGTTGCACCTTGCCATGTTTTCAAATTGAAATTTTAATTGAATGAACAAGATATTAAAACTGTTAAAACTATGTACAGAGTAGTGCTGTTGTGTTGCTGAAAGAGAGATTTTAACGTATAAGTCACTTTGAATGCACGTTGGATGTAACGTGACATTAATGTTATCATAAATGTCTGCAACGATAAATGTGAAATGCATGTAATATCAGCAGCAAAAAAACACGTTGCGTCACTATGTACTATGTACTGAAATTGAGATTTTAGTTTACAAATGGGAAGGGTGTAGTTTTTGATAAGAGCGAATTAATTGACAAGGGTAAAAATATGTTTCAAAAACTATTTTTATGTTTACCTAATTGTATAATTTATGATCGCATTATATACGTATTTATGAAGTGCTATTCAAAAAAAAATTTGCACGGATTTCACAGAAGAATCGTAATCCCCTACATCAGTTAATGATTGAACATCACTTGATATGCTTACTGATACACCATTTTTAGAAGAAGATGACCAAAATCTGTAGTGACACAATAGGATTAAAAGCTAAATTAAAATATTTAGTGGCGTTGAACAAACGTAAAGCCAGTATTTGTTCTGATGAAGTAGACGAATACCTTTGCAGCGGTTGAAGCAAATACGACAGGATAATAAGCTAATTGATTAACGGAACTGAAAACTGTAGTACCATAAATCCTATTCTGTTGTATATCAGGGATTGTGAACTACGGTTTTCGCAAATCATCCATCAAAGTTTCATGGCTAATCTTAAGTTGGGTTACTAAGAGGTAATACAACCTATAATTTTTCAAAGGAGTTAAATATCAGGCGTTGGCGAGCATAGACCCGTTTCTGACAAATAGCCTTACAGCTACGTAGTAACTGCTAAAAGGACAAACTTAGAGAACAGTACTGCCCAACTAGTAGAAATAAGCTACTACAACTAGTAGCACAAAAGGGTTTATGGTTTGGATTAGATCAAGACAACACAAGACCTCTGAGGATATGTAGTACATTCTATAAAAGCTAATTCGAATAAAGCAAAATTGAAAAATATCCAAAAAGTGATTATTCACTTCTGCACTTCTATTGATTCTGACTGCTTCTTAAATCAATACACTACTCTTTCGTGTACTTATTTAGGTACTCAGTGAATGAAACGTTGTGGTTAGTGATAACTCATAATGAGCTACTTATTATCATCGAATTCGTTTCATATTTCATAAATTGAGGGATTCAGGTTGTAAAACTAATTCCCTTCACACCAAACTGCTGTAAGATTTAAGTGAAAGTTTAAACAAGAAAAATTTCCTTCTTTGTTTCCGTTGTAAAAAGGAAGTTGAGAAACGCATGGCAACATGTTTGATTATATCAAACATTGCTGTGGTAACAGTTTGATGGCGACAGGACAATTAAATTTTTTCACGCTTTCTTCAGGAGACAACAATGAAGCGTTACAAATGCAAATTTATGAACACATCTGCACCGCCGCACGCCGATTTTATAACTATATTTATGTTAATTTATGATTATATGAAAGGTAGAAATAATACGTGATCCAAACTCACACCTCACAAATAAACGATACAAATACTAATTTTTACCTACAGTCACAGTTAAACACTAAAACTTTTCATCGTTTGAATGACGTACACACAGAATTTATGCAAACGAATTTTGAATTTCAAACTTAAACTGGAAGATGTTGAGGGTAAATTTTAAAAAATGAGAATAATATCTTGTAATAGCATTATTGTTCAGAAACTAAATTATTTTGCATGTCATAGAATATTTATTTTTGGTAAATTGAATACTATTAGCTGTTTTTAACACCTGTTTCATACATTTGAACATTCTTTGCAACACGGTTTCAAGTTTTGGAATAAATATTGCTTAATAAATAAAATTAATGGTTCACATTGAATCGTGGGAATATACAAGTTTTTTGTATTAAGCAAATGTTTCACATATACCGGGTAAATATTGTGTTTAACACTAATTTCATATTACCTCAATTTCAATGGGAATATTGTATTTGCATAGGGTTACATTTTGGAAAAACAAGCTACCCCATTTTATAATTTTATTACCAACAGATCTGTATAGATATACTAGATTTTGTATTAGTATGGCTTTCGCGGTTTTTAAATGTTACATCTAAATTGTGTCTGCAATATAGTAATTAAACGGAAATGTTGAGAGCATTTAAAAAAAGTCAACGTCAGATCCTATTTAGCTTTTAAAGATATACATTAAGGTTGGTTTTTGGTTACTTAAAACTGATAGGAATCGTTTTCAATTTGTGTACAGTCGGCGTGTTATTCTGCAATAGAATCTGTTTTAAATTTCATTTGATTTTGACAAAATACAATTTCGTGAGGGGTCTCAGTTGCCCATATGTTTATGTACCGTACCAAAAATAATATTTCTAAATAATTATCTACAATAAACAAGCATAAGCACTTAACAACAGTCTGTTGGGCTCAGTGATGGGTAATTGTAAGTGTTGCGGACTCATGAAAAAGAAGCCATCGGCCTTGTGCCAATTTTAAATTTGAGACAGCGGGAGCCATGCGGTCTGGTACGGCGGCGGAGATGATCGTGTACTATCCTTCGTCCTGGTCCAGCGCAGTCGACTCGTCATTATTCACTTGCCTCGTGAACTTGGTGAAAGAATTCGTCTTGTGAATTTTGAGATAATTTGTCGTTTACATTCAGTCTAATAATTATTCGGAAAATAATTGTGATTCCAATTTGGAAATAAATAAAGCTCCTTTGTCTGTTAAAATTAAAGATTCTCCGGCGTTTACTGTGGTTAATTTTTAGTGTTTATTTGGGAAACACGGGCATTTTCGGCCGGTTAGCCATTAGCGAGGACGTGTAACGGAGAAAGAGGATTAGTTTAGCAGGCATTAGGGAAACTAGGCATTTTTAAACATTCACCCGTGCACCGAACGAATTAGGACAAGTGCCTTCTCTCGGGGAATCCACAACATTGTGCCGAAACTGTGGATTGTGACCGGAAGTGTTTAAAATGTCGTCGAGGAGTTCGAAAACATCGGTGACGTCGGTGCCCAAAACCTCAGTGTCAGGATCGAGGAAGATGGTGTCTACAACCAGGAAATTGGACCTGGAAAAGCGGGAAAAGCTGATGGAACTGCAGCATCAGTTTGATGAGGACCTGGATGAAATTGCCGGGTTGATTGAGGAGGAGCAGAGGAGACCTTCCAAAAAGAAGAGGGAGGATGGTGTGGCCAAGTTGGAGCGCGACAGGGAACGCCTGGAAAAGAAGTTCCAAAGGAACAAAGATCAGGTTGAGGAGAAATTTTCCCTACTTGCGGAGAAGGCTAAGCTGCAAGAAGAGGAGGAGGAGGATGACTACCTCAGTTTTGACGAGGGCGAGAAGGAGGTCATCCGGAAATTTAAGTTCCCAGATGACACCAAGGAGGAAAAGGATTTCTTCGGAGATGACACTGGAGCAAGTGACAAAGCTGCGTTGGCACCATGTGTGGAACCTGCCATGGACAAGGATGTCATGTTGATGACACTGATGAAGAGCCAACTTCAGTTTTTGGAGAAGGCGACAGCTGCAAAAAGTGAAAAGTTCCTGCCTGAGTTTAGTGGAGATGCAAGCCAGTGGGGAAACTTCAAGTCGGCGTATGACAGGTCCACGAGGAAGTATGCCATGTCCAATGGAGAAAATCTGGGGCGGCTGTACAAAGCTCTTAAAGGAAAAGCTCGAGAAGCAGTGGAGCATATGTTGTCCAACATTGACAACGTCCCTGAAGTGATGAACACGTTGGAGTTGAGGTATGGTCGACCGGAATTTGTTCTGGACTATTTAGTTGAGAAGGCTAAGGAGTGTAGGAAACCGGATGTCAGAGAACCGGAGACAATCGTGGAATTCGGAACGTGCGTGCAGGCCCTTGTGACTAGCATTGAGTCGTACAAGAGGCCAAGCTACATGTATAACACGCAGCTGGTGAAGGCACTAGTTGACAAGTTACCCGGGACAATGAAGGTATCCTGGTTCGAATTTCTTGCTGATGACGATGACAGGGAACCGGACCTGCACAGTGTCTCAGCTTGGCTAAAGAAGAAAGTGAAAGCAGCTTTGCTTCAAGTGAAGCCAACTATTGGAAAAGAAAGTTCAGCAAAATCGGAGGAAAGAGTCAGCAGTAGCCCAACAAGAAGGAACTGGGGATCCCTACACGCATCAGTTGGGGTTGAAGACAGTGGTGGCAACTGTGAAGACAATGGAGGAAAGCAATGTCCTTCTTGCTGGAAAAGAGGACATGAAATGGCGGACTGCTGGGGATTGAAGAAGAAGAGTCGACAGGAGCTGTGGAAGATAGCAAAAGAAGCAAAAGTGTGCTACTGCTGTTTGAGGAATGGACACATGACAAGAGAGTGTCCAGATTCTAAAGAGTGCGGAAAGGAGGGCTGCCGTCGTCGTCATCATCCCTTGCTGCATTATAAGGAGCTGACAAGGGCGAGGAATGATCCATCTCCGGATGACAAGCAGGAAGAAAGGAAAGTGGAAAGACAAGTTGGTGCCACGCGAGCAGCAGCAAAAAAGGTTGATGATCCGGCAGATATCGGATACATAGGCTTGTCCGCAGCAATTATTACTGGAACGGACGCACAGCTGCCTGTTGTTCCAGTTAGAGTGCAGCGCCAGGAATATGACGAGCTTGCACTGTCAAAAGAATGTGGAACAGCGTTGGAAATTAGTGAGATGACAACTCCACAGGGAAAATTGGCTGCACCGGAGGAGAAGATGAGGATTCCTGTAAGTGAAGATGTAGTCGACGAAGGAACCCAGCTACGTCGTAATTCAGATTTGAGCTGTGAAAGTAACTGGATACGGGGGCCGGATTTCCGGAGATTGGATAGTGAGCAGTATCCAAAGAAATCAGATAGAGAGGCTGGAGTGATCGCAGTGGCAGCAAGCGGAGAAACTGAGGAAGTTGGAAATGGAGTTGTAGAGACGACTATTTCCGAGTTTGCGTATGGGCAGACGAAAAGGACTTCGGATAGGAAATCACCGCCAAGGAAGTGGAATGGAGAAGAAGGGGTGTCTCTCTTGAAGACCGAACATGTGATGGCGGCTGAGAAGCAGTTGATAAGAGCAGCACAGGAAGAAAGTGCAGTAAAAGAGACTTTGCGGAAGAACAAGGCGGTGAAAGGATTTAGGGATGACGATGGGCGCTTGCGCGTGGTAAAGGATGGACCAAGGAGCCATACTTCATCACCGGAGTATTTTGGAGAAAAAGTAGCAGGCAAACGTGAAAAGTACGAGGAAATAAGGGAGAAAGTCCAGCCTGTCTCGAGAAAGTTTTGGGAACGGTGGAATAAGGAGGTGCCTCCGGATCTGCAGAAGAAGAACAAGCGGAATGCGAGGAGTGAGCCTAATCGTGTGGGTGACATGGTGGGTGACCAGGAGCTAAGAAATAAGTGGAGCAAAGCAGTGGTCACGAAGACGTTACCGGCTAAAGGCGGATTGACGAAGAAAGTGGATGGGAAGAAGGCGTGGCGAAAGTCTGTCCTGCCGGACTTGGAGTTAGTGATTTGGAAACTAATTGTTCCCAAATCAGGGGGCCGGAAATGTTGCGGACTCATGAAAAAGAAGCCATCGGCCTTGTGCCAATTTTAAATTTGAGACAGCGGGAGCCATGCGGTCTGGTACGGCGGCGGAGATGATCGTGTACTATCCTTCGTCCTGGTCCAGCGCAGTCGACTCGTCATTATTCACTTGCCTCGTGAACTTGGTGAAAGAATTCGTCTTGTGAATTTTGAGATAATTTGTCGTTTACATTCAGTCTAATAATTATTCGGAAAATAATTGTGATTCCAATTTGGAAATAAATAAAGCTCCTTTGTCTGTTAAAATTAAAGATTCTCCGGCGTTTACTGTGGTTAATTTTTAGTGTTTATTTGGGAAACACGGGCATTTTCGGCCGGTTAGCCATTAGCGAGGACGTGTAACGGAGAAAGAGGATTAGTTTAGCAGGCATTAGGGAAACTAGGCATTTTTAAACATTCACCCGTGCACCGAACGAATTAGGACAAGTGCCTTCTCTCGGGGAATCCACAACAGTAAGACTAACCTAATATCTGACAAACGTAACAATATATTGTACGTATTTACTTCAATCTTTCGTAAGAAGTCGAATATCTTGAAAGCTTGATTGAGGAAATGCAAATTGCGTGGCTTAATAAATAAATGTTAACACTCTGAAGGGAATCACTTGAAAGGCTCCCTATTTAGTGCTCTCAACCACCAAACCTTTTTAGAGAGTTGCACACCAGAAGACTTAACTATAAAGACATATGCACTTTTCTGCTGAGTGGCTCAAGAAGTGTTAAAACCAAGGTAAAATGATTTTTTCTGTAAACTACATCAGCACGCGGGGAAGTAAAGCAGCACTTGCTTATTTTTATTCCAAGTAAAGCTGAATTGGCAACATTGCCAAGTAATGTCCCAAGTAAGTTGTTATACTTACAGAAGGTATCTCCTTCCCATCTATTTCTTATCTAAAAATAGAATAAATATCTATACCCAGGATGATCGATTTTGAAAAAGCACTATGTACTTCAATAAAATTTTGGGAAATTGGGAAATATTCCTGCTTAACACAGAAACTTTTCTAAAAGTACTAAACGTCAAAGCAATTGGTTTTGACAAATATAAATGACGACAGTACAACATTGAAGGTTGGGAGAAGAGTAAGAATTAATAATTTTGTAGTAAATGGAATATCCGAGACCTTTCTTAATGTTTAGTTTTGTGTTTTAAATCTTTCAATTGTAAGCGCATTAATGTTGCAGTAAACCTTAAATATCTGGCATTAATAAAAACTCGCATAATTGTTTTTGCCCTTATACACTTTTTGTACAATCTTACACAATTTATTCATTTACCCAAACTTGTTTTACTAATCTTCACATATTTACGATTGAACTGCGTAGATTTTATGCAAACAAGTATCTTTAAACGACAAATTGAATGGGAGTCTTAATGTTCTAAGAAAGGTAAATGTAAGGGCAATTGTTTTCATTTACCCAAACCTCTTTCAGTAAACTTCACCTAATACGGATTATACACACTCGATTTTGAACATGCCAGCCAGTAAATCATTGGACGCTGCTAGTATTACAGCTAAATACTAGGTAGGTAAGCTAATGCCCAGTATTTAAAAAATCTAATTACCTTTGAAATAGTTAATCGCTAAAAAACTATTTGCTGAAGATCTAATTATCTAAAGACCAGTGGTTCCGGTAATATGGTCAGATTTTAAGATTCAGCACATAAAGCATACCACGTCAACATGTTTACAACTTACAACATAACAAAAATATGCCAAGGAATCCCATTACCCAAAAAAACGCATTAGGTTAGCACGCTATAGACATCCTGTTGTTTACAGGTTTGTTCTGTTCAATCGATAGCATCTACAGTTAACCGAAAACCGTTTCCAAAGAAAAGTGGATCGACTTGTATTCCAGAACTGAAAACCAGACCCTCTGAGGGGGCAAGTTGCTTCATTGAGCGATGCCCGTGTACTACTCCCAAAAATATTTTGTATCAGACTGTGTATCTATGAAATATTCAACTAGACCACTTTCCTAATGGCCCCCTATGAATAAACTTGTAGGAAAAGATCCACTAAAACATAGAAACGTTAATGGAGTTTTTAAGAAAAACGCGGTTAAGTTCCCTGCAAAAATTCAAATATTAGAAATAAACTTACCTACTTCCTAAAGGTGCTTTTGACGTTCATGTTCCTACGTTTCAAAACAAGTATAGAAACGCGTGTTTGTCAAAACAGAAATTAATTATTAGTATAGACACTCCTACTTTTGGTCAAAATTAATTATCTAAGTAGCCACCAAATAAATAATTAATTTGGTTTTGTGGCAAACATGTTTTTGTTGAAGTAGACTGGTCGCAAACTATAAAAACATAAAACAGGTTAATCAATATCTTCCCCAAGAACAACATGTTTTTGTTCTTTTTACCATGCCTCAGTAAAACATTTAGATGTTTTCCTCACCTTCTAATAGTCTGCTAAGTCTACTTCTTCATATTCTCCTAACAGAGTATTAATATCAATCAAACAAATCGTATTTGTAGACAACTTCAACAAGTTTTGAACAAAATGTACATAAAGCGTGCATTGAGAGCAGTGTAGTTTACAAATGTAATAGTTTTTTCCGTTTAAAACTTCATTTCAATGAGTTATTCCAACAGCATTTACGGCTTTCAGTAAAGTGAAATATTTTTAGTGAAGCTTTTGTTCGGAACATGAATTTTAGAGACGTGTTAGCTGGTTACATTTACTTAATATTAATATGCAGCAAAGTTCTTGCTTTTTTTAGCACATTCAAAATAACATCAGCACATCTGTGTACTTACATATTTATTTCTCAAATTGAACGGATATGTTTCCTAAATAGCTTTGTTATCAAAAATAGGTAAAATACGTAGCAAGAAGAGGTACTTCATATCAAAACAAAAACTAATTTGGGATAATGGTTGGCTCGGGGCTCGTGCGTCATTTAAAACTCAGCTTTAATTATCCTGGTAATACATAAGTTGTTTTTGTTCTTCGTGTACATACGTAAAGGATGATATACCCTCCTATTTTATCCTTCAGTCTTAATGTGAACACACTGCTGACGACCGCATGCAATAAGTGCTTAGTTTTTACGGAGGTAATAAATATTTAGGTGAATTTAAAGGAAACAAAACCTAGTTTGAGTAAAAAAGAAACAGTGGAAAATGGACAACATTTACGGTAATTATCCTGAATTCCAGCCAAGCTAATTTTCTTGCAATCCTGATTTGCTTAGAAAGGGAAGATTTAAAACAGGAAATTCTTTGAAAGCTCTTGGACTTGTCATTTATCACAAAATTATTATTTCTTACCTTTCCATTTATAAAAGTACCCTGCCCCCGGCGGCAGTTCTTTGACAAAACAAATAGCTATGAGGTTAACGCCTTCAAGACAAGTTTACTTTCTTAAACTTAAATATTTCTTAAAATACCATCCAAGCCTAGTATGCCATACTTTAAATGGAATTTTTTCGGGTAATGTTATTCGAGCTATTTTTCAGACAATATACAGAAAGAGGTACTTTTCTGCAAAAACAAAAACTAATTTAGGTTATTGCTTTGCATCAATAATAATTTACTTGGTCTAACAACAAATAATTTTGTTTTTACTGCATCGTGTGTGTACCGACCTAGTTGAAAGAAAAACAAACCTAAATTTATCCTACTTTAACCAGTCAGCCAAATGGTAGTAATGGTTACTAAAGCCAAAATTGAGTAGAGGGAAATCGGAAACCTATATTTTGTTTCTGAAAAATGCTCGCAACTCATACGTGGAATCGTCTTAAGCAAACCCGCAAAGGAAACGCCAACTAGCTGGATTGTGACAAGAAAAGTATATATAAGTAGTTAGACGAATATATAACCTAATTCTACCTATATTTGCACACGTCAGGCAAAAGGTGATCCTACCAAAGCTAACAATGTTACTCTCTTCGCAAAAAACAATCACTACGTATGCAACGGCTTCATCAGTTAAGCGAAACGGTTTCTTGTTTGTACCCTAATTGTTCAGTTTTGTTACACCGTCTAGTGCAAAACTCATATTGATAAGACAGTACAGAAAATATTGCTACAAAATATTTCCCTTAATACAAAAAACCTTTTCGTGGTTTTGCTACACACAAATTGTCTAAACGAGAGATACAAAATTATAAATTAGGCTCAATAACTACAGAAAAAACATATAATTCATAATAATTTTGCAATTACAGTCTAAACGTTTACAGATGTTTGGAGACCGCTTTTGTTCCTAAAACTGAAATTTGTGGCGTTATTATCCGTTGATTTATGCCTTGTATTTTAAACCCGTTTTTAACGTAATAGAAATATATTTGTGAGGACTGTAGTGCTGAAAATACTGGAAAACCAATCGCAAATAATCCGTTTACTCATGTTGAAACCTTGCTCCAGTTAAACTTATTGTAACTAACATAGCAATATACAGCTCGGAAAAATATATGATCGTAGCAAGCATTGTTGAATGCGGAGAGTTGCTGGCTTGGAATGTTGGTTTTTGTTCTGATATCGATTTCGAAGCCATTCTGAATTATATATGAACTAAACTGATGTTAATTACTTGCTATCAGTAGAACTTAGTATGGAAGACGCTATGGTCTATTAAAATTATCAGTCTTAACGTCAATTGATAAACCTATTTGCCAAAGTATTTACAGGGTCCGGCTAAACTCCTAACAAAATTTAAAGATTATCGTACGGAACGTAAATCGGAAAACCAAATCAGTAAGTCTTGCGATATTTAAAAATAGAAACCAACCTGCGCGTGGTGTGTATGGTACGTGTCACTAATAACACTAGAATATTTCCCAGCTCAGGCTTAAAAACATCAACAAATTAGTTTCTGCGGGGCCTGATATAGTTCAAATCTGTGGTAGCTGGAAATTTGTTAGGTCAAATATGCCGTAGAAAGAACGTTTTTTAACATGACGTCACCTGGCGGTGTCGTTATTTTGGTCATACTGTTTGTTTTTAAGTTTGCAAAATGTGACACAAAATCGGAAAACTGGTATCTGTTCTCGCAGTATCGTTCAGACCAAGCTAGGAAATCCAGCCAATCAAAAGTAACACCCACAAATTTTATTGAGCATCTGTTACCTTTCTCAAACTGTCTTATTAACATAATCAATTTCAACGGAGCCGACTTCTACACTCCTCCAGTCACTCCGTTACTTCTGAGACGTGTGGATATTGTCTTTGCTTTGTCCGGTTACCAGCTGGTAGAAAAATTTCTTCTTTCCTACGAAAAAGTGCACGTTAACAACTTCACCGTAACTGAAGACAATTATTTTGAAAAAAGTTTGGAAGAAAAAATGCTGATGAAAATAAAACCTTGGACTTGTGCAGCACACTTATATCTGTATCCTCCAGCTAGGAAGTCCGAAGTCAAGTTACCAAAAAATACATATTTGTCATGGGTAGTAAATACAAATCCAGAACATACTTCTCCACGAAGAATTATGTCCCACTTATACTGGAAGTTCTTTAAGCAAACGTTTTTCTGCTTGGCAAGTGAAAATGTACTACTATGGAACTACATTCCAAGTATTCATCTATTAATAACTCAACGGCGGTTTGACATTTTAGTTTCTGAGAGAAACGTTATTGATGACATCAAATGGGTATTAGGAGTTCGTGCTTCTATTCCCTTTGTATCCGGGGAATATTACCTGCGGTCTACGGCGTCGTATACCAGGCTTCACTGGATAGTGAAGACAGAAAAAATTGAACTCGTTGAACTGTTTTGTTTCTTTTGTGAACCCGAAAATTACATTATAAAATTACCGATACAGATGAAGTTTGCTTCGCACTATCCTTCAATGTTAAAAATTATTTACGATGCACAAAGAAATACTGATCACGTTATATGGAGTTTAAGACATATAGTAGATCCTGGACAGCAAGGTCGTTTTGTCAACTCGCAACTGCAGGAATTGCTGTCTGGAAATACAGAAATATATATAAGTAATGCATTTGGTGGGACCATTGAATTTAAGTTAAGTACTCAGCTGCTTCTTTACCATGTATTTGGGAATGCAACATATGAAGATGTTCTTGCAAATGCAGAATGTTCGAAAACTTCTTCATGCAGGCTTGAAAGACAATCTACCCCGAAAGTTTTTATTCAGAGTTTGTACAACATTCAAAGACATTTTCAAATCTTTACTAAAGAACTGTCATTTGTAGCATGTGGCCAACAAGAGGGAAGTAGTCCTTTCATTGAATTAATAAGCGCTTACGATTCCTGGTCCTGGATTTGCATTTTTGTGGCTGTAATATTTGGCACAAGTTTGTCCAGAGCTGGAATTCTTTACGCTACCAAACACGTTTACCTCACCAAACGCAACTCGAATCAGGAAATGAGAAGGTTTGTGTATCGATATTTTCTTTATACGTTCGATAACTTGATGGAGCATTCGTTGCTTTGTGACAGTGATATGAAGCTCGTGAAAAAGCATTTCTTCTTGAGAGTTGTTGTGATGTCAACCCTTTTAGTTTGCGTGGTATTAAGCAATGGATACAAGGGAAACAACCTGACCAAACTTATTAGTCCACTGCAACCGATACCCTTCTCGTCAGTTCAACAATTAATTGAAGCATCGTTTGTCATTTACACAAGACATGCATTTCTAACAAATATTCCGTACAAACTGACCAAAGAAGAACATTGGAGATATTTAAAACATTCTGAAATCCATTCAACTCATCACAAAAGAGTCCACTGTCACATAATCAAATTAAATGGAACTGATCGGAGTGGTTATCAATTTTACTATGTACTACAGTCAGAGATAAGTGCTATGCTTGGAATTTTGGTTAACCGTAATATTGCAGGTAGTCTCAATTGTACTTTTCCAGCGCTTACCAAGCAGGAGCAGTATACGCGAATATATCGACAATACGCGAATGCCTCATGCGCTTAATAACTACGGTGCTTTTGACAAATATTTCTCCGCAGATAGTTTAATGCAGTGCAAAAAGTTTCCTCGGTATGCATTACTCTTGGATCGTGACATAATCATTGAATACAAAAAGGTTTATAATTACAACTATAGCGATTTTCCAACACGTTTTTCGTTTGGAAAAACACCTATCGCAAAACACCACTATGGTTTTGTATGGTATGGGTTTTATCCAATGAGGTCTTTCTTTAGGATGGAAGCACTGTATCCTTCTGGATTAAAGGACTATCTCCTGCAGTGGAGGGACAACTTTCATACAAGTACAGGAGTGCTTGACGACGTCCCAAAGACCCGGGAATATCACCCATCAAATTTGCACGGGAGTATAAGGGTTATGTTTGTAATACTTCCCATGGGACTTGTCCCGGCAGCTGCGGCCATTTTACTTGAGCTACGATTAAAGCGCTGTAAAACGGCAAACTTTTCATTTAAAAAATGGATAAATATAGTTTTTACTTTGACAATTGAATTATATTTCAAATTTGTCTACATGATAAAATTTATTAGGTCAGAAAAATTCCAACAGAAATACAAATGCGTAAAATCTATTTTTAAACATTAAACGTTTGGCGAAAATTTGCAAGTTAAAAAAAATTAAAGTATTTGTCAATAAATTTTTTAATTAAAATGTGTAACATGTATAATCCAAACTAATAGTTATTAGAATTGTTCCCACAATATGGAATGATTGTAAGTAGTTAATGATTTGTACATGTTTTATAGGGTATAACATAGTATAACATTTATGACATTATGTATTAGTATTATTGTAGTATGGAATGTAAAGTAACTATCACTATAATCACAAAAAAATCAGATTTTTCTCATCAACTGAACGTGCGACATCTCTGTTACTGCCACACGACAGTCACAATAGTCAAGGAGGATCGTTGATAATTGTCGGTGTCATTTTAACCTTAACCGATGGACAATATATTACCGTCGTCGTACTAATTGGAGCAACACTTGATTTTGATATGACAATTTTGTTCAGTTTCATGCATTTTGCTTTGAGCAGCTTTGCTAATGCTAATATTTTAATGTTGTATTATGCAAGACATACTATCTGTTTGGGAATAAAGCCAATTACGTAAACTCGCCGGATATTTTTATAAATCTGACTTAATCATTTTCTGTGTTACACAGACTGTGTACAAGCATTAAAAAGTGAAAGGTTTCTATGTACGTAAAACTTTAAAGTTGGCAAACTTTTTTATTAAAATATAACTGAACAACGAAGTAAACTTTTTGCAGCAAATTATGATTAAAACGTGTTTTTATAGAAGCTAATAATGCCTTCAAATGAATGAAACGGCTTCAAATTTACCGATAATAAAAAAAATGCCAGGAAGTCTAAGCAAACCCAATTTATACGGAAACATTTTGAATTAGAAACGTTTCGAACCAGTCCCAACGGTCTCATGTAAAAAGACCCAACGTAAAAAGACCCAACGTAAGAATCCCCAATTTTTGAGACCCAAACGTAAAAATCCACAATGCGTAAAAAGACCCAACGTAAAAATTCCCAATTAAAATTTAGAATTCGTACAATAACCAGCATGAAAGCAAGTAGGTTAAACAATAGTTGGTGAACACATATTCAAAATGTCGGTTTCTATTTAATTGTTCCTTATAGTTTTCGGACTCTTCATATATTATCTTCATATTTACATAACAAAGTCATATTTTTAAAAGTTTCAAGTATTTATTTAATGCAATATACAATAACACTTCTCTTAAACTTTTAACACTATTAGGTAGTCGTGCATGCCCAGCCCCACGCACAACTAGTGATGGCAAAAATCGGAAACTAAACGCGATTAATCGCGATTAAACCGATTTTTGTCTAAACGTTTTATCCAAAAATCGGAAACGGTTTGGTTGATGAAAAATCGTTTGTAAACGTTTTATTCGAAAATCGGCTCGGAATCGCGATTAATCGCGATTTTTACAAACTGGTCATTGTATGTGTACGTGGTAAACCAAACATGAAAAATGGTTGTTATGTTGGTCAGTAACTCCATTACAAAGCAGATATACACCAATTATTGGGAGTCATTGTGTATGTTGATCATTTCATATTACTTGTAATTCTCTTTATTTCAATTTGAAAATCTTTAAATATGTTTTGCAACATGAGTTCTGCGGTTACCAAAAATCGCGATTTTACCGATTAGCAAACGTTTTAATCGGACTAATCGGATCGGAATAATAAATGTTTTTGAAAATCGGATCGGTTTTTCCGATTATCCAAACGTTTTCATTAAAAATCGGATCGATAATCGTTTTGGAATCGCGATTAATCGTTTGCCTTCACTACGCACAACAAGCTTTTTACCTTCATAAGTATACAAAATTGTAAATCCGCCCCAACTTAAACTGATTCACTGCTCATGTATGACTCTAATATGACTTTAAGTATATAAACCATTTTTTGATGCGTTCCGCAAGTAATCTTGAAATGTGAGCATTTGTCATTTTTTTGTGGTAATATGTGTAGTTGATAATGACCAGAAGGATTCATGTATTGTCCTTTTATGCAAATTAAGGGACAAGACATTAGGATATTATGATATTTTGCATGTTGGAACTTTTTGTGACGAAATATTGTGATTTGTGAAAAAAATATTCTTCTTCTTTTATAAAGATGAAGATGATATATGTAGAGTCCGAAAACTTTAAAGAACAATTAAATAAATCCCACAATTTTGACTATGTGTTTACCAATTAGTGTTTACCTTACTTGCTTTCATGCTGGCTATTGTATGAACTCTAAATTTTAATTGGGGATTTTTACGTTGGGTCTTTTTACGTGCCACGTTCATAGAACAGGGTTATAGTTCTGCTGCATTCAAATCCCGCCAGTGTTGAAATGAAACGAAGAACAAATGAGATCGTACAAAATACCAGACTGTCATTAATTTGGTTACCGAAAATATCCTTGAAAATAAAATAAAACGGGTCAAAGCATAAGTATAGTGATGTTATGGTAACAACAAACGGAACGATGGCAAAGAAGGGAAACACAAGAATTTGACAACGGTCGAGCAACTCGAGTGACCGCAATTTAAATTTGTGCGACGAATCTGAAACTAAATTGGAATATAATAGTAAAGAGTTCCAAATAAGACTAGTTGTATCAATTGACAATTTTTGTACCTTTTGCAAGATGGGAATCAAAACCGAGAACTTCATTGAAACCTTTCAAAGCTTCAGGATGTCTTTTTACAATTAGACAAAGAACCGGAAAGCTTCCACAGTGCATCATTGCCACGCAGTGTAATCCGAGCAGCCCGTTGTTGTAGTTTGGCTTGTGAGCTATTAACGTATGACTTAGAACACAATAGGCACAAGCAACTTGTACTAGTAAATTTAAAAGGATTGAAAATCGAAAAGAAATTGATTGCAGTGTTGATACACGAAAGCATAATTTGTTGTAGCTAGCACTCCACTTTACAGGATGATTGGGCATATAAGAGAACAGTTTATGGTGCAACCGAAAAAATATTATTTGAGACGATGTTAACATTTCGACAGACAAACCGGCAAGAACAAAGTTGATAGGCAGAATCTAAGCTTAATTTTCCAACGCACAAAATCTGAGTGTACTGAAGACAGAAACAGGTGTACAATTCATTTCACAAAATCTGTGATGGCTGACACATTGTAGAGTTATGTTTTTACGTGTCCAGACGCAGTTTGAAAAAACTCTTGTATTAAGAAAACTCCTTAAAATCAATATCTTGGAACATTTATTGTAACAAAAACTACTAGTGGCTAAAAGTTACAACTTATGTGATCACAAAGATTCGGTCAGTTTAACAAATTGTTTTACTCTAACAAACACGTCCAGACTTACAATAAGGAACATGCAAAGTAGTTTTAATAGTTATAACAATAGATATTGAAAATTATAAAAAATAAGTACTTTCATAACAAATGACAAAAATTCGATTTCCGGAATATTTTTCTCGAGCAAAGAAAATCACGGATTTACGACGCAAACAACGAATAGAGTAGTATAAGAAATATCCGTGCAAACCTTACACAAAACGGAACTACAACAGGTCAACTTCCAGAAAGGAAATGTGTATCCACAGTACACAAACATGACAATACCCGATGATAATTATACCAAAGATAGACGTTCTAATATAATGTTAATTGCTTGATTTTGCAATTAATGTGTAATTGAGAATACAAAGCCTGTTTAGGCACTATTATTTGAGGGCTTATTGATTATTCTGAAATCATTAGAAAATACCTGATCATTTTGCAAAAGCTGCAGAGTGCTCAATTACGATTTTAGTATTTCCATTTTATGTACACAAAACACAAAAATAAATTTGAAGGGAAATTTTTACTCAAAATTCCGCATGTTCACACAGCAATAAAACTAACTAAAATTGTTACAACATATCAATTTAATTCAATATTTCACTAAAAACTAAAACAAAAATTGGTTTGCTGATGTATTCTAACTTTTTAAACATACTGAAGGACAATTACACACACAATTTTACTAAGAAACCATTTTGAGTTAGAGTAGATTAGTCAGTAATGGCCGGTGCCATGTTTATGAAAGGAAATTGCAAATCATTATATTTGATTGAATTATCATTGTTTTAATTTAATTTGAACAAGTAAAGAGTTGTTTTGCGTTTGATATGAGTGTCTATAATGATACATGGAAAATCTATGTTACTAGTTACTAGTATCACTAAAATGGAGTTAAAATTGCTTTAAAAAACTAGAAAACATTGGTAAAGTAAATTCTGTTACAAAATTGGTGGTAAAAATAAAGCAATTGTTAGAGAAATTATGATTGAATGAAGCTTTGACTTTTACAATTTAAAACCGTATCACATAATTTAGATACCTACCCACGGAAGATCGTTCGCAACCGGAGCATTTAATCGCAAACTTTTACTTTTTTATGTAATGGAGCCCTGTCGCCATGACAAATTTGACAGTTCCGCATTAAATTCGTTGTGCAAAAACTGGCACATCCCTTTGCTGAGAAAAGAAAACGGAGGAACAAAACTGTCTTCACCCACACTCCAGTATTGGCAAAAGAAAACACTCAACAATCTAGCCGAGATGTCCACATTGTTGTCAACATGCCGAGATGTGCATAGGCAGAGAAGTTGAATGAAATCATGCCATCCTGAGAGGCGAGGTTGAAAAAGGTGACAAGGAAAATGAGTGCCCGAAAGAAGAAACTTGATGACAGGGGGCAAATGGTTGGAATCCTGAAGAAGGACCCTAACCAGTTTGAAGCAGAGGAGTCCTCCACCCGCCTCCAGGTTGACTGCCTCAACCGTACCCGTGTGGACCACCAATGCGGCCATATCCCACACCTCTGTTCTAGAAGCAACAGCGTAAGGGTCATCCACTATTGGCGTGCTATTTACACTATTCAATTGACCCCTCCTTCTTGAAATAATCTGTATCGCCCGACACTTTTCTGGAAGTGGAGGTAGCTACTTAAAAGATACATTCAGCGTTGTCATTCAATGTAACAGTGTTAATACAACTTACAAATAGTATAAACAGAACATAGCAAAGGATATAAAAATAAAATCGAAAAGGGTATTTTTGTTTCATGGAAATCCCACAAAGTTTGTAATGATTCAGCTACGTTCAGTTTGTTTTTAGAGTTGAAGGTAATTTTTTAGCATATTAGATCAATATGTTCCCAAGTCGGATTCCTGTTAGATGGTTTAACTGCCAAATAGTGTAAATGAAGGCTTGTGCATTTTTTTTTCAAAAAATTGAATTATATTTATAAAACCTTTATGTGGGTAGATAACTAAGCTTCCCGAAATCAAGTTGGTTACCACTTATTGTGTACTATTTGCCACCACGAAATGAAGTTATTGGTAGGAAAATTTTAAAAAATCAGTAAATGTTTTGGCAAAATATATTTAATTAACTTGTCTACCGCCATCTCTTGTCGTTAATTTGGAATATACTAATTCAAAAGCAATGATTGGGCGAAGTTAAAGCTACGTTGTAATCTTGGACAGTGTCTTACATAATTATTACACTGTCTTTAAGGTTTGGTAGCTCGTGTAACTAGGCATGAGGATAATTAATTTCTTTCATCTTTAGCTCACAACATTAAATTATCAGCCTTGCGGAATAATTAAAAAAGCACTACAAGCAAAATGCTTCTGCTTACTACATAAAGTTCAGAAAACCTGATAAAAACAATTTTAAAATTTGTTGACTTACTTACTTAATTTAAAGTTTACTATTTACCGTTCCTATTTTAATTGGAACCAAACATAAATCGCGGATTTCTAGTTGCAGGCGTATGGATATTTTGTTGCAATGAAAACTGCAATTTTTGAAAACTTGTTGTTGCAATTTTTGTCATAATTCAGCTTCATTTAATTTGTTGTTACACGTGGTGGTAATTGTTTTCCAAATTAGATTCGATTTTCTAATTAGTGTTATTGTTGAATGAGTCAGCTTACAAATGGTGCAGGGATGTTCCTATTATTTGCCCGCGGAGCTCCCCTGTTTTAAAATTGAATGAATCTATTTTTTCTAAATTTGCCCTCTACTCCACCAGTAGTTAAAGCTAGAAAAGTATTTGTTTGAGCTAAAATTATGCTTTATTTTCAAAAATGGAAATATATTATATATCCCTAATGTGAATAAATAGCTAGTGTTCCAGTAACCTGGTTACTACTTTTGAATACTTTTTTAAAATACCAGCAGTTTACCGGGCAACAGAAAAGTGTTGATGTAAACTTTGCTGAGTTACAAAGATTTACAGATCTTTAATGTAACTGTGTAGCCTTTCGTTACGTAAATTGCTTCTTGTAATGGAAAAATCCTATTGATACATGAAATTATTACCGAAACGCTTACAAAGCAAACTTTATTTTAAAAAATGCCAAAATTCGGAACTATAAAAGCCATAACTTGTTTGAAATTGCAACTATTCAGGAGCATTTGGTTATTGGTGTGGTTGGGTGAGGTAACTTGGTCCTTGCTTGTAAGCACTAACATTGAATTAGGTATTTAATTTTAAAAATCTAATTTAGAGGGTGAATCATAACAAGTTTGTTGAAAGTTCCCTCGTGATCCTCAAAGAAAATGAAATGGAAGGAATTTGGGGCGGGGAACTAGGAATGGAGAGCAAAAGTGAGGCTAGCACATCCACGGGCACCCACAAAAGGACTAAGCTGCGTTCAGAGATCAATACGGAGTTTACAAAAAAATAACCATTTAAGGGGTAAAGGTCGTGGACGAATAGCCAGGGTGTGTTCTGCAGCGGCAAGGGAGTAGGAAGCAGGGATTTTGGAGAGATTGTTAACCAGAAGTGGACAGTACGAGTACAATGTTATTAGAAGAAAAGAATATACGAGAGGACTGCATGTTGTGGAAGAAATGACAATTCTGGTTGTGGTGGCTCCTCCCTAGAGGCAAAGCCACTCTATAGTCACTTCTTGTCCAGTTTCCGGATTTCTCTCTATTTGGAAAGGTCAGCGAATTGCTGCATTTTCT
>CM056171.1:60008857-60024857 GCA_029691765.1 Entomobrya proxima | reverse complement strand
GTAACGGCTTAGTATTTAAGGCGCGTTGAGACTATGAAAAGCTTTTAGATTTTTGGTATCACGATAATTGCCGGTAAGACAACCGCCGGTACGACAATTGCCGGTCGACAACTGCCGGTACGACAATTGCCGGTCGACAACTGCCGGTACGACAATTGCCGGTGAATTACATATAAATTGGTAACGCTAAAGCCGGTTCCCATTTTAAAGCCTATGCTAAAGCGGGTCCCCATGTTAAGGCCTATGCTAAAGCCAACTGCATTCTTTTGAATAAGTAACATTCTGCACACATTGCCAACGAAAAACCTGGTTTCCAGTATATTGGCCTAAGAGTTATTTTTCTTAATGCTGGAACCCAACCATTACATAAAAGTTAAGGATGAGTTTTTTATGTACAAAACGTAATTTTAAACTGTTTCTAAAGCTTCTGTGCTAATTAAAGATATAGTTTTGGTGTATATAAATTCTAGTCTAGTACTGGTGGCGGATATGTGTCGATCTTGATTTGACGTGGCGTTAATCTCAGCTTTTAAAGCACATTTTAATTAGCTGTAAAATGACCGGAAAATTGAACTAAAAAATAAAACACGACTTACTAAATAAATTCGAAAACATTATATGACTCACTAAAAACTCAAAATGCTTGTGATGATACAGTTACGTTCAGTTTTTTAGTGGAGTTAGAGGTAATTTCACGTGACTTTAGATTTGTTTGGAAACTGTTACTGATTTAACTTTCAAATAGTAGAAAAGGGGGCAAGTATTATTAACGGAGGGATCTCCCTTTCCTTTAAACTGAACGGATATAGTTTCAATTTTGCCAGTCTTTAAACCTAATACTTGCTTATTAGGTTTAAAAACTGGTTAAAATTTGCTTAGGTTTCCAGTAATCAGCAGGCTGACACTCTTAGTTTTTTTTAAATCAAGGAAGTCATAGGGAAATATATAATTGCTGGGTCAACTGAAAAGACTATTTACTGGTTTATCGGCAATGCTAATAAGAATTGTAGTAAACTCAGTTAGTAAACTAAAACATTGCATTGTGGTCATACACTTTCCATTAGTTACGTGACTTCTTGTTGGAAAATGAGTCTTAGCTAATTGAATACCCGGAAGATACGTCACGTCTATTCATTCAGATTTGTTTTTATTGTTTGTGTCTTAACTCATGATTCAGAACACAGAACGTTTATAAATATGATAGATACGACTGGTCTGATGGTCCGAAGGATACAATATAGTAATATATATTGTAAACACGCCCTGAGCCCTACAAATCAAATCAACTTAATTTTTAAGTCACCGACATTTTTGCGTATTATAACATGCTTCATCTTTAAAAAATGAAATCCATTTTTTTTGTCTAACCTTGTGTTTTATATTTATGGCCAACCATAAAATTAAAAGCAAAAAATGCTGAAACAAGTCCAAGCGACAGGAATATTATCAAGAAGAAAACAGCAACTGCGAGGGAGGGAATCACAGGTTCGTCGTGAAATATGTTATTAGACAAAACCTTCAAACCTTTTAGTGCCATTACCACCGAAACTCTAAACGTGCTAGTGCGAACCACATTTTTCCAGTCAAACCTCATTGCCCAGAAAAATTGCAGATTTGATTAAATTTTGTGGAAAACAACTAAACAGAAGAGAATATTACAAACTAAATTCTCCTGATCGTGTAGCTTATATGATAGCGCAAACGTGGACATTTATTTTTGCAAATTTTACAATACTTCTACCAAATAATGGTTATTTTGATGCATCCTTTTATTGTGCAAATGGAAAAAAGAAACAAGTTTAAAGTTCACTGTCACAGTTTATGTACTTTATGTGGTTTCAAATTGGCTCGGTTTATGATCAGCCATTTGGCGGATTCCCGCTTTGGCTGCATCAAACGCACACTGACCTAGTTTTTATTAGCTGTGGTCGACGAGGCGAAAGTGCGTTTGACTTTAGTAATTTTGTTAGTGTGTTTGAGTGGCCAGTTTGGGTTTGTATTCCAATTGCTTTGCTTTTAGCTGCAGCGTATTCAGAGTTGATTATTAATGAAGTTAGGCACACGTTGTCGTTGTTACGTTTGTCAAGTGATTTATTTAGCCTTACTAAAATTCTTCTTGAGCAAGGTGACCTATTTCCTGAATACATAATGGAACGTCGTGCTATGCGCCTTATGATTGGCGCTTTGATAATGATGGGCATTGTTATTAGCAATGCATACAAAAGTACTAATGTGTACAATATGATTACAAATCGCATTCCCATTCCTTACGAACATTTTGATGAACTGGTAAACGATTCATTCTCTATCTGCACAACGGTTGGTGCAATCACCGCAGCTGAAAAAAAACTTTACCGACACACCACATCGACTCTGGTTACATAAAAATGCGCTGGTAATTGGGGTATCAATGGTGCATGCCCGATTTTATCATTATATTCAGTCAGATGTAAATCTAGGTTACACTATGAAGCAAGTTAAGTCAGAATATAATGAAGTGGTTTACGCAAGTACAACAATGTTGAATAAAACGAGGCAAATATTTTGGGAAACTTTTGTTGCATTTCAGAAACTTTTGAAAGATTCAGATCAATCAAATATGATATTCGTTGAAAATTTAATATTTAAAGAATATTTTAGAAAAGAACAGCAAATGAGTTTTGACTGGCTTCAGATGTGCAACAAACGAGCTTTAGTAATTCCCAAACAACAAGCAAGTGAATTTTGGATCCGCCTTAAGGATATGGGACTACGAGATGTGTATATTGGCAAAGAAGTTTATTCCAGAGAATTTCTGGTTTTCATTCTTGATGGAATTGTTACCAAAGGTCTGGCACAAAATATTAAATATCTTAGTAATTCTGGCATTTTTGGGCGCATATTTGATGAGCTTAACCAAACACAGGTGTCCCCAAAGTATACAAGTGAACCTCTCGAGAAACCCAAAATAAGTGGAAATGTTCTAACAATATTTTTTGTGTTTGGCGTTGGGTTGTCTTTTAGCACGGTTGCATTTGTTATGGAAAAAGCTGATGTGACAATGCTGAATTTGATAAACTTGACCAAAGTGACTGAATATGCTCGTTTTCAAGCAATGTCACAATTGATTCATGTTAACGATGTACTTTGCTCAATACTCGCGATTTTGTATTTTGGATATTTGAAATATAACTATAGCAGAAAGCCCTACAAATAAATTAACATTAAAAAGCATATTGGCGTAAAAATGTAATCGAAGTAAACTTGATCTTTTTGAATACAATATTTATTAGAAGCCTATTAGATTTTATATTCTGTGTTTGTGGTGATCTACTAAGACGTGTCATGTTGTTGGACAATAAAACGGATGTTATGCCACTATTCTTAGTTAGTGTTATCTGAAATTATACCGGATTACTTTTTGCACGCTCAAACTTAATTGGTGGTTGCTTTGACGGAGGTCTTTATGACTACTCTTCACATTCGGTTTTGTAATGTTGGATAATCTATTGAAAATTTTACACGTTAAATTAGCTCTTTCGTAATATGTCGGCTATTTATTGCGTGAGCATATTCGGTTTGTGTTAGGTTTGTGATTGGACCATCTTATTTTGAATTCCGGGATGGCATTCTCTAACATATTAAGAGAATACATGAATTTAAACAGAAATTTTACACATTTGTATTGTGTTTAAAATAGGTAAGGCGTTTCTACTAACGTTTTTCAAGTTCATCGGCAGTTTATCATAAAGCTTGAATAGTTCGGTACTCAACTTTTTTGTTAAGAAGAAGATGCATATTTTACTGTCTGTCTTGTCGGTTATCACGTTACGCGTCTTTATTCTAGAACACTATTATGTTTTCAGACGATGAGATAACGATAACGGCTAACGCAGTACAGACATACAATGGACGATGCTATACACCCAGTGCTTTTCTTTGTCATTGATAGTAAGGTGCTTACGTGAGTTTCTTTGCCTGGGTTTTTTCCATCAATTTACGTACACAATGATGCTGACATAATAAAATAGTAAAACAATACTATCTGACTGCTTCGAACAAATGCCGCTTCTACTTTACGCATAGTTAAAATCTTTAGCGTCGGCAACTGAGCTGAGCATACCTGCGACGAAATTAATTGCAGTATGTGAGTCACATCTTTATGAAACTACGACAGTTTATATAGACCTGAATTTTTGCTTTAATCTAACGTTTGATAAATATAAGTTCAGAAGACACCGGCTTACTGAAAAGAATGAATATCTTCTTCGCACACAAAGAGGAATACCGATTAATTTTGAATGGATTGTGGGAATTTTCCAAACTAGCTATCAAATAAATATAAAGTTCATTTAGCAACAAGGCATGCATCAACTCAATCATAACAATGGCTATTAAAATGCATCATTTTTGTTTAGACACGCTTTGACTACGACGAAAAGTCTATAAAAATGGAATGTACAAGAAACAAGCAGACGATCAGAACAGATTGTGAAGAAATTGAATACCGCTATCACTCTTGTGTAAACGTTTATGAGATTTTTTCGTATAAAAGACCTGGGCTAACACCAAGCTCACCACAGTCACGGAAACATCCGATCAAGGCGAACATCACTGAAATCAACCAACCCTACTCTCTACGCTACTTCTATCAACATGAAATTCTTAACAGCAGTTATTCTGGTTATCTCAATTGCTTTATGCATGTATGCAACAGCAACCAGCGTAAGTGTTTCAGCATTTCAAAACCATTACAAATTGTCACCAGTTTTTAAAACTTCTGATTTTTGATATTTTTACAGGCTAGTGCCGCCCCGGCCAAGTCCGCAGCGCCTGCTAAGTTGAACGGGGGCGCAGCGCCTGCTAAGTTGAACATGGGCGCAGCACCAGCCAAGTCCGCTGCGCCAGCTAAGTTCGACAAAGCTGCTCCAGCACCGGCATAGGTATCAGCAGCAGTTCCGAATGGTGGAAAATAAACAGCAATTAAATATGAACACAGCAAAAATTTATCTACTACGTTCGTGTTTAATATTTTAACATGCATGAAATAAAATCAAACATCAATTGTTAAATCATAGTATCTGTACTCTCATTATTCACACTGTCTCTTGACTGGTTTTCTGAGCTAATGTTTAGAAAAAACTGCATAAAAACAAACATAAATGCGCATAATATTAATACATTGCATGCAAATTGCAAACACTGCCGAAGGACCAAACAAATGGATGTGCCTACTGGGATAATCCCGAAATACCCCAAACTAATTGTAAGATGGGTTGTAAATATGCATTAAATGCATATCCACAAAAAACCTGCGTTAACAGACTCATTTATTATAAACTTCTGCTCTGTTTGTGTTTTCAAACAGTTTCAACAAAATTGTATGTGGACATACTTGTATAATTTGTCAAGAATTTAAATAATGAGTAAAAATGTTAATTGGCACTGATACTGATATACTAATATGTTGAAGCAACCACCCACAATTGCATACCGATTTAGAAAAATATTGATGATATACACCACGCTACCATAAATTGGAATTATAAAACAAATAAAACTTAAAAAGAAAGCTATTTTCCCCACAATGCACAAAACATAGGTATTCAACACTTGAAAGCTTCTGTACACATGAATCAAATTATTAGCTTCTCTGAGGATGTCCGCAGTTCTGTAGAAAACTCCATTTTGCTGTAGTTCTTTAGTAAATGTAACAGTTAAATAAATATAATAAATTACAGCACTAAGCTCTGCAGTGGAATAGGCAAATGCTAGAACGATTAACAAATATATACGAAATTTTGTACTTGCTAATCCCCATGGAACATATGTGTAATATTGTGAAGAAATCAACGCCGCAAAAAGGTTCACTCCTCTGGGGTCATATACGCAATACAAGCAAGCTAACCCAATAACTCCCCAAAATACACTACACCACAATATAACTAACGTGTCGAGTTTCCGGTTAAGTTTATCTTTGTTTGAGTTAAGTATGGGCAGGTATTCACCTAGAAAAAATAAATGTTTTAGTTGGAAAGCTTTTCAAATTTAAAAACATTATTGGAATAGGTAGTACCTTGAAAGTAATGGAAAAATTGCAACGTGCCGTTGAAAACTTGGCAGAATTCATTTGAGTTAAAGACATACACGGACTGCACAAATATAGATTCTAACAAAGGAAGTAGAAAAAACATAAGCAAATTGAAATTATCCAGATCTGCTTGGCGTCTGTATTTTAATGCCGTTACTAGATTGGCAAAGGCCCAAATGCAATGAAGAAAGAAATTTTGTTAAAGTGCATTGCTTGAATTTTTATCACTTTTGTAAGTGTTTGAGTTTTTATCATGGACTTGGTGATGGGAAACAATTTTGCTTCCAAGCTGAGTGAAAAGTCTCAAAAGTAGAAGCAGCCGGTTGCTGATCATGTTTGGAATTGTTAGTTTGGCTAAAAAGCAATTTTTAAAAAACGTTTTTAGTTTCGAAATACAGTTACAAAATGTTCTAGGTTTGTTTTAAAAAAATGTAGTTCGAACGACGTCATATGTTCAACTGAAGGTCATATCGCAAAGCCATCCACACGGATAAATATCTTGATTGGGATTCGATCCTTCTGCACACAAAGTAACGGTGGTAAATACGTTAGTACAACGTGCGCTACGATTACTGAAAGGCAAATAGTTAACCAAGGAACTTCGACACATTCGTAATTTACTTGTCTACAAAAATGGATATCCCTCACGTTGGGTCTGCAACGCTATTAGCCGTATCAAACGTACTTTTGGGAAACCAAAACTTGACCTACCCGAAGAATTACCAAGAGTCATCCTACCTTATCTGAGAGGTTTCACTGAATCCATTGCTAGACTGATTTCTCGGCAACTTGGTAACTCAATTGGTTATATCCCATTCACCAGGATGTCTGATTTGCTAACAATGCATAAGGACAAGTCACCGACCTTAAATGCAGGGGTTTATCACGTAAAATGCACTTGTGGATTTAGCTATATCGGGCAAAGGGGAAGAGACTTGGAGGATCGCATGAAAGAACATAAGCGACATTGTAAAAATGGAGACCTTCAATCAGCCATTTCGAAGCATGTATGGAGCAATATGGATGAACCTCAAAAGCACTCCATACTTTGGGATAATGTTAACATTATTGCGGCGGAAAAGGATAAATTTCTCCGTGAAACGAAGGAAGCTATTGCTATACGCAATGCAACAGCTACTGGAATTCCCCTTATGAACAGAAAAGGAAAACGTGGCCGTGACTACCTGCCTAAGTTTTGGACATCTCTTCTCTCCATTCTTTATCGTTTCAAATTCTAAAATATACTTAATCGTATTTTGCCATTTTATTATTCGTTTTTTCCCTGAAGAGGATTTGTGATAACAAATCGAAACGTTGGAATAAAACTTTGCTACTTACATTCACTCGTTGTAACCCAAACTGTATTTTAACATTGAACTGAAGGTTGTGTGAAGCATTTCCTTATTAGTTCTAAATACGGATTAAGGACTAAATTTTGTTATGAATGTTATGTTTGCAGTTAAATTGTTCCTGTTGTGTTCCGCAAAATTTAGTTTAAATGACTTCATGTATTGAACTGAAGGTTTTTTGAAGCATTTCCTTTATAACTTTATATGTATATGTATAAAGGACTAAACAATTTTTACTACATTTATTATTCAGATTCGCAGTATTATTTGTAAAATAAAAATAACAATTATACTACAAAAAATCTAAATCTAAGCATAACATGGTTCCACATTTGAACCATATATTATATACTGCAATTCAAAACTACTTGGCATTATGCCAATTTTGCACATAATAACATTTGCTTATAAAAACGTAATAGGTTTCCACATTATACAACAATATGCATGAATTCAAACATCATAGTTGGTTTGTAGCGTTTTGATGTTACATTGTACATTTTCAAAACTGGAAATTACAACTTGTTCAATGTATACATAAAGTACATTTGGATTACCATTAAGGTTTTAATTAATAGCATCAAAAATTCAAATTGGTTGTTTGACTGCTTTGTTATGAATTCTTTTGTGGAGTTCAAGATAACTTTTTAGGGCAAAACATTTATTGCAATGTTCACAGAGCCAAGGTCTTTCCTTAGGATGAACCCTGCTTAAATGTTGTCTTAAACCATGTATTGTAGCAAATGTTTTTCCACACTCCTTACATTTGTGCAACTTTGTATCCGTGTGGACTGCCGAATGTCGATTCAGATAACTTATATCTGCAAATGCGTCACCACAGTCTCCGCATTTATACGGTTTCTCTGCCAGATGAGTTTTTAAGTGATGTTCCATTTTACTACGTAATGTGAAGGATTTGTCGCACAACTCACAGGGGTAACGCCTTATATTTAAATGCACATTTCTTACATGCTTAAGCATAACAGAGTTTAAATGAAAACTTTTATCACAGAGCTTGCAATTAAATGGTTTTTCTCCGATGTGCGAACGAATGTGAGAGGAGAGTTTTGACGGATTTAAAAATTGCGTTAGGCAAAACACACATTCAAATTTTCTATGGAACTGTATTTCTAAAATAAAAGAAACAATTCAGAATTAATTTGAGTATTTAGTGTAGGATTTTGATTATGCAGCAATTAAGAATCTTACCTTCATGATGAACCATTATGTGATAGTCTCGACCACCTACAGATCTAAATGTCCTTTTGCATTGCGTACAACTGTAGTTATCTTCACCCATGTGAGGTCGCATATGCACGTACAAATTGTTCTGTCGAGTAAATGTTTTAAAACAAAAAGTGCACTGGAACGGTTTTTCTCTTGTGTGGGTTCTGGTATGTTGATTTAGGTCACCTTTTCTTGCAAAACGTTTAGGGCACTGATAACATGAAAATGGCTTGTCAACTAGATGCACTGCTTGTTGATGAGCTTTCAAATTACTTGTGAGCGAAAAGGATTTGTTGCAAGAAACGCACTGGTGTGGCTTGCTGCCTGTGTGTACGGATACATGCCTTGTAAGCTGGGATTTGTAGGAAAAGCTTTTATTACAAAAACTACACTGATGCATTATTAAATCGTAAGTTAAATAAATACTTGATGATGTAACTATTATAAAGAAAAATATTGGAATCGAAATTCAAATTAACCAACTTATCAAAATAAAGTTTTTACTTTGTCTTGGTATAAACAACTTTTTAAGTCGAGTAGAAATATTGTGGCCATAACTAATTCTGCGCTCTTATGGTGCAGCAGATCTTCGAAACAATCTAATTACTTTTGACTAAACTAGTCGTATTCAAACAACATTCTCTTTTGAACATCAACTTAGCACTGAATACCACCTTCATGTTTACCATTACATATAAGCCTTGGTTCGTTGTGTGTCACATTGAGACAATGTGTTAAGTTTTCACTCTAATTTTATGAGATGCTATTCAAAGCAGATTTGAAATGCCATTCAAAGCGAATGCAGAATTTGAAACTCCCTAGATTTATTAAGACATGTGTACATATCCATTCAGTAAAACTTTTGACAATTCTAAATATACTTTTTCTGGTGCATTACTGAAATGTCATACTTGATATCTATCTGGAAACCTACATAAAGTCCCTAAAGACTTAAAGTAAGATTTTGGGGATTAAAGCATTCCCGCAGGTAACATGAGCCAGTTTGTTGTGATTATTTCTAAAAAGATGCATATTTGACTGTATTCATTCAGTTTGCCAAAAAGGATTAAGTCTTTCTTATGTATTCGACTTAGCCTTTAAACGAGTCACACAAGATGTTAGAAATATTTGGCAGTAAAACTTGTACTATTTAATCTACCAAGGGAAAAAATGCGCATTAGGTACACAACCCTCATCGCCCGTTTGCACTAAAGGCAACTGCTTAGTCGCATTTTGAAGTACCTTAAGCAAATCCCAGTCCATCCATTTCTACGATATGTTAGAAATCAAAGTGTTTATTTTTCAATTCCGAGTACTCTGTACCATCCCTACGCATTCATTTTATACTGACCATTCTTGTTGAGTTTGATGGGAGTTAAGTAATGTTTGTTAAACTTTACTTAAGCTTGCTTATCACTAATACCGAAAAGGGATTATGTTGCATACGTGTATGAAGTTTAACTGAATACAATGTGGAAATAATTAAAATGCATTTTGAATACATCTCGGCTTGCAATGTCAGAATCGGCACAAAAGGATTTATAGGCAACGTTTGTTGAAGTAGAAGTATCGAAAAATATTTTGTATTTGGTAAAAAATAAAAATAAGTTTGACAACAAAAAAAGTTTGACAACAAAAAAAGTTTGACCAAACCAAGTGTTACTGTGTAGTTAGGTTTCTGGGTTTCCGAATAAGCATATTTTAATCTGAAAAAGCAACATCTACTATCCATTAAAAAAAAAATTTCCGTTGCACGTAACACTTTTTTGCATTGAGGTGATGTGAATTCATTTTTTTTCTTTTTTTCAATCTGGACTGAACTTTTTCATTCTTTTCCCTAGAAGTATACATGCCTCCTATGTATTCCCTTGGTAGCAGTACTCCTGATTGTATAAGTGCTTGTTCAATACCTTACCCTTTAATCAACTTTTGGTATAAATGTTCAGTTAAAGCTTCAAAAATATGTTTCTTTAAGTACTTTTTTTCTTCAATACATTGGTATTGAACTCAATATACTCAGAAGAAACGGAGCACTTAACAATAAAATATGATCAAGAACTGATGCATTGCTAATCCGCATTAGGTTAAGGCTCCACGAAAAACTTGATTAGAATGGTGCACCTACCTCAAATACCCGTTTTATTTATTTATTTATAAACCTCATAGTATGAGGCTCATACTCAGTTAATTACTGCCGCTGGTAATGCTAAAAAGTGAACAAAATTAATGCATTTATGTAAGGAGTACGGACGTGCATCAATACTGATACCTCATTTCTGCATTCGTCGACATTAAGCTTCAATGGTGGTTTCTATAGTTTGTGTGGCTACTTAAAATCTTTTCTTGGGCCTTGTAAAGCTATATAGTTTCTTTACAAGCTGTATAGATTGAATTAAAAATTTTTTACTGTCCAAATGTCCAAATCTGTTTTTTACAAATAACTAGTTTTCAGTGGTCAATGGGAATATTTAAGCAATTCTTAGTCTGGATTCCGGAAGCACTAAATCGTTAAAAAAAGAAACTAAGGGAGTTGTCCAAAAGTCTAGAAAAACGTGCAAAATCTGCATTATACATTTTTGCTCTTATTACTTATAACAAATCATATGGGAGTACCCACAAATGAAAAAGCATATAAATGTGAGCTATGTGAAAAAGCGTTTGAGAGTGCTAACGGTTTAATACTTCATAATATCATAGAAGATACTGGTCAGAAGAATTTTCAATGTACTCAGTGTGATAAGCGTTTTGAATTAAAAAAGATAAAGTTAGACACGAAAAAATTCAAACCTTCAAAATGCCATTTCAGTGCACTCTTTGCCCAAAGAGATATTCAGTAAAGTCGACTTTATATGATCCCTTGCGCCGCCATATCGGTGAAGAAAGCTACTCTAGCATACATTGTAACAAAAAATTCAGTTCCAAGACAAGTCGTGATTGGCACGTTAACTCTCATAAATATTATTTACTAGGATGTGTTTTATGTCCTAAGCGTTTTATATCTTTGACGGGCCTGTTTGCTCATATATGTTCCCGTATAAACGAGAAACCTTTCCATTGCTTAACACGCGGCAAAGAATTTGCAAACAAAAGCAACTTACCTTATCATATGAAACAAGTGCATTCTGGGGAAAAACCTTTGTCCTGTAATCTGTGTGGAAAGACTTTCAAGAAAAACAGCAATATGCGGAGACACCTCAAACACATTTGTGTGAGAAGCCTTTGAAATGCGAAATCTGCAGGAAAGATTTTCTCAGGAAGAATAACATGGAACGGCATGTTTACGTACATTCCAGCAAAAAACGGTACAAATGCGATAAATGCAACAAATCGTTTCGGCAGCTTAAAGGATTAAGATATCGCAAGTTTCGAGCACATTCTGAAGAAAAACCATGGAATTGCAAAGACTATGAGAAGAGGTTCAAAACAAGAACAGAGTTAGCACAACACAAAAGAGCTCGTAGTGGTGAAAAGCCAAGCCAAAAGCCAGAATTTTCCCAACATTTGCAGAAAATACAGACCTAAGATAATTTTTTGAACTATGGCGTGGGTAAAACAAAATGGTTTTTTGTTGCTAATTGTGCTAATAGAGTGAATATGGTAAGATGCGCTCGGTTATGTGTATATTACGAGCATACTTACAAAACAAGAAAAACATTTATCGAAACTGTTTTATAGTTAAAAAGTTATATATTGTTACAAAATAGATTGTTTTATTGAATTGTTTGAAAACCTTGACAAAAAACATGTTTGATTTATAATCATATTTGCGATTTTGAATCAACACAAAACATTTTTAAAGTGAGCTTACGTAGTAAACAGGGGTTTATAATTGAAACAATGGAGAGTAAGTGTACAAAAACACTACATCAGTTTATTATTCTGTCGAAGCACTTCCATGTTTGTGTGTGTTTGTAAACTCGTTATTTAATCAGACCATCAATTCAAAACAAGCAAAGGCCCTTCGTCTCTCTAGAGTCTAGAGACGTACTTTACAGAATTTTCAGAAGTTTTGTTGTCTGCATTTATATTATTAACATAAAAACAAAACATTAGTACAGCTACTGCCATATAGTTATAAGAAATAAAGATTTTGAAACATCAGGGTTGCATATACCATAATTTGTTTGTTCATATCTACTACAAGTGGGCTGCAATTTTTGGCTGCTCTCCATACAGAATTTGTTTTTGCAAGGACCAAAAACCTGAACTCCGAGAATCCAGAATTTTGTTGGTAAATTGTCAGTTTTTGTGAGTAAAATATATTGCGTTCCCACTACAACAATTAATGATTAATGAATTTCTGTTCAGAAAATTTACATCTTGCAGACTTTGGCAGCTCTTTATTTTGGATTTTGCTGGATTTGGACTACAATTCAAGGAATTAGTTCAAATTCGGCAAACCACAGAGCAACAGCTGAAGTTTTAGGTCTTTTTGGAATAATTATTAACAATGTGTTCCTGGTAACGCTAGCGTATAAGCAGGTAAGATGCAAAAAAGCAATGCTAAAGTTCATCAAAAACGTTTATCGGCTTCAAGATTTGTTTTTACAAGAAAACCATTATGGGTTACGTAAGGTATCTGCAACACTACAGTATTTCGGATAACAAATCGGTGAAATTTGAAACTTAAAATATAGTCTTGATATTTACAGAAAGTAAGTAAAATCTGGATATGGAACATTGTACTTTTGATAATGTCAGCGACTGGTATATTTTTTCAAATGATTGCTGAAGAATTTATGAAATCTGTGCATTTGATTACAAGCGCTGAACGCTTCAACCTTTTGGGAAGTTTTTTGTTTCGGTCACATACAAAAAACTATGCAGTTGTTGTTACATATATATTAACAACTGCAATTTCTTTTCTAAGAGAAATGTATAGTGCGGCGTTGGTAATAAGCATATTTTTAGAATTTTGTGAATTAGCTTGCAAACTTCAAGTTGAATCACAAAAATTATTAGTTGAGCCGTGGTGTAAAGATTTTTCCCTTAAATATCGAAATCTTAAGAAAATATTTAAAATTCTGATAAGGTTAATAAAAAGGTTGGACAAGGTTTATGGAATAATTATCTTTTTGAAAATTGTTACTTTGATTGCGTATGAAACGTATGCACTGCTATATGCTTTTAAAAGCAATTATGTGTTCCATGGAGCCGCCTGTTTTATATTTGTTTTTTCGTCGGTATCGATTGTGTGCTTGGGATTATTGTTCTCACAGAAGGTAAGATAACTGCCAAAGAAGAACTTATTTTTCATACATATTTGTTAGGCATACATATATTTTTTCAGATATCCAAAGTTACCAACGTTTTACATACTACAAGCTCAAGTGGTCAACTAACCCCAAATGATGTACGTCTTGCTCTCTTTTGGCATCAAACACGCATGTGTAGCATCAAAGCAAAAGCAGTTAAACTAACTCCGGGTTCAAGCTATTTGGTAAACTCCTTGTATGTAATCACGAAAACATTTTGAAAGCACCTTCATTTATAATTTTAATGATCTTATAGATTTTGAACATTTCCGTTGCAATATTTCTTGGAGTAATCACTGACAGGGATACAATATAACAGGCAAATTAAATAAGCGTAACGCCGTATTGTTGATTTTATGTTGAGGAGGTAAGCTTGCAAGGCCAGTGGCTGGAGCTCATTTTGCTTTTGTAAAGGTTAAGAGTTCTTGCATTATGACGGAAGTTCTTTTCAAAAAGTTCTTTTCAAAAAGCCAAGATTATTGACAAAACCGCAGAATGTTGTCAAAAACAGTACTTGTCTTGAAGTGTTATTTGTGAAACCTTTTTTCCATAAGCCTGTTTCAGTTTACCTGAGGTTTGGACCACTTCAGTTTTATATATTAAACTTTTGTATTTATACCTTGTATTTTTCTTATGTATTTGAAAATATATTGCGCATTGTTCGTTTTGCATTTGAGATTTGAATGGATCGAAATCTTTGAAACAGGCTCCAGTAGAATTTTTTGTTATGTTAGTTCTACCTTATTTGTATAAATGAATTATGATATTTTCGGTAAAAAATATTTTCATTTTTAACCATCTTGCACCTTAATTTCCTTTTACGCGCTGACTTTTTTTGTCACCTTTAGGTGTTGGGTAAATGTTATTGCTAAGCTAAGCAAAAATGACAATAAATGCTAGGTAAATTCAAAACAGGTAGAATACCTAAAAGGTTATTGAATACTTTATTGAATATTTGCGGGTGTACTTTAAAGGTAAAGGGTTCCTCTAAATGACTGCACCCAAATTCGCTAGTTATTTTTGAAGGCTGGATAAGCAGTCGATGGGTAGGTCGTATAACGTACTTGTAGAGTAAGCTTTTGTCTACATAAACCTCGCATAAACTTACTGCACAACTATGTTATGGTATATTTGAAAAAAATTGAAAACCCTGAATCAAAATGGCATTTTTCCTGTTTTCAAAAGTCTACTATACAATTAAGTTTGCACAGCATTTATACAAAGGAACATTTTACTAAATCTTAACCCCCTAAGTTCTAAGAATTCTCAAAATCTGTGCATCAAAACGACATACTGATTACACGAATTGACAAACTATAACAGAAGTTATGTGGATTAAAAAATTTGTAACAATTTGAAGATTTCAGTTACAAGCATTTTTTCAATGTGTTGCAAGTGCACTAAAGTGTGTGTATTCTTGTTCCACCATGGTTCATGGAACATGCAAATCGTATGCTTGAATACTTGTTTGAAAGCCCATAAAATGTGCGATTATCTTGTGATATCGTTTAATATAAAGGAATTGAGAAATTGAAGTGTTTTAGTGTTAACGTTGCTCGACAAGTGTATCAAAAAAGTTCAAGCTGCTAATTGTACAGCTATTATGTACTTCATATTCAAGTCTTAATGATTTTCCACGACCACAATCCGGCCTTGCATTTACTACCAAATACTGGCATATTTACTCTAATAGAATTTATCAAAAAATTTCGAAAAAAATTTGTCAAATTTTCGGTGCGAGAATTTTCTTGCTCGTAACAAACTTTATTGTAATATCAATTGTATCGCTTGTGTTCATGACACATTTGTCAAAATACGCACACGTATTTACAAAAACATGGAGAATTAGAAAATATAACCCATAGGTCCATATGAATAGTTTCCCACTGAATATCGTAGCAAAAAATTTAGGTGCAGTCATTTGGAGGAACCCTTCACATAAAAAGCACCAAGGAAGAAACTTTATGCTTGCATGTTTTGGTTGTTCCTTACCTTTGGGTTAACACAACTTGATTATATTAATCTTGCTATCGGAGCCTTTAGTGAAAATTATGCAATCGTAGCCGCCTATGACCTCACCAGTTATTACAGGGTCCATT